>JAWZYT010000703.1:137500-332500 GCA_034508575.1 Petrolisthes manimaculis | reverse complement strand
ACTAAAATTTATGATGTAGAATAATGCAGGTAAACAACTAAAATTTATGATGTAGAATAATGCAGGTAAACAACTAAAATTTATGATGTAGAATAATGCAGGTAAACAACTAAAATTTATGATGTAGAATAATGCAGGTAAACAACTAAAATTTATGATGTAGAATAATGCAGGTAAACAACTAAAATTTATGATGTAGAATAATGCAGGTAAACAACTAAAATTTATGATGTAGAATAATGCAGGTAAACAACTAAAATTTATGATGTAGAATAATGCAGGTAAACAACTAAAATTTATGATGTAGAATAATGCAGGTAAACAACTAAAATTTATGATGTAGAATAATGCAGGTAAGCAACTAAAATTTATGATGTAGAATAATGCAGGTAAACAACTAAAATTTATGATGTAGAATAATGCAGGTAAACAACTAAAATTTATGATGTAGAATAATGCTGGTAAACAACTAAAATTTATGATGTAGAATAATGCAGGTAAACAACTAAAATTTATGATGTAGAATAATGCTGGTAAACAACTAAAATTTATGATGTAGAATAATGCAGGTAAACAACTAAAATTTATGATGTAGAATAATGCAGGTAAACAACTAAAATTTATGATGTAGAATAATGCAGGTAAACAACTAAAATTTATGATGTAGAATAATGCAGGTAAACAACTAAAATTTATGATGTAGAATAATGCTGGTAAACAACTAAAATTTATGATGTAGAATAATGCAGGTAAACAACTAAAATTTATGATGTAGAATAATGCAGGTAAACAACTAAAATTTATGATGTAGAATAATGCAGGTAAACAACTAAAATTTATGATGTAGAATAATGCAGGTAAACAACTAAAATTTATGATGTAGAATAATGCAGGTAAACAACTAAAATTTATGATGTAGAATAATGCAGGTAAACAACTAAAATTTATGATGTAGAATAATGCAGGTAAACAACTAAAATTTATGATGTAGAATAATGCAGGTAAACAACTGAAATTTATGATGTAGAATAATGCAGGTAAACAACTAAAATTTATGATGTAGAATAATGCAGGTAAACAGCTAAAATTTATGATGTAGAATAATGCAGGTAAACAACTAAAATTTATGATGTAGAATAATGCAGGTAAACAACTAAAATGGCATTGTAGCTTGTGTTAAAGAGGGTGTTGTAAATTATACAAACCATTGAATAACATTACAACCAGGCAGTCTGAAATTAATGCAAGGCAGAATGTCTTAGAAGAGAAAGTTGGTAATATTCACAGTACCATAGAAGCTGGCAAGGTAGAGAGTGGACTACTTGAATCACGACTGGGTACACTTGAAGCCAAGGAACTTGAAATATGTGATAAAATGGATAGGGTATGGGATGTGTCAGGAGAATTTAGAGACCAAATTCAGGCAACGATCCATCAAGATATTGATGTATATATTGACACAATGACAGAGGGCAAAGTCAACCTTCAGTGAGGCAGTAAAGGTTACAATGGATAGGGACAGTGTGTGTGGTCCTAAATGAAGTAGTCAAGACAAAGGTGTATGAAGCTGTTGGACAATCCCAAAACCTTCAACAAACACACAATGAAGTAAGACGTTATGTCCATCATATCAAGTGGGAAGAGGAAAGAAAGAATAATCTTATTATTTACAACTTGGAAGAGCAAGCAGAGAATGAAAAACTGTTGAAAGTAAAAGATATTAGAGACTTTTTAGAAATTGTCAAAATCTGCAATGTTTCTATCTCTGAGGATGACATAGTGGATTGTCGAAGAATTGGTAAAAATAATACGAGTGTAGAGGGAAAAACCAGACCAGTTCTGCTAAAGCTGTCCTCAGAAGAAAAGAAAAGACAGTTGTTATCAAGACTGTGTGCACGGAGGAAGCACCAGGATGATAACAGGGGCCCAGAGGATGTAGATAACCCATATATGATCATAGATCATCACATCACTCAAGAGCGTAGAACAGAGAAAAAAACCTTAAACAACAGGCAAAAAACCTGAACACTCAACTAACAGCAGACTCCACAATAAGGTGGCTAGTCAGAGGTCCACCATGGAACATGAGGTTGTAGAAAGTCAATCTGTAGATCAGTTAGCGACAGAACCCTCTCTCCCCGCCAACAATTTTGGCATCCAACTTGCTATTTCTGGTAGAACAAAATGTAGGAAATGTGAATTAACTATTTTGAAGGGAGAAGTAAGAATGTATAAGTATGTATATAATAGTAAATTGCAGTGCATTTTTAAGCACTACTACCAAACACCTTGTATTTCTAAAATGTTTAAAACTTCAAGAATAGCACCCAATGTGATTTCCAAGGTTAATGATATTGAGGGGTTGGAGAAGATGAGTCCACAGATTCAAGAGGACATTAAAGTTCTGTTTACCAAGTATAAACGAGAAGAACTACCCAATAAACTGCATATGAATAAGAACAAGAAATTAAATGTACCAGGAATAAACACATCAATGAATCAATCTGTTCCTACCTCTGTAAAGACCAGCACTAAGTCAAATCTATCTTATTTTACTGTAATATACACAAATGTGGATACCCTCACATCTAGCAAACTGGCTGAGCTTAAAGCCAGACTTTCAACAATCAAACCCCATTTGATAGCCAGAACTGAAGTTAAACCTAAGCATTTCAAAGAGAGACAAAAACAAGACTTTGCCATTGATGGCTTTTGGGGCTATTACTGTAACATGGATCCTAGCAGTGATAGAGGTATTATATTACTATAACATGGATGCTAGCAGTGATAGAGGTATTATATTACTGTAACATGGATCCTAGCAGTGATAGAGGTATTATAATATATGTCCATGAATGGATCAGTGAGTCTGTGTCCCATGTGAATACTTTGCCAGCTATTAAGGAGGCAACTTGTTTGGAGTTACAGTTACGAGGGGACAACAAACTATTACTTGGATGTATATAGCGGAGCCCCAGCTCATCTGATCAAAATAATGAGGCCATAAATAATTTCATTCATACCATATGCAGCAGCTCTTATACTCATGTTTGTCTAATGGGTGATTTCAATGCCCTCCACATTAATTGGGATTTACAAACCACTCTTGAGGCGGATAACGGATATGAATCAAGATTTGTACAGACAATTCAGGACTGTTTCTTATATCAACATATTGACCAACCTACAAGAGCCCGAGGAACTGACACCCCATCAATCATTGACCTGCTTTTTACTAATGAAGAGGACATGATCTCTGACATCCAATACCTTTCACCTCTCGGAGCAAGCGACCATGTTTTGTTGTCCTTTAAATATCATTGTTACACAGAATCTGGTCCAACTAAGAAAGTTTACCAGTACCACAAAGGTAACTACAATGCTATGAGAGATACTCTCTCAGAAACTGAGTACATGTTGAACTTTGATGTGACCACAAGGGACCTAAATGTTGAAGACACCTGGAACCTAATTTAAAGGGAAAGTACTTGAACTACGCGAAGAATTTGTACCAACGACAGTATTCGGTCACAAACTAAACTGTAAAAATGAGTTCCCAATATCTGATGGATTGAAAGGTTTAATTAAGAGCAAGGATCAAGCCCATTGTAAGTGTATAGCAGACCACTTCAGTAATGATGTTGACACTTATAGACTTGAATATACTAAACTGAGAAACAAGTGCCGACAGATGAGTCGTAAAGAGAAGCGGAAATATGAGCTGGGAATAGCAGAGTTGGCCAAAGTACAGCCTAAGGCCTTTTGGAGATTTTCAAAGAACAAACTCAAAACAAGATCAGGAGTATCATCTATGTTGTCAAATCCAGAAAATCCCCAAACCCTGTGTCATGACAATAAGGAGAAGGCGGACATATTACAGCAACAATTTGTCTCTGTATTTACCAGTGAACCAGTTGGTCCTATTCCACAACTCCCAGTGTATATAAACATCCCTATTGTGATGCCCAATATATCAAATATTAATGTCCTTGATAAACTGTCTTTACTTAATATCAGCAAGAGCTGTGGCCCTGACGAGATGCATCCTAGGGTAATGAAGGAACTAGCCGTAGTGTTTGGTCCAGACTATTACTGTCCTCTTCCAGTCTTTACTTAATATCAGCAAGAGCTGTGGCCCTGACGAGATGCATCCTAGGGTAATGAAGGAACTAGCCGTAGTGTTTGGTCCAGACTATTACCGTCCTCTTCCAGTCTTTACTTAATATCAGCAAGAGCTGTGGCCCTGACGAGATGCATCCTAGGGTAATGAAGGAACTAGCCGTAGTGTTTGGTCCAGACTATTACCGTCCTCTTCCAGTCTTTACTTAATATCAGCAAGAGCTGTGGCCCTGACGAGATGCATCCTAGGGTAATGAAGGAACTAGCCGTAGTGTTTGGTCCAGACTATTACCGTCCTCTTCCAGTCTTTACTTAATATCAGCAAGAGCTGTGGCCCTGACGAGATGCATCCTAGGGTAATGAAGGAACTAGCCGAGTGTTTGGTCCAGACTATTACCGTCCTCTTCCAGTCTTTACTTAATATCAGCAAGAGCTGTGGCCCTGACGAGATGCATCCTAGGGTAATGAAGGAACTAGCCGTAGTGTTTGGTCCAGACTATTACCGTCCTCTTCCACAAGAGTATAGCGTCTGGTGAATTGCCATCTGACTGGAAACAGGCCCTGGTCACTCCAATTTACAAGAAGGGACCCAAAAATATAGCAGCAAACTATCGACCTATAAGTCTTACATCCATTGTATGCCAAATCTTGGAATCCTTAATCTGTGAAGCTATAATGGATCACCACCTGACTATTAATAATGCCATGAGTCAGAAGCAATATGGATTCCTTCACGGGCGCTCCACTGTGTTACAATTACTTCACTATCTTGACTACTGCACCACAGAGGTTATGACAAAGGGTGGGGTATTGGATGCAATATATCTGGATGACACTAAAGCATTCCACTCTGTCCCTCACCGACTCCTACTAGCTAAACTTGAGAGCTATGGTATTACAAGATAAACATTAACATGGGTGGAGAATTTCCTCACTGGCAGGTCCCAATCCGTAGCAGTTAATGGCAACAGGTCATTTGGTGCCACAGTGGTAAGTGGCATTCCACAAGGGAGTGTACTTGGCCCTCTGCTATTCATCATCTATATCAATGATCTCCCAGATTCAGTCACGTCCAATCTCTACATGTTTGCTGATGATTCCAAGATTGTACCACACATTACTAGCCATCAGGATTCTTATGAGTTGCAACGTGACCTTGAAAGGGTGCAAGACTGGTCTAATTGTTGGTTGTTGAACTTCAATCCAAGCAAATGTAAGGTAATCTCCTTGGGTGCATTGGAAAACATTGTCTATGCCCATCACTACAATATTTATGGAAGGGAGTTGGAACATGTTGAATCTGAAAAATATCTTGGTATCATCATGGACGCTAACTTTAAATTCGAAGAGCAATATACATAGTAGAATAAAGCTGGCCAACTCAATGATGGGACTCCTTCACAGGGTGTTCACCTATCTTAGCCCCCAAGTATGTTTATACCTCTGTATACAGCCTTCGTGAGGTCCCATATGGTATATACACAAGTAGTCTGCTCTCCAAGGTATAAGAGTCTTCAAAATAAAATTGAGCAACCCAATTAGTTGACGGTCAGGGACATCTCCATTATGCAGAACGTCTAAGAAATCTTAACCTACCAACATTAAAGTACAGAAGGCACAGAGGAGATATGATAGAGCTCTGTAAACACTTCAATGTCTATGAGAGGGGTATACTTCCAGCAGACTTCACCCCACTTGACACTTCAATGTCTATGAGAGGGGTATACTTCCAGCATCCTTCACCCCACTTGAAACACCAGCTGGTCGACGACACAATAAGCAGCTATACCAGCATCGCCCCGTTGATGGAAGGTATGGTATTCACAGTAAAAAATTTACCATTGGACAACCAGTATCTGGAACGGACTCCCCCGAGAAGTCACCGAGGCTGTGCTTCCATCAACTCCTTTAAAAACCGCCTAGAAAACCACTGGAAAGACATGAGTTTTAAATTGGACCCGTCCATGTCACCTCCACAGCCAACATACAGCCATTACAATAGAGCCCTTTCTTTCAACTGGTCTGTGGAATATGCTTAAGTATGCTTAAGTAAGTGTACTCTAACTCACCAAGGGGCAAATTCATGAGAGAGAGAGAGAGAGAGAGAGAGAGAGAGAGAGAGAGAGAGAGAGAGAGAGAGAGAGAGGACTTGATATCCCAGAGTTTGTAAAGGCGGCCATCTTGGTTGTAGAGGTTGTGTGTGTGTGGGGGGGGAGTTGTAGAGGCGGCCATCTTGTTTGTTCGTCTGTGTGTGTGTTAGTTGGTCCTTCATTTAGACAATTCTGTAATAAAATAAATATTAGTTAATATAATAAATATATATATATTTAATTATATTTGTGGTTGTACTGGTAGTTGTATGTGTGTACCCTATGTGTGTGTTTGTCTTGTTTGTCTGTGTGTGTGTGTGTGTGTGTGTGTGTGTGTGTCGGTACTCCTAGACAATTTTGTAATGAAATTAATATTAATTAACAAAATAAATATATATTAATTATAATATTTTTGGGTAAATATTGAAATAATTACCGTTATTCCGTACACTTTTTTTTTTTGCTAAATATTGAAAGAATTACTTTATTAAGCATGTATTTTTTTACCTTCATTACTCACTTATCTATTTACACCATTCTAACATTATTTTCTTTTTCGGGTATATTCAAATAGGGCATTTTGAAATTAACCTGACCTAACCTGACTTAACCTAACCTTAGCCTAACCTAACCTAACCTTACCTAACCTAGACCGCAGCAGACTACTGGGACCTAACCTGGGCAGACTACCGGGACCTAACCTGGGCAGACTACCGGGATATAACCGTGGTAAAGTACAGGAAATGACCGGGGTAAAATACTGGGACCCAGCCGGATCTGGCAACACTGCTACAACATGGTAATTCTTTCAATAAATACCGTATTTTGCCCCGGTCATTTCCCGTACTTTACCACGGTTATTTCACGGTAGTTTGCCCAGGTTAGGTTCTGGTAGTCTGCTGTGGTCTAGGTTAGGTTATGTAAGGTTAGATTAGGTTATGTAAGGTTAGGTTATGTAAGGTTAGATTAGGTTATGTAAGGTTAGATTAGGTAAGGTCAGGTTAGGTAAGGTCAGCTAAGGTTAGGTAAGGTTAGGTAAGGTAAGGTAAGGTTAGGTTAGGTAAGGTTAAGTTAGGTAAGGTAAGGTTATGTAAGGTAAGGTTATGTAAGGTTAGGTTTGGTAAGGTAAGGAAGGTTAGGTTAGGTAAAGTTAGGTTAAGTAGGTAAGGTAAGGTTAGGTAAGGTTAGGTTAGGTTATGTAAGGTTAGGTTAGGTTATGTAAGGTTAGGTTAGGTAAGGTTATGTAAGGTAAGGTTATGTAAGGTTAGGTTTGGTAAGGTAAGGAAGGTTAGGTTAGGTAAAGTTAGGTTAAGTAGGTAAGGTAAGGTTAGGTAAGGTAAGGTAAGGTTAGGTAAGGTTAGGTTAGGTTATGTAAGGTAAGGTTAGGTTAGGTTAGGTTAGGTTAGGTTAGGTTATGTAAGGTTAGGTTAGGTTAGGTTAGGTTAGGTTAGGTTAGGTTAGGTTAGGTTAGGTTAGTTAAGGTTAGGTTAGGTTAGAGACCCTATAGAAAGAGAGACTGGACACCCAACAATTTTTGCTGCCCAATGATTGGTTGGTTTGAGCGGCGCCATCTTGGTTCATCCACCAAAATAGTAAATACAGATCACCTGCCGATTCGTCACAGAGAATATCTCGCCACATACTGAGGAATGTGATTAATTGGCTGATATTATATTGTTTTAGTTAATTAGGTACATTTTTATTAAAACAAATGAAGATTTTTGTTGTATAACAATCTTTACACATATATATATATATATGACTGCTTCCGTAAAAACCGCCACTGGCGACGAATGGCAATGGTGACGAATCCGTCTGGTAGCTGGTGCTAAATATGGTGTGTTATGGTTGTTTTACTGGTGTTTTTTGGGTAGAAAATATGGTTGGGTGTTTTGCATATGGATGTCAGAACAAAAATGGACCTCATATGCGTCTGTTTCGGTTCCCAAGAGATGCTGAGAGAAGAAAAAATAGGGAAAATAAGGTCTGAATAGCGAACTGGTCAGCCAATGAAAATCATAGACTCAGCCAGGCTAATAAATTAATTTTACTTGTAGTTTATCCATTAATATAATGATTCCCCATACTTTAATATACACAGGAGGAGACAGTGTGAAGGAAAACCAATATTTTCATACAATAATGATTGTGATGCTCTTAATTAATAGAATAATGCAACCAGTATGTAAATTGTAGTAATGGAACTTTTGTAGTGAAATTATTATAGTATCATCAATTAAAAAAAATACATATGCAGCTTTTACTTGACTTAATACCATCCAAGTTTGATAATATTATACGATAATTAAAGCAAAAATAATGACTGAAAATGGTTCAATGATAATTTCCAAATATTAAAAAAAAACGTACGATCGCTACCCTTAGCCGTATATTGTCATAATAAACAGCGTGGTTATGTGTCCTGCAGAGATGTTTAACTCACCGTAATGTGAAAGTTAAAGTAATATAATCTACTTAAACTGGTATATAGAATGATTTTTTTCCTCGTATGGAGAAATACCACATTGTTCACTATTACGTGACTCATTATGAAAGTGGATACAATGATGATAATTGGTACTTTTATTTAAGCATACGAATGAGATGTGATAATGCTACATGAATATTGTAACCAGTATCCACTTTGAGTGTTTTTAATCGCTCAACTCTAAAATATATAAACACTCGACGTTCCTCTGTCTAACCGACTCTAATGTCGTCTGCAAACTCTCTCACCCAATGACACACATCTTTATATGCTTCGATATTAACCTACATAATGTTTAGAACTATATACCATATTGCTACATATTTATATCATAAAACGACATCACCTAGTGCAAACACAGAGTTAAAAATACTTAAAAGTCATCAATAATTGGCAAACAATTATAAACTGACTGGTGGTATCTAGCAACGTAACGCTCATCTCTATAATAAATAGAGAGAGCGACAAAATTTCTCCGTGATCACCAAGATGGCGGCTGTCCAGTCTCTCTTTCTATAGGGTCTCTAGGTAAGGTAAGGTTAGGTAAGGTTAAGTTAGGTAAGGTTAGGTTAGGTAAGGTTAGGTTAACCCTTAACGTCCGGTCCGCGGTCATAAACGGACCCAGGAAACCTCCGGGTGGTGTCGTACACCCGTGCCATGTGGTGACCGGACGAGATGAAGCACCGCTATTGCCAATGTCGGCATTTGCGAGCCCAATTTGGCGGGTTTTTTTTCACTTGGCTATACTTCACCACCATCCCTACAAATCACCATCGTCACTCAGTGTGTTACTGACTGTAAACATGGATGGATGTGGATTAGATTTCTCGTGCGTGTTCGATTCTGTGGTGCGCCACGCGTACTTACAACACTGACTGCCACCCGCGCGGGCCACGTTCAGTTGTCGTCACAGCCACGCCACCTAAGCGAACACGGCCGCGCTCACACGAAAAAGTACCCTTCATTCCTCACTTACTTTCTCGGCAACGGAGAGTCGTAGAGAGCTGGGGTTGGTTTTATTGGAAAGAGGAAGAGTTGATGGTGCTAACAAGACCAAATTTAAGTTGTTCAGTATCGTAGTTTAGACGTACAGAGTAAGTGGAATAGAGCGATTTTGGAAAAATCGGCCAAAAGCGCCCGGCCACACAGTAGGGACAGTAAGACTAGCCCCGGACTGACAAAATGGCTATCCATAGTTTTCCCGTCGCGGAGGGGTTAAGTAAGGTTAGATAAGGTAAGGTTAGGTAAGGTTAAGTTAGGTAAGGTTAGGTAAGGTTAAGTTAGGTAAGGTAAGGTAAGGTTTGGTTAGGTAAGGTTAGGTAAGGTAAGGTAAGGTAAGGTAAGGTTAAGTTAGGTTAGGTTAGGTTAGGTTAGGTTAGGTTAGGTTAGGTTAGGTTAGGTTAGGTTAAGTTAGGTAAGGTTAGGTTAGGTCAGGTTAGGTTAGGTTAGGTTAGGTTAAGTTAGGTAAGGTTAGGTTAGGTCAGGTTAGGTTAGGTTAATTTCAAAATGCCTCATTTGAATATCTGTGAAATTTGTGGATGAAATGCCATAGAAGAAAATAGTTTTATAATGTTCTAAATTAGTGGGTAATGAAGGTAGAAAAACCAGTACATGATAAATGGTAATTCATTCAATATTTACCAAAACACCATAATGAAAAATGTCTTAGAATGTTCTAAATAAATAATTATAATTAATAAAGACTGTATAATATCTATATAAGTGGGTAATTATATTAAAATATACAATATAGTGAATGAAGTAATTCTTTAAATTTACCATATTTTTTTTCTTAATGTACTAAATAAAAGAATACATACATTAATTAATAAAATATTATTTTTAACTCTATGGGTTAGTTAGTTAGCTGGACTTAATTTTTCATTATTCATAGTTTTATTAATCTATTTATCACCATTTATTTATATCACAGGGATTATTTATTAATTTATAAACACTTTGGAATAAATAGGGAATAAGAAATAATTAAATAATTAAGTAAATTAAGTTAATATTTACTATCCCGTGATAAAATTTTCATAATTAATAGTCTTTATTTCATCAATTATCGCCTTGTTTATCTATGTATCGCCATTTATTTATATCACAGGGGTCATTTTTTAACTCATTAACACTTTGGAATAATCAGGGAATAAATAATTAGTTAAATAAAGTCCATATTTACCCTGACAATCATTATCTATTTTTTTCCATTGACCGGTTCAACTATTATCATCTTATTTCGTCATTTATCGTGTTATTTATCCATTTATCGTCATTTATCTACATCATAGGGATCATTTATTTACTTATTAACACCTTGGAATTGTCAGGGAATAAATAATTAGTTAAATAAAGTTAATATTTACCTTCTGGAAGCCATGATCACCTCTGTCTGCTGGCTGTGTTGATCTCTTGTCAGTGTTACCAGCTCAGATGTTTGTTGATCTCTCATCAGTGTTACCAGCTCAGGTTTAGTAAGTTCAATACTGTAACTTTGCAACGGCTCCCCTTTGGGATATTTATTGTTATTTATTTATTTGTTATTTTTGTTATTTATTATGGGTTTTTTTTCTACGGTACCTGCTGAGTTTTTTTTTCTCTTTTTTTTACACACTTCTACTACTAATATATATTTTAGTTTTTTTCTATATTTTCAAATAATAATAATTGTCCACATAATTCTAATGTATTAATTCTTATATTCTGTAAATATGGAAAATAGAGTAAACAATATTCTAAGTGTTCCTTTTCTGCACACACACACACATACATTTTTCACATTTTTTCTGATTTTCCTATAAATCACTTTCTATCACTTATTTACATTTTGGGTGTCGATTCTTAACTTAAATAACAAAACTGATCCATACGTATTATCATATAATAAATTTTCTTGTTTTATTTATTTATTATATTTCTTATATAATGTTAAACTTTGTTTTTGGCTTAAATTCTCCTTTTCTCTAAATTTCCTTTTAATCTTTTCTTTCTTTAGTTTCTTTATAGTATTTTCATTTATCTGTAATGTAACACCCCCATTTTATTATGTATGTTATTTAGGATGTTTTTTTTTTAATTAATGTATAATTACTAGCTTCACTCTCCATAAATACCTGCATTTATTTCTGGTAACTTACTTAGAAAATTAGTTGAGTGAGGGATGGAGTCCCAATAGAGGGACGAGATGTTTTCGTTGGCGGAACAATATTTGTAACCAATATTAGGAATAATTGTATGCTATGTGGCTGAGGATAAGAGATAATGGATTGAAGTATTAAGAGAGGTTAAATAATCATTAGATGTAACTAAGAAATATATCAGGGAGGAAGGAATACTTAATATAATAGAAAAATGTAGCAGGAGGAACTAGTTTGTGTCCGTGTAGGAGCTGGGACTGGGGGGGGCGAGGCGAGAATGAATTGTGGCAAGGATTCACAGTCAGTCTCGTGTCGTCTTCCACTGGGTAAAGGTAACTACTAAAACAGCTGCTACAAAAGTGACGTCAAGTGTTAATATTGAGGTAAATATTTATTATACATTTGATAGTGATTATTAATGGAGTCTCGTATCATCTTCCACTGGGAAAAGCCATATAGCACATTCCGGCAAGGCATAATTAAAGACTGGTGTAGCCCCTAATATAAATACTTAAGATTTGCTGGCATATTTAGAAAAGTAGAGTATCACAATGGGGGCGAGTAGGAACTAATCCGCTTGGCGGCGCTGGTGTAAAGTGCGCCACTCATTTCAAGAGGCTGTGTATTTACTTCGAAGAAGAGCTTACTTTTAGTCCATATTTTACGGCCAACAGGATTCATTGTAAGCTTATTTGAACATCAAGATGGAAGGACAATATTATGGCACGAAAACAACAGCAGATCTTAAAGAAATTTTGCGTTCACGCAAGTTAAGAGTGTCGGGAAAGAAGGCAGAGCTTGTGAAAAGGTAAGTCTAGATGAAGCTCAATTTCTGTAGATCATTTTACCTTGATGACCAGACTTGAAATAAATCTGTAATGTGGTTGTCATATAAATTGAAAACGGTTGCAATATTTACAAAGTAAGTGAAAACTTTTGCAATTTTGCAGGTTAATGTTTGATGATGTGCACAATATAAGGGATGAACCAGAAGTTGAATTTCATATGGTTGTGCCTGAATATTCAACATATAAAGACTGGAATGACCAGACTATACCAGCAGTTACCATGGAGAGACTGCAAGATTTTTTATCTGCTTGTTACACAAACTTCAACCCCAAAGTAGCTGATTTATACAAGGGAAGGTATGTACAGTATGCATGCACAATTTCTCACACATTACTTAAGTTATCTAACTTATACCACTATACCTATTACAGCAAATTCCTGCATACCAGGTATGACCTAACCTAACCTCATATAAATGCAAAAGACATTTTGATTAAAGAAGAGAAGTACTCCATTCACCATATTGTATATTTTAGTATCATTACCCACTATTTTGTACCATTCTAAAACACTTTCATCTATGTTTTACAAACATAATTTGGAAATTAGTCTGACCTAACCTAACCTAGACTCAGCAGACTACCGGGATCTAAATCTACATTAATTTTTCTAATAAACTATATAGCTCTATTAAGTTCAGTTCTAGAAGATAGATGATGGGATAGTCATTATGCTGAAGTTGCATTTTATTTTCCAGATACATGTGGTGTCAAAGTGAAATACAATACAGATACAGTAAACTTGGAAAGACTGAACTACTAATATTTATATATATACTGTACATGTATATACAGTATATATTATTTTTTCAGGTTTTGCAAACTTTTTGTTTGTTAAATAAATAATGTACCTTCATTTAATAGTCTGAATAGTTATGTGGTATGGCTATCAACACAGTGATAACTGCAGAAATATATGCTGTTCAAACTAACTTATACAATACATGTTGAGTGTAGTGGTTTGAAGCCATGTTGTGAATTCACTCATTTTAATAGGTATAAATAAAATGTACAATTTAATATGTTTGTTATTTAATGGTCATAAGCATGCATAAACAAAATATTTGTTCAAAGTTCAGCATATGGTATGATGCAAGGTCTTTGCGGCCGTAGTGTATAACGGTACAGTATTTTCAGATGAATGTCTTCGAGTCTCGGACTGTATTTATAAATGAAGACAGTTCTCTACTGGAGACGAAGATTATTGTTGGTACAGCTAAAATAAAGACAAGGGCCTACCATTGTCTTTATTTTAGCTGTACCAACAATAATCTTCGTCTCAAGCTGACAACTGTTTTCATTTATAAATACACTCCGAGACTCAAGTACATTTTTAGCCTGAAGATTCTGTTTTAAACTACAGCCGGTAGCTTCCTTTCATGCATCAGTTGGTACAATACAGGGTCTGTAGTTGCACAGAAAGAATGCACTGGTCACAATTGCATCAGCTAATGGTGCATCAGTAACGCTCAGTGGGCTTGTCAACATTTTAAAAGTTTTTGCCAGTCCTATTAACCGTTCAACATGGACCCGCTTGCTGGCAATCTTTCTGTCTTTCAGTACTGATTTCTCTGATAACCTTGTTTTTTTCCTGAAAACTCTGGGATATTAATTTCAACATTTGGATCGATAAACATGTCTTGGACGTTGAAGCCCTTATCAGCCATTATAGAATCACCGGATTCTACTTTGTTCAAAAGGTTGCTTCTTTCACTTTCACAAATCTGCTGGTCACTGGTTGCACCACCAAAAACATCTGATACAAAAGAAATCAACCCACCAGGCGTAACACCTATTAAAGCCTTTACAGTGTTTCGATTTTTGTAGGTTGAGTATGTTGCCTGTTGAGCAATGGGCTTTTATGGGTTTTGCAGCGGGATCTCTGTTCCATCGATTATTACTCGAGTTGTTGAGAATTTCTTTCGGAAATCCGTAGGGGAAAAATATTGCACTAAATCACGAGACGGCCACCAGTCAATATTTTTGAAATGAAAGTACAGAAAGTTTATCCATGTGATAAAAATATTGGATACTTCTTTATCATGAATTCTAAACATTATGGCAGTCTCCCAAGTTGGCTTATTCATTCTCAGTCTGATTATTGTAAGAAAAACTGATCTTCAAGGTCCATTCCATGGCTGCATCCCAGAATCATTTTCATGTCCTGTAAAAGAAATAAGATTTAGAAATAAATTTTAGGAAGCCAAACTTCTCAGCAATAAATTATGTCATTCTTAAATCATAACCAGGTAAGTGCATTTTGCCTTGATAATGAAAATCCTTAACTTGGAAAATGACAAGTCTTACCTTCTTGCTCAAAATCCTCCAGTGAAATCTCTACATTTGCCCCAACATCCTTCCAAGCAGATCTGCTCTCCTCAGTTGCCTTTAGTTTTCTTCCCCTTTCTCTTCTTCGTCTCTGGCTTGGGGTTAAGGCTGATTTCCAAGGAAATATGTGTGGCACAGAATCCGTCTTGAGCCTCCGTATTTGAGCAGGATCTCCTACAGAAATGGTAGCAGTATTAGACTAAACTAAATCTTCCGACATTCATACTAACTGTTACATTATAGATGTATTATCAGTATTATACCATAATTCATTAATACACGTTCTTAATAACTACCTACCTTCGTTAGTGGTTGTTTTATAATCACTGTCATCAAAATGGTTGGGGCACACAACAGAACGTGAAGAAGGTTTCCACTTGTGTTCACCCCTTTTCACAGCTTGTATTCACTTTTTTCGCAATATACTATCCTTCGGAAATCGATGACCACCTTTGTTTGTACACAATGGGACGCAACACTGAGTAGGCATGATTAGAATTGAAGAAAAACTCGAACAAATGTCAGTGTCACTGTATCTCCTGACGGTATTGTTTACAATCGAGTGGCGCACTTTCATCAGCGCCATCTATTGGGATAGCTGGCGGCACGGGATCCCCATTAAAATGGAAAAGAAATGGACGATTTTGGTTAAGACATTTTGAAAATCGAGGACGCAGATCATCTCAAAATTTACCGAACATAGTCTTATCATGGTCTAAAGTTCCATAATGAAGGTAATTCCTTCAATATTTACCAAAACAATACCCGTCTTTATTCATATTTACGGGTAAAAACAATACTCACACATTATCAGATGAAAACAAGGTATTTATTGAAAAAAATACCATTTTGTAGCAATGTTGCCAGATCCGGCTAGGTCCCAGTATTTTACCCCGGTTACTTTCTGACCTTTACCACGGTTATTTCCCGGTAGTTTTCCCTGGTTAGGTCCCGGTCGTGCAGTCTAGGTTAGGTAAGGTCAGACTAATTTCATAATGCCTCATTTGAATATGCTGTATCTTGGAAATGGGGCATTTGTGGACAAAATGTCATATACGAAAATAGTCTTAGAATGGTCTAAATAAGTGGGCAATGAAGTAAGAAATACCCTACACAATATCAATAGTTCTTTCAATATTTACCCAAAACAATACTGGTACAGTACTCCCTTGTTATCGACGGGGGTTAGGTTCTTAAGATGGCCGTCGATAATAAAATCCCTCCATACCACATTAGAGTATAAAAAAAAATTCCTTTACACATAAACATAACATATTAAAGTACTATACAATATGTATATTATATATACAGTTGGACCTCCAAATACAGATATGGAAAAAGATTATCAGAAGATCAGAGATATCCGAGGGCTTAAATTTGATGCGTATGACTGTCTGTCTGTCTGTACACTAACTCTCAAAACTACGTGTGCTTTCACTCATATCTCTGGTTCCCATACACAGTTAGTGACTAAAAATAATTCTAAACTTGAGCCTAAATGAATGTTTATAAAGGTTATTCATTCTAAAAGGTTAGGCCTAATAGCGTGAGTAATGTGTGACGAGTTGACAAGTTCAGTTAACACCAATAATTCATGAGTTTCTACTCATACAATCATATTTCCTTAGTTTATATTAATTATTCTTTGTAGTTTTCTCATACCATCACTTGCACTTTTCACCATATCAAATGTCTGTACCGTGATATGTGTTAAAAGTATGAAAAATGCCCGTATTGAGAAGTTGTTCATTATAAAGGGGTTTAGCTTATGAAGAGTGTAGCAAGCCAGCGTGAGTGACAGTGAGGTGAAAATTTCAGTCATCACTAAAACTCGTTGAATTTTCATTCGTGCACAAACATTCCTTAGTTTGTATTAATTAATTTTGGTAATTTTCTTTGAAAAATCACTTCCACTTAATATTAATTTGCGCATAGGTACGCCTAATAGGTGTGAGAGTGTGGATGGCCCAGCTGTACGTGAATCATATAGGCATATGTGACAATACACCCGGAAAATCCCGCATAGGCTACTCGGACACCAAAATTGACATTTTTATTACCACTTTAAAAATTTCGGACTATTGGAATTGTGTTGCCACCACTTCCCCCCCTACCCTCAGTCTCCATTCACCCTGGCTCAAGGTCAAAGGAATATAGGCCTGCCTAGCCAAGGTGCCTAGCCTGCCTTGTCACTCGCTCGTCTTTAGTAATTACGAGTTATTAACCACTAGCTTCAACACTCAGTCATGTCAGGTGGTGCATTTACAAAAAGGAAGGTCATATCCTTCCATATCAAGATGGAAGGTTTTCCTCGAACAGAGAAAGAAGGAAACACCAGTATATGCTCAATAAAATGTAAACAAACGATATCACGCTATCTCCCCCCTTCCCCCTACTCTCCCCCCTACCACCTCCACCTCCACCACACATGCTGACGACTCATTTCATTCATGAGTTGTCTGCGAAAACCTTAATACAAATTGTTATATGCATTTAATATGCTTAATACGAATTGTAATACTGTATTTACATTTGTAAAGTAACAGTACTGAACACTTCTCTTCACTTTTAAACTAAATAGCTAGTTCAAAACTGCCGTTTCTGCTAAGTTACCAATTGGAAAATATGCCGAAAATTCAGGAGACTTTCTGAATGGGACTATTTTTAAAAACTGACGGAAAAACAGATTTTCCGAAGTACTGGATGACGAATTACTGGACTTTTACTGTAACTGGGTTTTCGGCTAGGCTTGAGCAGTATCACCACATTAGGTTAGGTCCTGGAAATTTGCCCAGGTCATTTTATGATAGTTTACACTGGTTATACCCGGTAGTTTGCCCAGGTTAGGTCCCGGTAGTCTGCCCAGGTTAGATCCCGGTAGTCTGCCCAGGTTAGGTCCGGTAGTTTGCCCAGGTTAGGTCCCGGTAGTTTGCCCAGGTTAGGTCCCGGTAGTTTGCCCAGGTTAGGTCCCGGTAGTCTGCTGTGGTCTAGGTCTAGGTTAGGTGAGGTTAGGTAAAGACTAGTTTCCAAATTATGTTTCGAAAACGAGGCATTTCCGAGAGAAACACCATAGATGAAAAGTGTCTTAGAATGGTCCAAAATAGTGGGTAATGATACTAATATATACAATATAGTGAACCCAGGTTTTCTGTAAATTTACCTATAATAATTCTTCTTCATAAATACCTTGGTGTAGTCATTGTAATCCTCCTTTTGTAAATCCCTTGATGTAAATCTTCATATGTAAATCCTTCTTCTGTAATCCCACTTCTGAAATAAATAAATTTAACGTTAATTAATATATTTCTTGTTAATTAAATCCTTTATCAATAAAATCCCCTTATTTCTCCAATTTGTCCTTATTTATATACCCTTAAAATAACAGTGAGCCCTTAAAAATAATAAAACAAAATCATTCTAATATTTATGGTAACATTTTAACACAGCCATTATTATCCACCCTTATTTAAACCCTTCAAAATTCCCTTATTTCACCAACTTACCCTTATTTATGTCCCTTCACCATTAACTGTATACCCTTAACTAACCCTTAATATAATCTTGAGCCCTTAAAATATCCTTAAATGCCCTTAAAATGCAAATAAATACTAAAATATTCCCCTGCCAGGCTTTGAGCTTCACAGAGGTAAACAAACTGAGGCGTCAGTGTTGCCAGTGATGATCTGAGGCGTCAGTGTTGCCAGTGATGATGATGACTGAGTGTCACCTTTACAACGGTACTCTCTCACTGTCTATCCTCTCCTCAAACGTACTCCATCCAGCCTCACCTCTTATTGCTTCCACACCTACTGTACATACTTGTTTGTACCTAAAGCTGTTGTTCCTATCCTATTCTGTACTACCTCCAGTCTATTCAAGTCATTCATTATCCATGTCAAAGTCTCCAGTCCATACATTAGTCCAGGTACAGCCATACCTTTCCATACACCATACACTACTTCATACTTATTAGCTCTACACCTTGACACACTTCCTACCTTTCCATACACCTTACCACACTTCCTACCTTTCCATACACCTTGTCACACTTCCTACCTTTCCATACACCTTGTCACACTTCCTACCTTTCCATACACCTTGTCACACTTCCTACCTTTCCATACACCTTACCACACTTCCTACCTTTCCATACACCTTGTCACACTTCCTACCTTTCCATACACCTTACCACACTTCCTACCTTTCCATACACCTTACCACACTTCCTACCTTTCCATACACCATACACTACTTCATACTTATTAGCTCTACACCTTGCCACACTTCCTAGTCTTCCTACCCACTGGTTTGCTCTTGATAACCTATCAGTCTTTGTCCTATCACACCCTTTCTCATCCACAATTATTCCTAAGTATCTATATATTGTGTCCTTTCAATCACACCCTTTCTCATCCACAATTATTCCTAAGTATCTATATATTGTGTCTTTTCAATCACACCCTTTCTCATCCACAATTATTCCTAAGTATCTATATATTGTGTCCTTTCAATCCCATTTCCACCCAGTCTCCACGTACTACCTATATCCCGGTCATCCCCATCTTATCACTCCCAAACTTGACATTAAAATCATTCCCATACTCTGTAATTACATCAAGTATTCTCTGCAGTCTCTCACCTAGCTGTCTCTCTCACCTGTCTCTCTCACCTGTCTCTCTCATAATCACCACATTATCTGCATATAACAAAATATTCACTACATACTCCCCTATTACCTACATTTTTCCTCAGTCTTCTACATTTCCTATTACTCTCTTTCCTCTTCTTCCTCGCATTCTCATTATCTTTATTCCACCAACTCTTCATCAAACTTCTTTTATTTCTATTCCTCACCCTTCCTATCCTTCTCTCTTATGGTTAGTCATCAAATCTATCCTTCTCTCTTATGGTTAGTCATCAAATCTATCCTTCTCTCTTCATCCATCCACATATACTGTACTCTCCTCCTGGCTCTTTCATTCATGTGTGTATTTTATTTCCATGTGCATATTCTCATGTGCGTATTTTTATGTGCGTATTCTTTTCACATGTGTATTTTCATGTATTTATTTTATTCATGTGCGTATTCTCATGTGCGTATTCTCATGTACGTTTTCTCATGTGCGTATTCTCATGTACGTATTCTCATGTACGTATTCTCATGTACGTATTCTCATGTACGTATGTTCTCTTTCTTGAAATTTAACAAAAGTTCCCCATTTCCATTCACTTCCTCTCCTAAAATTCCTATATGTTCATTCCTATCACTCATGACAATAGTCTCTCTTTGTCTATTTTCCACAATCAACCTATACTTATTTATTATCCTGTATTAGTTTATATTATCCTGTATATATCCTGTATATGTATATTATCTCTGGTCCTGTTTCCTAGCAGACTTTGGAGGAATCCTGGCACTCCAATGTACCCAAAAACAACCACCACCTTAACCAACCTGAAAAGTCAATTACCTTGTCAACAAAATACATATATGAAAATAAAATACATATATGAAAATAAAATTCATGCATGAAAATAAAATACATACAATGATGACCTGTGTGTGTGTGTGTGTGTGTGTGTGTGTGTGTGTGTGTGTGTGTACGTGTGTGTGTACGTGTAGGTATTTGTGTGTATGTGTGTGTATGTGTGTGTGTACCTGTATACGTGTGTGTGAGTGTGTGTATATACATGTGTATATGTGTACATATATACACATCAATATACGTACATGAGAATACGTACATGAGAATACGTACATGAGAATACGTACATGAGAATACGTACATGAGAATACGTACATGAGAATACGTACATGAGAATACGCACATGAGAATACTTACATGAGAATACGTACATGAGAATACGTACATGAGAATATTTACATGAGAATACGTACATGAGAATACGTACATGAGAATACGTACATGAGAATACGTACATGAGAATATTTACATGAGAATACGTACATGAGAATACTTACATGAGAATACGTACATGAGAATACGTACATAAGAATACGTACATGAGAATACGTACATGAGAATACTTACATGAGAATACGTACATGAGAATACTTACATGAGAATACGTACATGAGAATACGTACATGAGAATACGTACATGAGAATACGTACATGAGAATATTTACATGAGAATACGTACATGAGAATACTTACATGAGAATACGTACATGAGAATACGTACATGAGAATACGTACATGAGAATACGTACATGAGAATACGTACATGAGAATACGTACATGAGAATACGTACATGAGAATACGTACAAGAGAATACGTACATGAGAATACGTACATAAATAATAAAATACCATATATATAAAATACCATAGGCCTACCATACTGTAATTCTGTACTGTAATACTGTACTGTACCCATACACACATTCTCTCTCTCTCTCTCTCTCTCTCTCTCTCTCTCTCTCTCTCTCATACACATACATGCACACACACACATTCTCTCTCTCTCTCTATTTCTCTCATACACATACATGCATTCTCTCTGTCTGTCTCTCATACACATACATGCACTCTCTCTCTCTCTCTCTCTCTCTCTCTCTCTCTCTCTCTCTCTCTACTAAAAGATTTATTCCAAAGATTTTCCCATGTGTGTATTTTCACATGGATAATTTTCACCTGCATAATTTCCACATATAATTTTCACATGGATAATTATTTCATTTTCCCATGTGTGTATTTTATTTCCATGTGCGTATTTTTATGTGCGTATTTTTATGTGCGTATTTTTATGTGCGTATTTTTATGTGCGTATTCTTTTCACATGTGTATTTTCATGTATTTATTTTATTCATGTGCATATTCTCATGTACATAATCTCTTGTGCATAATTTCCCCTTGCATATGTATTTTATATTCACATAATAATAATAATAATAATAATAATAATAAAAGGTTTATTGAGTGAGGCAGCCGAGGGCTGAAAATATACATTAAAAAAAAAAAATCGTGATGGAGTGGATGATAATATATGGATAAATATAGATGAATGAACAGACATACACAAATACATTCGCGCACATGCACACATAATATTCATTCGCACAAACAGCACACAGACGTACACAGATACAATCACGCATATTCACTCACACATGGACATATATTATGGGTACATATATTTATTAGTGCTGTTGGTTTATTAATGAAACTATTGTTTGTTGGGATTGGACTATTCTTATATCTGTCCGTCCTGGCTTTTATGGGTTGGAGTAGGTTGAAGTGACGGACACCATGACGGGGTTTGGGTATGATGTGTGTGTTTTCTCATGTACGTAAAATCCACTTGTGAATGTATTTTATATTCTCATGTACGTATTCTCATGTACGTATTCTCATGTACGTATTCTCATGTACGTATTCTAATGTACGTAAGTTTAAATAAATACCCAATATTTGTTTCAGAACGGCATTAGTTTAAATAAATACCCATTATTTGTTTCAAAACAGTGTTCTACGCACCCCAAGCCTGTCCCCTTATTCTCCCACCCCCCAGTCCCCCCCAAGCCTGTCCCCCTATTCTCCCACCCCCCAGTCCCCCCCAAGCCTGTCCCCCCTATTCCCCCACCCCCCAGTCCCCCCCAAGCCTGTCCCCCTATTCCCCCACCCCCCAGTCCCCCCCAAGCCTGTCCCCCTATTCCCCCACCCCCCAGTCCCCCCCAAGCCTGTCCCCCTATTCCCCCACCCCCCAGTCCCCCCCAAGCCTGTCCCCCTATTCCCCCACCCCCCAGTCCCCCCAAGCCTGTCCCCTACTCCTAATCATAATAACACAGCATACATTAGCTAATAAATAATTACAATATTAATATATAATAACAGTTATTATTATTATAAACATATATTAGTAATTATGTTATGTAAACAAACCTTGGCTGATACTTCTCTGTTCAAATCCACATTAGCAGTGTTACCATATTGGTTACCAGTGTTACCATACATGTGTGTCACTGGAACTATTAAAAATTATATAGTCTAGAAAAAAAAGCATGTGAATAAAAAAATTATCATTCATTTATTCATTCATTCATTCTTTCATTTATATAAATTTTTTATTTTATTTTTAGGTGAGGTTTTGGGTTCAACCTCAACCTCAACCTCAAACCTCAAATCAATTTATCTATTTAATAAGATGAAAAATTTCACTTTATGTAATACATTTTTTACTAAAAATTGTAAAATATGACGAAAGTGTCTTAATTTTCTTTATTATTACTCATCTATTTATCTATCTATTGACAATTTGTTGATGGCATCTAATAGATAATTTTATTGTCTATCTTTTCGTATATACATGTATCAATTTATCTATTTCATAAGAAGAAAAATGTCACTTTATATAATATATTTTTGACAAAATTGTAAAATATGACCAAAGTGTCTTTATTTATTCATTTATTACTCGTCTATTTATCTATCTATGGAACTTCGTTGATGGCACCTAATAGATAATTTTATTGTCTATCTTTTCGTATATACATGTATCAATTTATCTGTTTCTTAAGATGAGAAATTTCACTTTATATAATATATTTTTGACTAAAAATTGTAAAATATGACCAAAGTGTCCCATTTTTTTCAGTTATTACTCGTCTATTTATCAATCTATCGACAATTTGTTGATGGTATCTAATAGATATTTTTATTGTCTATCGTTTGGTTTATACATGTATCTATTTATCTTATTCCTAAAATGAGAAATTTCACTTTATATATTATATTTTTGACTAAAAATTGTAAAATATGACCAAAGTGTCTTAATTATTTCATTTATTACTCATCTATTTATCTATCTATCGACAATTTGTTGATGGCATCTAATAGATAATTTTATTGTCTATCCTTTCGTATATACATGTATCAATTTATCTATTTCATAAGATGAGAAATGTCACTTTATATAATATATTTTTGACAAAATTGTAAAATAAGATCAAAGTGTCTTTATTTATTCATTTATTACTCGTCTATTTATCTATCTATGGAAAATTTGTTGATGGAATCTAATAGATAATTTTATTGTCTATCTTTTCGTATATACATGTATCAATTTATCTATTTCTTAAGATGAGAAATTTCACTTTATATAATATATTTTTGACTAAAAATTGTAAAATATGACCAAAGTGTCCCACTTTTTTCGTTAATTACTCATCTATTTATCTATCTATCGACAATTTGTTGATGGCATCTAATAGATAATTTTATTATCTATCTTTTGGTATATACATGTATCTATTTATCTATTTCCTAAGATGAGAAATTTCACTTTATATAATATATTTTTAACTAAAAATAGTAAAATATGACAAAAGTGTCTTAATTTTCTTGTTAATTACTCGTCTATTTATCTATATATTGACAATTTGTTGATGGCATCTAATAGATAATTTTATTGTCTATATTTTGATATTTACATGTATCTATTTATCTATTTCCTAAGATGAGAAATTTCACTTTATATAATATATTTTTGACAAAAAATGTAAAATATGACTAAAGTGTCCCATTTCTTCATTAATTACTCGTCTATTTATCTATCTATCAACAATTTGTTGATGGCATCTAATAGATAATTTTATTGTCTATCGTTTGGTTTATACATGTATCTATTTATCTTATTCCTAAGATGAGAAATTTCACTTTATATATTATATTTTTGACTAAAAATTGTAAAATATGACAAAAGTGTCTTAATTATTTCATTTATCACTCATGTATTTATCTATCTATCGACAATTTGTTGATGGCATCTAATAGATAATTTTATTGTCTAACTTTTCGTATATACATGTATCAATTTATCTATTTCCTAAGATGAGAAATTTTACTTTATATAATATATTTTTAACTAAAAATGGTTAAATATGACAAAAATGTCTTAATTTATTCATTTAGTACTCGTCTATTTATCTATATATTGAAAGTTTGTTGATGGCATCTAATAGATAATTCTATTGTCTATCTGTTGGTATATACATGTATCTATTTATCTATTTCCTAAGATGAGAAATTCCACTTTATATAATATATTTTTGACTAAAAATAGTAAAATATGACCAAAGTGTCTCACTTTTTTCGTTAATTACTCGTCTATTTATCTATCTATCGACAATTTGTTGATGGCATCTAATAGATAATTTTATTGTCTATTGCTTGGTTTATACATGTATCTATTTATCTTATTCCTAAGATGAGAAATTTCACTTTATATATTATATTTTTGACTAAAAATTGTAAAATATGACAAAAGTGTCTTAATTATTTCATTTATTACTCATCTATTTATCTATCTATCGACATTTTGTTGATGGCATCTAATAGATAATTTTATTGTCTATCTTTTCGTATATACATGTATCAATTTATCTATTTCCTAAGATGAGAAATTTCACTTTATATAATATATGTTTGACTAAAAATTGTAAAATATGACCAAAGTGTCCCACTTTTTTCGTTAATTACTCGTCTATTTATCTATCTATCGACAATTTGTTGAGGGAATCTAATAGATAATTTTATTGTATATCTTTTCGTATATACATGTATCAATTTATCTATTTCCTAAGATGAGAAATTTCACTTTATATAATATATTTTTGACTAAAAATAGTAAAATATGACAAAAGTGTCCCACTTTTTTCGTTAATTACTCGTCTATTTATCAATCTATCGACAATTTGTTGATGGCATCTAATAGATAATTTTATTGTCTATCTTTTGGTATCTACATGTATCTATTTATCTATTTCCTAAGATGAGAAATTTCATTTTATATAATATATTTTTGACTAAAAATTGTAAAATAAGACAAAAGTGTCTAATTATAATTGTTTCATTTATTACTCGTCTATTTATCTATCTATGGACAATTTGTTGATGGCATCTAGTAGATAATTTTATCGTCTATATTTTGGTATATACACGTATCTATTTATCTATTTATTAAGATTACAAATTTTACTTTATATAATATATTTTTAACTAAAAATAGTAAAATATAACAAAAGTGTCTTACTTTTCTTGTTAATTACTCGTCTATTTATCTATCTATCGACAATTTGTTGATGGCATCTAATTGATAATTTTATTGTCTATCTTTTGGTTTATACATGTATCTTTTTATCTTATTGCTAAGATGAGAAATTTCACTTTATATATTATATTTTTGACTAAAAATAGTAAAATATGAAAAAATTGTTGCCAATAATAAAAGCAGTGTTGCCAATAATAAATACACTCCATACGTAAAAACACACCCTCATACGCACATAGAAATATCAACCTCAGAAAATAACACCATATATACGTGTGTATATGTGTGTGTGCATATGTGTATGTGTGTGTGTACGTGTGTGTGTACATGTGTGTGTGTGTGTATACATGTGTATATGTGTGTATGTGTGTGTGTATGTATGTGTACGTGTGTGTATGTACGTGTGTCTGTGTGTGTATGTGTGTGTGTATGTGTGTGTGTATGTGTGTGTGTACGTGTGTGTGTATATGTGTGTGTACATGTGTGTGTACATGTGTCTGTACGCGTGTATGTGTGTACGAGTGTATGTGTGTGTACGTGTGTGTGTACGTGTGTGTGTGTATGTAAGTGTGTGAGTGTATGTATGTGTGTGTGTATGCGTGTGTGTACGTGTGTGAACGTGTGTGTGTACATGTGTGTGAGTGTGTGTGTGTGTGTACGTGTACGTGTGTGTGTGTGTGTGTGCGTGCGTGTGTGTACATGTGTGTGTGTGTACGTGTGTGTTTGTGTATACGTGTGTGTGTACGTGTGTGTGTGTATACATGTGTGTGTGTGTACGTGCATGTGTGTGTACGTATGTGTGTGTATGTATTTGTGTGTGTGTGTGTGTGTGTGTGTGTGTGTGTGTGTGTGTGTGTGTGTGTATGTGTGTGTGTGTGTGTATGTATGTGTGTGTGTGTATGTGTATGTGTGTGTGTGTGTGTACGTGTGTGTGTGTGTGTGTATGTGTGTGTGTGTGTGTACGTGTGTCTGTGTGTACGTATGTGTGTGTACGTATACGTGTGTGTGTGTGTATGTGTGTGTGTGTACGTGTGTGTGTGTACGTGTGTGTATGTGTGTGTGTACCTGTGTACGTGTGTGTGAGGCTGTTTGTATACATGTGTATATGTGTGTATGTATGTTTACGTGTGTGTGTGTGTGTGTATACATGTGTGTGTGTGTATGTGTGTGTACATGACTACATGTGTGTGTGTGTGTGGGTGTGTGTGTCCAACCACCGTTGGGGTAGGACGTCTGACAAGTGTGCTCCGTGAGTGACCAAATCGTGACTTGAACTAATGCTTGGAATAACAGTCTGTGTTTGACCCATCGTGGTGTATGAAACAAACATGGAAAAACTTATACCAAATAAACTAACAACACCGGAATCAGGAATACAGTGCAGAAAATGTACCGGTGATTTTGAAAAAGCTGCTATCAAGTGCGACCTGTGTTATGGTTATTTTCATGTGAAATGTACTAACATGCCGTATTACATGGCTATTAAATACTTCATATCGAGGATTCAGTACGTGTGTGAGGATTGCATGCAGACAAAGACTGGGAACTATCCACTTTTGGCAGCAGACAAAGACTGGGAACTATCCACTTTTGGCAGCAGACAAAGACTGGGAACTATCCACTTTTGGCAGCAGACAAAGACTGGGAACTATCCACTTTTGGCAGCAGACAAAGACTGGGAACTATCCACTTTTGGCAGCAGACAAAGACTGGGAACTATCCACTTTTGGCAGCAGACAAAGACTGGGAACTATCCACTTTTGGCAGCAGACAAAGACTGGGAACTATCCACTTTTGGCAGCAGACAAAGACTGGGAACTATCCACTTTTGGCAGCAGACAAAGACTGGGAACTATCCACTTTTGGCAGCATGGATCCAGGCACAGTGTGAGAAGGACGACCAATGTTGTGATGACGTCATCGGCTACCCCGGTAGTTTGAGCTCTGAGACTGCCGACAACAATAGTGAACGCCAGGGTACAGGTGAGGCCGAAAGCGGTAAACAATACAACAAACTAGTACTTGCTATTACTGAACTCTGAGACTGCCGACAACAATAGTGAACGCCAGGGTACAGGTGAGGCCGATACCGGTAAACAATACAACAAACTAGTACTTGCTATTACTGAACTTAGAGCTGACGTAAAAAAGATTGCCCAGAAAGTTGAAAAAGAGAAAACAGAACACAAGAAAAAAACATACGCCGAAGCCACATATTCTACAAACCATGTTAAATCAGATTTCAACCAACAAGCTGTATATATGAAGAGTAAAAATGGAATAAGTGTAACAGAAGAGAATAATGTTGATATTATAAATGCACTAAAAACCGTACCAACAGTGGCCATGAAAACGGTAAGTGACAATGCCATAAAACTAGTGTTTCCTAATAATGAAGCAAAAAATCGAGGTATTGGAGCACTGGAACAAACAGAGGATTACGACAACTATGAACTCTCGTACGTACGACAACTATGAACTCTCGTACGAGAGAAAACTGTGGCCCAAAATAGCAGTTACGCATGTACCAAACACAATTGAAGACTCAGAGATTGCGCAGTCGATAACAGAGAAAAACTCTAACATAACACAGCTAATAGATGAAGAGAACGAAATAAAGGTCTTGTTCTCGAAGCCTGGGGCCCCAGGATATAAAACGGTTATTATAGGAACATCTCCTCGTATCAGGAACACAATTATGAACAATGGAGGACGTGTATATATACACATGTCTCGGTGCATCGCATATGACCACTATTGGGTTTTAAGATGCGGAAAATGCATGGAGTATGGTCACAAAACCGCCAGATGTACTGAACCAAACCCGTGTTGCGGATATTGTAACAAAGATCACCTGTCAAAAGACTGTAATGAAAAAAGGAATTTGAAATGTGATCACTGCATGAAAACATCCAGGGCAGATACATACCATTCCGTGTTCGACAGGGAGTGTCCAGCATTTATTGCAGCCAAGAATTTAATCATAAGACGTACCATGAGATGCACAGAGGAGACAGAAACTAACTCAAAAAATTAATTACGACACACAGCCACCACATGTACCATATCGATCCCGAGACTGTTACACAAAAAGAACCAGACATCAACATAAAGCAGAAAACAATAGTGTGCTGTAACATAGAGGATATATTAATTAACAAGAAATAAACGTTACAAGATAGCTATGATAGAAGAACTAGCTGAAACGTACAACTCAGTTTTAATATGTTGCACCGAATCACACTTAAGAAAAGAAATACAAAATGGAGAAATAAAAATGACCAAGTTTCAACACTTTAGAGGAGACAGATTACCAGGAAAGAAAAAAGGCGGAGTGATAGTATATGTGAGAAATGACTGGTCGACTCAAACCAGAATGTTGTGTACAGGATCTGACGGTGAAACTGAATATATCATACTCCACATAGCACATCTGAATATGCTTGTAGCTACAGTCTACCGACCACCAGGGTGTTCAGCACAAAGTTTATTACAATTCACTAACATATTAACTGAAACAAAAAATAAACTAGGAACAACGGAACCAACAACTTTAGTAAATGGAGACCTAAATTTACCGATTATTCAGTGGAATACTCAGAACATCCATGGAGGAACCGCCACTGATAGACTACACTCTGCCACACTAATTAATCTAGCAAACAAATTTATGATGGAACAGATGGTGAAGGAACCCACTAGAGGAAACAATATTATAGACCTAATATTTATCAACAATCCAGAACTTATAAATAAAGTAAGTGTAGAAGATACTATATTATCTGATCACAGACTAGTGATAATAGAAACAAATATATATGAAGAAGAAACTATAGATAAACCACTAAACCTAGAATCATTTGCCTCTATCAACTTTTTTAATAAAAACACTGACTGGAACAACATCAACGAAGAAATAACCAACATCAACTGGAACCAAGAACTGGACAATATGACCTGCACCGAAATGTTTGAGACTATTCATTCAAAGTTATTCGAAATCTGCGCCCCTCATACACCGAAAAGGAAGAAGCCACAACGCAGGGGAATTCCACGAGAACCAAAAATTCTGATGAAAAAAAGGAGCAGACTAACCAAACAATTAAGGACAACAAAATCACCAAACTGTGAAAAAATCCGACACAAGATTGCCATCATCGAAAATAAATTATCAAAGTCGTTCATAGACGAACAACAAACAGGAGAAAAACGCGCCATAGACGCGATCAGTGAAAATCCCATATATTTTTATTCCTATGCCAGATCCAAGGCAACAGTACACACTAACATCGGACCCATCAGCAAAAACGGAAGACTAATCACAGATCCTAGAGGAATTTCTGAAGCACTGAACGAACAATACGTTTCAGCCTTCAGTGAACCTCGACAAAACCATACGAGACATACAAACACACAGCAAAACACACGAGGTAATGAGATAAATGACATCGAATTTAACGAAATAGATATAGAACACAACATAGCAACAATCAACAAGGAGGCTGCAGCAGGACCGGACAAAATCCCAGTCATATTATTAAAGCAATGTGCACGAAGCCTCTCTATACCATTATACAAGTTATGGCGAACATCCATGGACACAGGAGAAATACCAACCAAACTGAAACATGGTGCAATAACACCGATATACAAAGGAGGAGACCGAACCTTAAGTAAAAAATATAGACCAGTTGCTTTAACATCGCATGTCATAAAAGTGTATGAAAAAATCATTGTGAAGAAAATAATTACATATCTAGAGGAAAATATGCTATTTAACCCAGGACAACATGGATTCAGACAAGGGAGGTCATGTTTGTACCAACTATTACAACACCGAATGGACATACTCAACTATCTCGAAAATGAAACTGGTGTAGATGTAATATACCTAGACTTCACAAAAGCGTTTGACAAAGTAGACCATTCAATACTTAAAGAGAAACTGAGTCACATTGGAATTGGCGGTAAACTGATCGAGTGGATACGGGTTTTTTTCATCAGAACTCAGACAGTGGTGGTTAAAGGAGTAGAATCAGAAATAACAGAAGTGAAAAGTGGCGTGGCGCAGGGATCGGTACTAGGTCCCCTATTATTCCTTATCTATATAAGTGACATAGACAAAAATATGAACTACTGCAAAGCTACATCGTTTGCAGATGACACCAGACTGCTGAAAAGTATAAAATATGAAGAAGATAAAGGATTGATGCAAAGTGATCTAGCAAAGATATACCAATGGACAAACAATAACAACATGGAATTCAACAGCACAAAGTTCGAACTACTGAGCTACAGACATCCAAAATTCCAACACCTTATAAGCATCTACGAAACACCAAATGAAGCAATCATCGCCCAAACAAACCAAGTACGCGATCTAGGTATAATATTAAGTGACAACGCCACCTTCAACCAACAAATAGACAGCACTGTAACCAGAACAAGACAAACAATAGGATGGATTCTACGTACATTTAGAACAAGAGAAACTAGAGCAATGATCACCCTCTACAAGTCCTTAGTTCTACCAATGCTGGAATACTGCTGCCAACTGTGGAGTCCTACGAGAATCGGAGATATAAGAAAACTGGAAGCCGTTCAGAGGACATACACGAACAGAATTGCAGGCCTAAACAACATGAATTACTGGCAAAGATTAAAATACTTGAACTTATACTCACTAGAGAGAAGAAGAGAGAGATACATAGTCATATATATCTGGAAAATAATTAATGGACTGGTCCCCAACTTAGAGCCTTCTAACGCCATTACAACTGGCAACAGTGGACGGAGAGGGTTATTATGTATAGTACCAACCATCACAGGCACATGGAGAAGAATTCAAACATTGAAAGAAAGCTCTATTGCAATACAAGGGCCGAAATTATACAACAAACTACCCAAGAATATAAGAAAACAAAATACAATACTAGAACATTTTAAAAAGAATTTAGACCAATTTTTAAGAAACATACCAGACAAACCATCACTACCGCACTACCACACCACTACGGAAGGTAACAGCATACTGCAACACATTACACCCACTACATGGGGGCGGCGCTTCACATGGCCCTGGTCCCACTACGGACCGAACTTCATCTCAGGACAATCTCAGGTGTACGTGTGTGTGTCTGTATGTGTGTGTGTGTACGTGTGTGTGTCTGTATGTGTGTGTGTGTACGTGTGTGTACGTGTGTGTTTCCATATGTGTGTGTGTGTGTGTGTGTGTACGTTTGTGTGTCTGTACGTATGTGTGTCTGTACGTGTGTGTGTGTGTACGTGTGTGTGTACGTGTGTGTGTCTGTACGTATGTGTGTGTGTATGTGTGTGTGTCTGTATGTATGTGTGTGTGTACGTGTGTGTGTACGTGTGTATGTGTGTACGTGTGTGTGTGTATGTCTGTACATGTGTGTGTGTGTGTGTGTGTGTGTGTGTGTACGTGTGTGTGTGTGTGTACGTGTGTGTGTGTGTGTGTACATGTGTGTGTATGTGTATATGTGTATGTATGTATGTATGTGTGTATGTATGTGTGTGTGTGTGTGTGTGTGTGTGTGTGTGTGTGTATGTGTGTGTGTGTGTGTGTGTGTGTGTATGTATGTGTGTGTGTGTGTACGTGTGTGTGTGTACATGTGTGTGTGTGTGTGTGTGTGTGTGTGTCTGTGTACGTTTGTGTGTATGTGTGTGTGTGTGTCCCCTACTCCCGCACCCCTATAAACCGACCTGACAATGTTTTTAACACTCACTGGAGGGTTCCTCGTAGTGATGCTCCAGTGAGGCTCCAACAACCTGTTAACTAACCTGAAAATTCAATTACCTTGTCATATAGTGCATAATAGCTCACAATTGGCCCTCATCCACTCCAAGTCATCCACTCCTTCAAGCTTCTCGGCGTCACAGTGGATGATAAATTATCATGGAAGCAACATGTAGCTAGGATGGTTAAGGTAGCCTCTTACAAACTATACATGCTGCGCAGACTCAGGTCTCTGGGGACTCCAACAGGGGATTTGAAGGTAGTCTATACCACCTTCATATTACCCTCCCTACTGTACTCCTCCCCAGTGTGGTCTTCATCTCTCACTAAAACACAGCAACAACAGCTGGAGAAAGTACAGAAGAGGGCATGCAGGGTCATACTTGGCCCTGCCTACACCAGCTACAATCATGCCCTCACCACCCTCAGTCTGCTCAGCCTGACAGTCATGTATGAGCAAGCCCTTATCAAGTTTGGAGAAGGCTTGTTAAGTAACCCACGTCACCGTCACCTACTACCACCTAACGCTCCTCCATTAGCCAGGGCTACCCGACACCAAAACAAACTGGTGCCGCTCAAAGCCCCTCGCACTGACCGCTATCGCCATAGCACTATTCACACTTTAGTGCGAACGATAAACAATTAAATTAACATGTACTGTATGTCTCCAAGTTGTAGCATTAGTTCTTAGAATTAAGAATTAATATTAATGTAATTTTTCCCCTATGTATATTTTCAGTCTCTGACTGCCATGTAAATAAACCGTTAATTATTATTATTATTATTTATTATTTATAACTGGTAGACATTTCAAAAAGGGCAGTTAAATTTGACCCTATTTCAACAAAATATGGTATTACACTGGTGTACAGTTGCCAAAAAAGGTATTGCGACAAATCTTGATAGAACTTTAACCCTAGTAATATCCACAACTATTTGTATATGGACTATAAGCATGTATAACAGAAGGAAATATACATATCCTTCTGTAATACATACTTATAATCCCTACAAACAACTATGGACATTAATATATTTAAAGTTGTATCAATAGGTGTCGCAGTACCTTTTTTGGCAACTGTATATTCTATAAAGGTCAATGTTACACTGTAAAATCTTAAACCAGTGCAATTTTTGGTTTCTGCCATTACAATGTTTCATGTAGACATTGACATAGATTACTTTGATGCAAGTATTTCAACAATAACATATAGACCACCACAGTTACTAGCAATGGTATAACAGCATGTAATCCTCACCTTAACAATGAGAAGATTTGTGTTGGGTTTTAATCTGAAGACACATGGCAGATCTCAATCACTTGATCTCCCCTACATTCTTGATAACTTTCTTAGCACCACTAATATTCCACCACTTCCACCGGTTTGTTTAAACATTAACTAACACAAGCATTATTTTCACATCTGGTCAGGATCATGGTACCAATAGTAGTGGACCAAGCTGCTCAACACACTCAAGTAACCTGTAAACAATAAAATCATTAGTAACTGACCACACCTTGCAGGGTTGGGGTCAATAATTAGTTACCTTCACCCAACCACAATACCACTGAATTCATTGTGGTACCAACCAGATAAGCACAGATGGCCTTATGTACACTGGGGGTCAGAAGTTGTGTCCTCATCAAATTGCAGGATTAATAAACTAGCAGAGCTTTGACAACTGTGATGTTCAAACCTTTTAAAACTAGACTCAATAGGTTAAGGGGGTGTGGGAGAAGGGGACAGGCTTGGAGGGTGACTGGGGGGTGCAGGAATAGGGGGACAGGCTTGGAGGGTGACTGGGGGGTGCAGGAATAGGGGGACAGGCTTCATGACATAAAAAACATTTGTTTCAATCATCCTAAATAATATATAATTTCATACCGTACTGGTAGATTATAAAATACCATAGGCCTACCGTACTGTAATTCTGTACTGTAATACTGTACTGTAATACTGTACTGTAATACTGTACTGTAATACTGTACTGTAATACTGTACTGTAATACTGTACTGTAATACTGTACTGTAATACTGTACTGTAATACTGTACTGTAATACTGTACTGTAATTCTGTACTGTAATACTGTACTGTAATTCTGTACTGTAATTCTGTACTGTAATACTGTACTGTAATACTGTACTGTACCCGTACACACATACAAACACACCAACAATAGAAAAGATACATACAGAAAACTTATGTCAACAAGCAGCACCTTGTTTCAAAACAGTGTTAGTTTAAATAAATACCCATTATTTGTTTAAAAACAGCATTAGTTTAAAAAAATACTCATTATATGTTTCAGAACATCATTAGTTTAAATAAAAACCAATTATTTGTTTCCGAACGTCATTAGTTTAAATAAATACCAATTATTTGTTTAAAAACAGCATTAGTTTAAATAAATACCCATTATTTGTTTCAGAACATCATTAGTTTAAATAAATACCCATTATTTGTTTCAGAACGGTGTTCTACGCACATAATAATAATTAATTACTGTATTAATATATAATAACAGTTATTTATGGTACTATTATATTATTATTATTATAAGCAGATATTAGTAATTATGTTATGTTATTATATAGACTTGTAAATACACATAAACATTAATTATCAAAGACACACACACACACACACACACATACACACACACACACATACACACACACACACACACACACATACACATACACATACACACACACACACACACACATACACATACACACACACACACACACATACACGTACACACACACACACATACACATATACACACACACACACACGCACATACACATACACACACACACACATACACACACACACACATACACATACACATACACATACACACACACACACACACACATACACATACACATACACACACACACACACACACACACACATACACATACACACACACACACACACATACACGTACACACACACACACACACATACACGTACACACACACACACACACGCTTGGCAGACGACAGTGATATCATTACGTGACATGTTCATAATGATTTCACACATTTTGTATAAGAACTCCTCGGATTTATTCGAGAGTCAACTGTATATATACATAAATAGGTATGTAATGATGTGTAAATAATATTCCTACTGTATAATGTAAAAAACATAATAGAAAAAAATAGAGAAACCAAAATTCTGAAAAAAAATCTCCAGCAGATTGTGTCCGTTATAACAGAAATCCGTTATAACGGGGTCCGAAATAACGAGGTTTAACTGTAATGTATTACCATTATTATTACTGTTTTTTACACAATACTGTATTACTGTTATTATTACTGTTTTTTACACAATACTGTATTACTGTTATTATTACTGTTTTTTACACAATACTGTATTACCGTTATTATTGCTGTTTTTTACACAATACTGTATTACCATTATTATTACAAACATAATTTGGAAACTAGTCTGACCTGAACTAACCTTGTTAAGTCCAGATACCAAAATACCTCTTTTGGCAACTGTACACCAGTATAATGTATGTATTCTCATGTACGTATTCTCATGTACGTATTCTCATGTACGTAAGTTTAAATAAATACCCATTATTTGTTTCAGAACGGCATTAGTTTAAATAAATACCCATTATTTGTTTCAAAACAGTGTTCTATGCACCCCAAGCCTGTCCCCTTATTCTCCCACCCCCCAGTCCCCCCCAAGCCTGTCCCCCTATTCCCCCACCCCCCAGTCCCCCCCAAGCCTGTCCCCTACTCCTAATCATAATAACACAGCATACATTAGCTAATAAATAATTACAGTATTAATATATAATAACAGTTATTATTATTATAAACATATATTAGTAATTATGTTATGTAAACAAACCTTGGCTGATACTTCTCTGTTCAAATCCACATTAGCAGTGTTACCATATTGGTTACCAGTGTTACCATACATGTGTGTCACTGTAACAATTAAAAATTATATAGTCTAGAAAAAAAGCATGGGAATAAAAAAATTATCATTCATTCATTCATTCATTCTTTCATTTATATATATATATATATTTTTTTTTTAGGTGAGGTTTTGGGTTCAACCTCAACCTCAAACCTCAAATCAACCTCAAACCTCAAATCAATTTATCTATTTAATAAGATGAAAAATTTCACTTTATATAATATATTTTTTACTAAAAATTGTAAAATATGACCAAAGTGTCCCACTGTTTTTGTTAATTACTCGTCGATTTATCTATCTATCGACAATTTGTTAATGGCATCTAATAGATAATTTTATCGTCTATTTTTTTGTATGTACATTTATCTATTTATCTATTTCCTAAGATTCGAAATTTTACTTTATATAATATATTTTTGACTAAAAATAATAAAATATGACAAAAATGTCTTATTTTCTTTTTTATTACTCATCTATTTATCTATCTATCAACAATTTGTTGATGGCATCTAATAGATAATTTTATTGTCTATTTTTTGGTATATACATATATCTATTTATCTATTTCCTAAGATGAGAAATTTTAATTTATATAATATATTTTTGACTAAAAATAGTAAAATATGACAAAAGTGTCCCACTTTTTTCGTTAATTACTCGTCTATTTATCTATCTATCGACAATTTGTTGATGGCATCTAATAGATAATTTTATTGTCTATCGTTTGGTATGTACATGTATCTATTTATCTTATTCCTAAGATGAGAAATTTCACTTTATATATTATATTTTTTACAAAAAAAAATTAAAATATGATAAAAGTGTCCTAATTATTTCATTTATTACTCGTCTATTTATCTATCTATCGACAATTTGTTGATCGCATTTAATAGATAATTTTATTGTCTATCTTTTGGTATATACATGTATCTTTTTATATATTTCCTAAGATGAGAAACTTCACTTTATATAATATATTTTTTGACAAAAAATAGAAAAATATGACAAAAGTGTCTTAATTTTCTTGTTTATTACTCATCTATTTGTCTATCTATCAACACTTTGTTGATGGCATTTAATAGATAATTTTATCGTCTATCTTTTGGTATATACATGTATCTATTTATCTATTTCCTAAGATGAGAAATTTCACTTTATATAATATATTTTTGACTAAAAATAGTAAAATATGACAAAAATGTCTTATTTTATTTTTTATTACTCATCTATTTATCTTTCTTTCGACAATATGTTGATGGCATCTAATAGATAATTTTATTGTCTATCTTTTCTTATATACATGTATCAATTTATCTATTTCCTAAGATGAGAAATTTCACTTTATATAATATATTTTTGACTAAAAATAGTAAAATATGACCAAAGTGTCCCAATTTTTCGTTAATTACTCGTCTATTTATCGATTTATCGACAATTTGTTGATGGCATCTAATAGATAATTTTATTGTCTATCTTTTGATATATACATGTATCTATTTATCTATTTTTCAAGATGAGAAATTTCACTTTATGTAATATATTTCTAACTAAAACTAGTAAAATATGACAAAAGTGTCTTATTTTCTTGTTTATTACTCGTCTATTTATCTATCTATCGACAATTTGTTGATGGCATCTAATAGATAATTTTATTGTCTATCTTTTCGTATATACATGTATCAATTTATCTATTTCTTAAGATGAGAAATTTCACTTTATATAATATATTTTTGACTAAAAATAGTAAAATATGACCAAAGTGTCCCAATTTTTTAGTTAATTACTCGTCTATTTATCTATCTATCGACAATTTGTTGATGGCATCTAATAGATAATTTGACTAAAACTAGTAAAATATGACAAAAGTGTCTTAATTTTCTTGTTAATTACTCGTCTATTTATCTATTTATCGACAATTTGTTGATGGCATCCAATAGATAATTTTATTGTCTATCGTTTGGTTTATACATGTATCTATTTATCTATTTCCTAAGATGAGAAATTTCACTTTATATAATGTATTTTTGACTAAAAATGGTAAAATATGACAAACATGTCTTAATTTATTCATATAGTACTCGTCTATTTATCTATCTATTGAAAGTTTGTTGATGGCATCTAATAGATAATCCTATTGTCTATCTTTTGGTATATACATATATATATTTATCTATTTCCTAAGATGAGAATTTCCACTTTATATAATATATTTTTGACTAAAAATAGTAAAATATGACCAAAGTGTCCAACTTTTTTCGTTAATTACTCGTCTATTTATCTATCTATCGACAATTTGTTGATGGCATCTAATAGATAATTTTGTTGTCTATCTTTTCGTATATACATGTATCAATTTATCTATTTCATAAGATGAGAAATGTCACTTTATATAATATATTTTTGACTAAAAATAGTAAAATATGACCAAAGTGTCCCAATTTTTCGTTAATTACTCGTCTATTTTTCTATCTATTGAGAATTTGTTGCTGGCATTTAATAGATAATTCTATTGTCTATCTTTTGGTCTACACATGTATCTATTTATCTATTTCCTAAGATGAGAAATTTCACTTTATATAATATATTTTTGACTAAAAATTGTAAAATATGACCAAAGTGTCCCACTTTTTTCGTTAAATACTCATCTATTTATCTATCTATCGACAATTTGTAGATGGCATCTAATAGATAATTTTATTGTCTATTTTTTGGTATATACATGTATCTATTTATCTATTTCGTAAGATGAGATATTTCACTTTATATAATATATTTTTAACTAAAAATAGTAAAATATGACAAAAGTGTCTTAATTTTCTTGTTAATTACTCGTCTATTTATCTATTTATCGACAATTTGTTGATGGCATCTAATAGATAATTTTATTGTCTATCTTTTGGTATATACATGTATCTATTTATCTATTTCCCAAGATGAGAAATTTCACTTTATATAATATATTTCTAACTAAAACTAGTAAAATATGACAAAAGTGTCTTATTTTCTTGTTTATTACTCATCTATTTATCTTTCTTTCGACAATATGTTGATGGCATCTAATAGATAATTTTATTGTCTATCTTTTCTTATATACATGTATCAATTTATCTATTTCCTAAGATGAGAAATTACACTTTATATAATATATTTTTGACTAAAAATAGTAAAATATGACCAAAGTGTCCCAATTTTTCGTTAATTACTCGTCTATTTATCTATCTATTGACAATTTGTTGCTGGCATTTAATAGATAATTTTATTGTCTATCTTTTGGTATATACATGTATCTATTTATCTATTTCCTGAGATGAGAAATTTCACTTTATATAATATATTTTTGACTAAAAATTGTAAAATATGACAAAAATGTCTTAATTTATTCATTTATTACTCATCTATTTTTCTATCTATTGAAAATTTGTTGATGGCATCTAATAGATAATTCTATTGTCTATCTTTTGATATATACATATATATATTTATCTATTTCCTAAGATGAAAAATTTCACTTTATATAATATATTTTTGACTAAAAATTGTAAAATATGACCAAAATGTCCCACATTTTACATTAATTACTCGTTTATTTATCTATCTATCAACAATTTGTTGATGGCATCTAATAGATAATTTTATTGTCTATCTTTTGATATATACATGTATCTATTTATCTATTTTCCAAGATGAGAAATTTCACTTTATATAATATATTTCTAACTAAAACTAGTAAAATATGACAAAAGTGTCTTATTTTCATGTTTATTACTCGTCTATTTATCTATCTATCGACAATTTGTTGACGGCATCTAATAGATAATTTTATTGTCTATCTTTTCGTATATACATGTATCAATTTATCTATTTCTTAAGATGAGAAATTTCACTTTATATAATATATTTTTGACTAAAAATAGTAAAATATGACCAAAGTGTCCCAATTTTTTAGTTAATTACTCGTCTATTTATCTATCTATCGACAATTTGTTGATGGCATCTAATAGATAATTTGACTAAAACTAGTAAAATATGACAAAAGTGTCTTAATTTTCTTGTTAATTACTCGTCTATTTATCTATTTATCGACAATTTGTTGATGGCATCCAATAGATAATTTTATTGTCTATCGTTTGGTTTATACATGTATCTATTTATCTATTTCCTAAGATGAGAAATTTCACTTTATATAATGTATTTTTGACAAAAAATGGTAAAATATGACAAAAATGTCTTAATTTATTCATTTAGTACTCGTCTATTTATCTATCTATTGAAAGTTTGTTGATGGCATCTAATAGATAATTCTATTGTCTATCTTTTGGTATATACATATATATATTTATCTATTTCCTAAGATGAGAATTTCCACTTTATATAATATATTTTTGACTAAAAATAGTAAAATATGACCAAAGTGTCCAACTTTTTTCGTTAATTACTCGTCTATTTATCTATCTATCGACAATTTGTTGATGGCATCTAATAGATAATTTTATTGTCTATCTTTTCGTATATACATGTATCAATTTATCTATTTCATAAGATGAGAAATGTCACTTTATATAATATATTTTTTACTAAAAATTGTAAAATATGACCAAAATGTCCCACATTTTACATTAATTACTCGTTTATTTATCTATCTATCAACAATTTGTTGATGGCATCTAATAGATAATTTTATTGTCTATCTTTTGATATATACATGTATCTATTTATCTATTTTCCAAGATGAGAAATTTCACTTTATGTAATATATTTCTAACTAAAACTAGTAAAATATGACAAAAGTGTCTTATTTTCATGTTTATTACTCGTCTATTTATCTATCTATCGACAATTTGTTGATGGCATCTAATAGATAATTTTATTGTCTATCTTTTCGTATATACATGTATCAATTTATCTATTTCTTAAGATGAGAAATTTCACTTTATATAATATATTTTTGACTAAAAATAGTAAAATATGACCAAAGTGTCCCAATTTTTTAGTTAATTACTCGTCTATTTATCTATCTATCGACAATTTGTTGATGGCATCTAATAGATAATTTGACTAAAACTAGTAAAATATGACAAAAGTGTCTTAATTTTCTTGTTAATTACTCGTCTATTTATCTATTTATCGACAATTTGTTGATGGCATCCAATAGATAATTTTATTGTCTATCGTTTGGTTTATACATGTATCTATTTATCTATTTCCTAAGATGAGAAATTTCACTTTATATAATGTATTTTTGACAAAAAATGGTAAAATATGACAAAAATGTCTTAATTTATTCATTTAGTACTCGTCTATTTATCTATCTATTGAAAGTTTGTTGATGGCATCTAATAGATAATTCTATTGTCTATCTTTTGGTATATACATATATATATTTATCTATTTCCTAAGATGAGAATTTCCACTTTACATAATATATTTTTGACTAAAAATAGTAAAATATGACCAAAGTGTCCAACTTTTTTCGTTAATTACTCGTCTATTTATCTATCTATCGACAATTTGTTGATGGCATCTAATAGATAATTTTATTGTCTATCTTTTCGTATATACATGTATCAATTTATCTATTTCATAAGATGAGAAATGTCACTTTATATAATATATTTTTTACTAAAAATTGTAAAATATGACAAAAATGTCTTAATTGTTTCATTTATTACTCGTCTATTTATATATCAATTGACAATTTGTTGATGGCATCTAATAGATAATCTTATTGTCTATCTTTTCGTATATACATGTATCAATTTATCTATTTTATAAGATGAGAAATGACACTTTATATAATATATTTTTTACAAAATTGTAAAATATGACCAAAGTGTCTTTATTTATTCATTTATTACTTGTCTATTTATCTATCTATGAAAAATTTGTTGATGGCATCTAATAGATAATTTTATTGTCTATCTTTTGGTATATACATGTATCTATTTATCTATTTCCTAAGATAAGAAATCTCACTTTATATAATATATTTTTAACTAAAAATAGTAAAATATGACAAAAGTGTCTTAATTTTCTTGTTAATTACTCGTCTATTTATGGACAATTTGTTGATGGCATCTAATAGATAATTTTATTGTCTATTTTTTGGTATATACATGTATCTATTTATCTATTTCCTAAGATGAGATATTTCACTTTATATAATATATTTTTAACTAAAAATAGTAAAATATTACAAAAGTGTCTTAATTTTCTTGTTAATTACTCGTCTATTTATCTATTTATCGACAATTTGTTGATGGCATCTAATAGATAATTTTATTGTCTATATTTTAGTATTTACATGTATCTATTTATCTATTTCCTAAGATGAGAAATTTCACCTTATATAATATATTTTTTACTAAAAATTGTAAAATATGACAAAAATGTCTTAATTGTTTCATTTATTACTCGTTTATTTATTTATCAATTGACAATTTGTTGATGGCATCTAATAGATAATTTTATTGTCTATCTTTTGGTATATACATGTATCTATTTATCTATTTCCTGAGATGAGAAATTTCACTTTATATAATATATTTTTGACTAAAAATTGTAAAATATGACAAAAATATCTTAATTTATTCATTTATTACTCATCTATTTTTCTATCTATTGAAAATTTGTTGATGGCATCTAATAGATAATTCTATTGTCTATCTTTTGATATATACATATATATATTTATCTATTTCCTAAGATGAAAAATTTCACTTTATATAATATATTTTTGACTAAAAATTGTAAAATATGACCAAAATGTCCCACATTTTACATTAATTACTCGTTTATTTATCTATCTATCAACAATTTGTTGATGGCATCTAATAGATAATTTTATTGTCTATCTTTTGATATATACATGTATCTATTTATCTATTTTCCAAGATGAGAAATTTCACTTTATGTAATATATTTCTAACTAAAACTAGTAAAATATGACAAAAGTGTCTTATTTTCATGTTTATTACTCGTCTATTTATCTATCTATCGACAATTTGTTGATGGCATCTAATAGATAATTTTATTGACTATCTTTTCGTATATACATGTATCAATTTATCTATTTCTTAAGATGAGAAATTTCACTTTATATAATATATTTTTGACTAAAAATAGTAAAATATGACCAAAGTGTCCCAATTTTTTAGTTAATTACTCGTCTATTTATCTATCTATCGACAATTTGTTGATGGCATCTAATAGATAATTTGACTAAAACTAGTAAAATATGACAAAAGTGTCTTAATTTTCTTGTTAATTACTCGTCTATTTATCTATTTATCGACAATTTGTTGATGGCATCCAATAGATAATTTTATTGTCTATCGTTTGATTTATACATGTATATATTTATCTATTTCCTAAGATGAGAAATTTCACTTTATATAATGTATTTTTGACAAAAAATGGTAAAATATGACAAAAATGTCTTAATTTATTCATTTAGTACTCGTCTATTTATCTATCTATTGAAAGTTTGTTGATGGCATCTAATAGATAATTCTATTGTCTATCTTTTGGTATATACATATATATATTTATCTATTTCCTAAGATGAGAATTTCCACTTTATATAATATATTTTTGACTAAAAATAGTAAAATATGACCAAAGTGTCCAACTTTTTTCGTTAATTACTCGTCTATTTATCTATCTATCGACAATTTGTTGATGGCATCTAATAGATAATTTTATTGTCTATCTTTTCGTATATACATGTATCAATTTATCTATTTCATAAGATGAGAAATGTCACTTTATATAATATATTTTTGACTAAAAATAGTAAAATATGACCAAAGTGTCCCAATTTTTCGTTAATTACTCGTCTATTTTTCTATCTATTGAAAATTTGTTGCTGGCATTTAATAGATAATTCTATTGTCTATCTTTTGGTCTACACATGTATCTATTTATCTATTTCCTAAGATGAGAAATTTCACTTTATATAATATATTTTTGACTAAAAATTGTAAAATATGACCAAAGTGTCCCACTTTTTTCGTTAAATACTCATCTATTTATCTATATATCGACAATTTGTAGATGGCATCTAATAGATCATTTTATTGTCTATTTTTTGGTATATACATGTATCTATTTATCTATTTCGTAAGATGAGATATTTCACTTTATATAATATATTTTTAACTAAAAATAGTAAAATATGACAAAAGTGTCTTAATTTTCTTGTTAATTACTCGTCTATTTATCTATTTATCGACAATTTGTTGATGGCATCTAATAGATAATTTTATTGTCTATCTTTTGGTATATACATGTATCTATTTATCTATTTCCCAAGATGAGAAATTTCACTTTATATAATATATTTCTAACTAAAACTAGTAAAATATGACAAAAGTGTCTTATTTTCTTGTTTATTACTCATCTATTTATCTTTCTTTCGACAATATGTTGATGGCATCTAATAGATAATTTTATTGTCTATCTTTTCTTATATACATGTATCAATTTATCTATTTCCTAAGATGAGAAATTACACTTTATATAATATATTTTTGACTAAAAATAGTAAAATATGACCAAAGTGTCCCAATTTTTCGTTAATTACTCGTCTATTTATCTATCTATTGACAATTTGTTGCTGGCATTTAATAGATAATTTTATTGTCTATCTTTTGGTATATACATGTATCTATTTATCTATTTCCTGAGATGAGAAATTTCACTTTATATAATATATTTTTGACTAAAAATTGTAAAATATGACAAAAATGTCTTAATTTATTCATTTATTACTCATCTATTTTTCTATCTATTGAAAATTTGTTGATGGCATCTAATAGATAATTCTATTGTCTATCTCTTGATATATACATATATATATTTATCTATTTCCTAAGATGAAAAATTTCACTTTATATAATATATTTTTGACTAAAAATTGTAAAATATGACCAAAATGTCCCACATTTTACATTAATTACTCGTTTATTTATCTATCTATCAACAATTTGTTGATGGCATCTAATAGATAATTTTATTGTCTATCTTTTGATATATACATGTATCTATTTATCTATTTTCCAAGATGAGAAATTTCACTTTATATAATATATTTCTAACTAAAACTAGTAAAATATGACAAAAGTGTCTTATTTTCATGTTTATTACTCGTCTATTTATCTATCTATCGACAATTTGTTGATGGCAAATAATAGATAATTTTATTGTCTATCTTTTCGTATATACATGTATCAATTTATCTATTTCTTAAGATGAGAAATTTCACTTTATATAATATATTTTTGACTAAAAATAGTAAAATATGACCAAAGTGTCCCAATTTTTTAGTTAATTACTCGTCTATTTATCTATCTATCGACAATTTGTTGATGGCATCTAATAGATAATTTGACTAAAACTAGTAAAATATGACAAAAGTGTCTTAATTTTCTTGTTAATTACTCGTCTATTTATCTATTTATCGACAATTTGTTGATGGCATCCAATAGATAATTTTATTGTCTATCGTTTGGTTTATACATGTATCTATTTATCTATTTCCTAAGATGAGAAATTTCACTTTATATAATGTATTTTTGACAAAAAATGGTAAAATATGACAAAAATGTCTTAATTTATTCATTTAGTACTCGTCTATTTATCTATCTATTGAAAGTTTGTTGATGGCATCTAATAGATAATTCTATTTTCTATCTTTTGGTATATACATATATATATTTATCTATTTCCTAAGATGAGAATTTCCACTTTATATAATATATTTTTGACTAAAAATAGTAAAATATGACCAAAGTGTCCAACTTTTTTCGTTAATTACTCGTCTATTTATCTATCTATCGACAATTTGTTGATGGCATCTAATAGATAATTTTATTGTCTATCTTTTCGTATATACATGTATCAATTTATCTATTTCATAAGATGAGAAATGTCACTTTATATAATATATTTTTGACTAAAAATTGTAAAATATGACCAAAATGTCCCACATTTTACATTAATTACTCGTTTATTTATCTATCTATCAACAATTTGTTGATGGCATCTAATAGATAATTTTATTGTCTATCTTTTGATATATACATGTATCTATTTATCTATTTTCCAAGATGAGAAATTTCACTTTATGTAATATATTTCTAACTAAAACTAGTAAAATATATCAAAAGTGTCTTATTTTCATGTTTATTACTCGTCTATTTATCTATCTATCGACAATTTGTTGATGGCATCTAATAGATAATTTTATTGTCTATCTTTTCGTATATACATGTATCAATTTATCTATTTCTTAAGATGAGAAATTTCACTTTATATAATATATTTTTGACTAAAAATAGTAAAATATGACCAAAGTGTCCCAATTTTTTAGTTAATTACTCGTCTATTTATCTATCTATCGACAATTTGTTGATGGCATCTAATAGATAATTTGACTAAAACTAGTAAAATATGACAAAAGTGTCTTAATTTTCTTGTTAATTACTCGTCTATTTATCTATTTATCGACAATTTGTTGATGGCATCCAATAGATAATTTTATTGTCTATCGTTTGGTTTATACATGTATCTATTTATCTATTTCCTAAGATGAGAAATTTCACTTTATATAATGTATTTTTGACAAAAAATGGTAAAATATGACAAAAATGTCTTAATTTATTCATTTAGTACTCGTCTATTTATCTATCTATTGAAAGTTTGTTGATGGCATCTAATAGATAATTCTATTGTCTATCTTTTGGTATATACATATATATATTTATCTATTTCCTAAGATGAGAATTTCCACTTTACATAATATATTTTTGACTAAAAATAGTAAAATATGACCAAAGTGTCCAACTTTTTTCGTTAATTACTCGTCTATTTATCTATCTATCGACAATTTGTTGATGGCATCTAATAGATAATTTTATTGTCTATCTTTTCGTATATACATGTATCAATTTATCTATTTCATAAGATGAGAAATGTCACTTTATATAATATATTTTTTACTAAAAATTGTAAAATATGACAAAAATGTCTTAATTGTTTCATTTATTACTCGTCTATTTATATATCAATTGACAATTTGTTGATGGCATCTAATAGATAATCTTATTGTCTATCTTTTCGTATATACATGTATCAATTTATCTATTTTATAAGATGAGAAATGACACTTTATATAATATATTTTTTACAAAATTGTAAAATATGACCAAAGTGTCTTTATTTATTCATTTATTACTTGTCTATTTATCTATCTATGGAAAATTTGTTGATGGCATCTAATAGATAATTTTATTGTCTATCTTTTGGTATATACATGTATCTATTTATCTATTTCCTAAGATAAGAAATCTCACTTTATATAATATATTTTTAACTAAAAATAGTAAAATATGACAAAAGTGTCTTAATTTTCTTGTTAATTACTCGTCTATTTATGGACAATTTGTTGATGGCATCTAATAGATAATTTTATTGTCTATTTTTTGGTATATACATGTATCTATTTATCTATTTCCTAAGATGAGATATTTCACTTTATATAATATATTTTTAACTAAAAATAGTAAAATATTACAAAAGTGTCTTAATTTTCTTGTTAATTACTCGTCTATTTATCTATTTATCGACAATTTGTTGATGGCATCTAATAGATAATTTTATTGTCTATATTTTAGTATTTACATGTATCTATTTATCTATTTCCTAAGATGAGAAATTTCACCTTATATAATATATTTTTTACTAAAAATTGTAAAATATGACAAAAATGTCTTAATTGTTTCATTTATTACTCGTTTATTTATTTATCAATTGACAATTTGTTGATGGCATCTAATAGATAATTTTATTGTCTATCTTTTGGTATATACATGTATCTATTTATCTATTTCCTGAGATGAGAAATTTCACTTTATATAATATATTTTTGACTAAAAATTGTAAAATATGACAAAAATGTCTTAATTTATTCATTTATTACTCATCTATTTTTCTATCTATTGAAAATTTGTTGATGGCATCTAATAGATAATTCTATTGTCTATCTTTTGATATATACATATATATATTTATCTATTTCCTAAGATGAAAAATTTCACTTTATATAATATATTTTTGACTAAAAATTGTAAAATATGACCAAAATGTCCCACATTTTACATTAATTACTCGTTTATTTATCTATCTATCAACAATTTGTTGATGGCATCTAATAGATAATTTTATTGTCTATCTTTTGATATATACATGTATCTATTTATCTATTTTCCAAGATGAGAAATTTCACTTTATGTAATATATTTCTAACTAAAACTAGTAAAATATGACAAAAGTGTCTTATTTTCATGTTTATTACTCGTCTATTTATCTATCTATCGACAATTTGTTGATGGCATCTAATAGATAATTTTATTGACTATCTTTTCGTATATACATGTATCAATTTATCTATTTCTTAAGATGAGAAATTTCACTTTATATAATATGTTTTTGACTAAAAATAGTAAAATATGACCAAAGTGTCCCAATTTTTCAGTTAATTACTCGTCTATTTATCTATCTATCGACAATTTGTTGATGGCATCTAATAGATAATTTGACTAAAACTAGTAAAATATGACAAAAGTGTCTTAATTTTCTTGTTAATTACTCGTCTATTTATCTATTTATCGACAATTTGTTGATGGCATCCAATAGATAATTTTATTGTCTATCGTTTGATTTATACATGTATATATTTATCTATTTCCTAAGATGAGAAATTTCACTTTATATAATGTATTTTTGACAAAAAATGGTAAAATATGACAAAAATGTCTTAATTTATTCATTTAGTACTCGTCTATTTATCTATCTATTGAAAGTTTGTTGATGGCATCTAATAGATAATTCTATTGTCTATCTTTTGGTATATACATATATATATTTATCTATTTCCTAAGATGAGAATTTCCACTTTATATAATATATTTTTGACTAAAAATAGTAAAATATGACCAAAGTGTCCAACTTTTTTCATTAATTACTCGTCTATTTATCTATCTATCGACAATTTGTTGATGGCATCTAATAGATAATTTTATTGTCTATCTTTTCGTATATACATGTATCAATTTATCTATTTCATAAGATGAGAAATGTCACTTTATATAATATATTTTTGACTAAAAATTGTAAAATATGACCAAAATGTCCCACATTTTACATTAATTACTCGTTTATTTATCTATCTATCAACAATTTGTTGATGGCATCTAATAGATAATTTTATTGTCTATCTTTTGATATATACATGTATCTATTTATCTATTTTCCAAGATGAGAAATTTCACTTTATGTAATATATTTCTAACTAAAACTAGTAAAATATGACAAAAGTGTCTTATTTTCATGTTTATTACTCGTCTATTTATCTATCTATCGACAATTTGTTGATGGCATCTAATAGATAATTTTATTGTCTATCTTTTCGTATATACATGTATCAATTTATCTATTTCTTAAGATGAGAAATTTCACTTTATATAATATATTTTTGACTAAAAATAGTAAAATATGACCAAAGTGTCCCAATTTTTTAGTTAATTACTCGTCTATTTATCTATCTATCGACAATTTGTTGATGGCATCTAATAGATAATTTGACTAAAACTAGTAAAATATGACAAAAGTGTCTTAATTTTCTTGTTAATTACTCGTCTATTTATCTATTTATCGACAATTTGTTGATGGCATCCAATAGATAATTTTATTGTCTATCGTTTGGTTTATACATGTATCTATTTATCTATTTCCTAAGATGAGAAATTTCACTTTATATAATGTATTTTTGACAAAAAATGGTAAAATATGACAAAAATGTCTTAATTTATTCATTTAGTACTCGTCTATTTATCTATCTATTGAAAGTTTGTTGATGGCATCTAATAGATAATTCTATTGTCTATCTTTTGGTATATACATATATATATTTATCTATTTCCTAAGATGAGAATTTCCACTTTACATAATATATTTTTGACTAAAAATAGTAAAATATGACCAAAGTGTCCAACTTTTTTCGTTAATTACTCGTCTATTTATCTATCTATCGACAATTTGTTGATGGCATCTAATAGATAATTTTATTGTCTATCTTTTCGTATATACATGTATCAATTTATCTATTTCATAAGATGAGAAATGTCACTTTATATAATATATTTTTTACTAAAAATTGTAAAATATGACAAAAATGTCTTAATTGTTTCATTTATTACTCGTCTATTTATATATCAATTGACAATTTGTTGATGGCATCTAATAGATAATCTTATTGTCTATCTTTTCGTATATACATGTATCAATTTATCTATTTTATAAGATGAGAAATGACACTTTATATAATATATTTTTTACAAAATTGTAAAATATGACCAAAGTGTCTTTATTTATTCATTTATTACTTGTCTATTTATCTATCTATGGAAAATTTGTTGATGGCATCTAATAGATAATTTTATTGTCTATCTTTTGGTATATACTTGTATCTATTTATCTATTTCCTAAGATGAAAAATTTCACTTTATATAATATATTTTTAACTAAAAATAGTAAAATATGACAAAAGTGTCTTAATTTTCTTGTTAATTACTCGTCTATTTATCTATTTATCGACAATTTGTTGATGGCATCTAATAGATAATTTTATTGTCTATCATTTGGTTCATACATATATGTATTTATCTTATTCCTAAGATGAGAAATTTCACTTTATATATTATATTTTTTTTTACAAAAAATTGTAAAATATTACCAAAGTGTCGCATTTCTTCATTAATTACTCGTCTATTTATCTATCTATCAACAATTTGTTGATGGCATCTAATAGATAATTTTATCGTCTATCTTTTGGTATATACATGTATCTATTTATCTATTTTTTATGATGAGAAATGTCACTTTATATAATATATTTTTGACAAAATTGTAAAATATGACCAAAGTGTCTTTATTTATTCATTTATTACTCGTCTATTTATCTATCTATGGAAAATTTGTTGATGGCATCTAATAGATAATTTTATTGTCTATCTTTTCGTATATACATGTATCAATTTATCTATTTCCTAAGATAAGAAATTTCACTTTATATATTATATTTTTGACTAAAAATTGTATAATATGACCAAAGTGTCCCAATTTTTCGTTAATTACTCGTCTATTTATCTATCTATCAACAATTTCTTGATGGCATCTAATAGATAATTTTATCGTCTATCTTTTGGTATATACATGTATCTATTTATCTATTTTTTATGATGAGAAATTTCACTTTATATAATATATTTTTGACTAAAAATTGTAAAATATGACAAAAGTGTCTTAATTATTTCATTTATTACTCATCTATTTATCTATCTATCGACAATTTGTTCATGGCATCTAATAGATAATTCTATTGTCTATCTTTGCGTATATATGTGTATCAATTTATCTATTTCATAAGATCAGAAATGTCACTTTATATAATATATTTTTGACTAAAAATAGTAAAATATGATAAAAGTGTCTTAATTTTCTTGTTAATTACTCGTCTATTTATCTATTTATCGACAATTTGTCGATGGTATCTAATAGATAATTTTATCGTCTACCTTTTGGTATATACATGTATCAATTTATCTATTTCTTAAGATGAGAAATTTCACTTTATATAATATATTTTTAACTAAATATAGTAAAATATGACAAAAGTGTCCCCATTTTTCGTTAATTACTCGTCTATTTATCTATCTATCGACAATTCCTTGATGGTATCTAATAGATAATTTTATTGTCTATTTTTTGCTATATACATGTATCTATTTATCTATTTCCTAAGATGAGAAATTCCACTTTATATAATATATTTTTTACTAAAAATTGTAAAATATGACAAAAGTGTCTTAATTGTTTCATTTATTACTCGTCTATTTATCTATCTATTGACAATTTGTCGATGGCATCTAATAGATAATTCTATTGTCTATCTTTTGGTATTATACATGTATCTATTTATCTATTTACTCAGATTCGAAATTTTACCTTATGTAATATATTTTTGACAAAAAATAATAAAATATGACAAAAATGTCTTATTTTCTTTTTTATTACTCATCTGTTTACCTTTCTTTCGACAATTTGTTGATGGCATCTAATAGATAATTTTATTGACAATCTTTTGGTATATACATGTATCAATTTATCAATTTCTTAAGATGAGAAATTTCACTTTATATAATATATTTTTGACTAAAAATAGTAAAATATGACCAAAGTGTCCCAATTTATCGTTAATTACTCGTCTATTTATCTATCTATCGACAATTTGTTGATGGCATCTAATAGATAATTGTATTGTCTATCTTTTGGTTTTTACATGTATCTATTTATCTATTTCCTAAGATGAGAAATTTCACTTTATATATTATATTTTTGACAAAAAAATGTAAAATATGACCAAAGTGTCCCATTTCTTCATTAATTACTCGTCTATTTATCTATCTATCGACAATATATTGATGGCATCTAATAGATAATTCTATTGTCTATCTTTTGGTATATACATGTATCTATTTTTCTATTTCCTAAGATGAGAAATTTCACTTTATATAATATATTTTTTAACTAAAAATAGTAAAATATGACAAAAATGTCTTAATTTTCTTGTTAATTACTCGTCTATTTATCTATTTATCGACAATTTGTTGATGGCATCTAATAGATAATTTTATTGTCTATTGTTTGGTTTATACATGTATCTATTTATCTTATTCCTAAGATGAGAAATTTCACTTTATATATTATATTTTTGACTAAAAATTGTAAAATATGACAAAAGTGTCTTAATTATTTCATTTATTACTCATCTATTTATCTATCTATTGACAATTTGTTGATGACATCTAATAGATAGTTTTATTGTCTATCTTTTGGTATATACATGTATCAATTTATCTATTTCATAAGATGAGAAATGTCACTTTATATAATATATTTTTGACAAAAATGTAAAATATGACCAAAGTATCTTTATTTACTCATTTATTACTCGTCTATTTATCTATCTATGGAAAATTTGTTGATGGCACCTAATAGATAATTTTATTGTCTATCTTTTGGTTTTTACATGTATCTATATATCTATTTCCTAAGATGAGAAATTTCACTTTATATATTATATTTTTGACAAAAAAATGTAAAATATGACCAAAGTGTCCCATTTCTTCATTAATTACTCGTCTATTTATCTATCTATCGACAATTTCTTGATGGCATCTAATAGATAATTTTATTGTCTATTTTTTGCTATATACATGTATCTATTTATCTATTTCCTAAGATGAGAAATTCCACTTTATATAATATATTTTTTACTAAAAATTGTAAAATATGACAAAAGTGTCTTAATTGTTTCATTTATTACTCGTCTATTTATCTATCTATTGACAATTTGTCGATGGCATCTAATAGATAATTCTATTGTCTATCTTTTGGTATTATACATGTATCTATTTATCTATTTACTCAGATTCGAAATTTTACCTTATGTAATATATTTTTGACAAAAAATAATAAAATATGACAAAAATGTCTTATTTTCTTTTTTATTACTCATCTGTTTACCTTTCTTTCGACAATTTGTTGATGGCATCTAATAGATAATTTTATTGACAATCTTTTGGTATATACATGTATCAATTTATCAATTTCTTAAGATGAGAAATTTCACTTTATATAATATATTTTTGACTAAAAATAGTAAAATATGACCAAAGTGTCCCAATTTATCGTTAATTACTCGTCTATTTATCTATCTATCGACAATTTGTTGATGGCATCTAATAGATAATTGTATTGTCTATCTTTTGGTTTTTACATGTATCTATTTATCTATTTCCTAAGATGAGAAATTTCACTTTATATATTATATTTTTGACAAAAAAATGTAAAATATGACCAAAGTGTCCCATTTCTTCATTAATTACTCGTCTATTTATCTATCTATCGACAATATATTGATGGCATCTAATAGATAATTCTATTGTCTATCTTTTGGTATATACATGTATCTATTTTTCTATTTCCTAAGATGAGAAATTTCACTTTATATAATATATTTTTTAACTAAAAATAGTAAAATATGACAAAAATGTCTTAATTTTCTTGTTAATTACTCGTCTATTTATCTATTTATCGACAATTTGTTGATGGCATCTAATAGATAATTTTATTGTCTATTGTTTGGTTTATACATGTATCTATTTATCTTATTCCTAAGATGAGAAATTTCACTTTATATATTATATTTTTGACTAAAAATTGTAAAATATGACAAAAGTGTCTTAATTATTTCATTTATTACTCATCTATTTATCTATCTATTGACAATTTGTTGATGACATCTAATAGATAGTTTTATTGTCTATCTTTTGGTATATACATGTATCAATTTATCTATTTCATAAGATGAGAAATGTCACTTTATATAATATATTTTTGACAAAAATGTAAAATATGACCAAAGTATCTTTATTTACTCATTTATTACTCGTCTATTTATCTATCTATGGAAAATTTGTTGATGGCACCTAATAGATAATTTTATTGTCTATCTTTTGGTTTTTACATGTATCTATATATCTATTTCCTAAGATGAGAAATTTCACTTTATATATTATATTTTTGACAAAAAAATGTAAAATATGACCAAAGTGTCCCATTTCTTCATTAATTACTCGTCTATTTATCTATCTATCGACAATTTCTTGATGGCATCTAATAGATAATTTTATTGTCTATCTTTTCGTATATACATGTATCAATTTATCTATTTCCTAAGATGAGAAATTTCACTTTATATAATATATTTTTGACTAAAAATAGTAAAATATGATAAAAGTGTCTTAATTTTCTTGTTAATTACTCGTCTATTTATCTATTTATCGACAATTTGTCGATGGCATCTAATAGATAATTTTATCATCTACCTTTTGGTATATACATGTATCTATTTATCTATTTCTTAAGATGAGAAATTTCACTTTATATAATATATTTTTAACTAAATATAGTAAAATATGACAAAAGTGTACCCATTTTTCGTTAATTACTCGTCTATTTATCTATCTATCGACAATTTCTTGATGGTATCTAATAGATAATTGTATTGTCTATTTTTTGGTATATACATGTATCTATTTATCTATTTCCCAAGATGAGAAATTCCACTTTATATAATATATTTTTGACAAAAAATAATAAAATATGACAAAAATGTCTTACTTTCTTTTTTATTACTCATCTGTTTACCTTTCTTTCGACAATTTGTTGATGGCATCTAATAGATAATTTTATTGACTATCTTTTGGTATATACATGTATCAATTTATCTATTTCCTAAGATGAGAAATTTCACTTTATATAATATATTTTTGACTAAAAATAGTAAAATATGACCAAAGTGTCCCACTTTTTTCGTTAATTACTCGTCTATTTATCTATCTATCAACAATTTGTTGAAGGCATCTAATAGATAATTTTATTGTCTATTGTTTGGTTTACACATGTATCTATTTATCTTATTCCTAAGATGAGAAATTTCACTTTATATATTATATTTTTGACTAAAAATTGTAAAATATGACAAAAGTGTATTAATTATTTCATTTATTACTCATCTATTTATCTATCTATTGACAATTTGTTAATGACATCTAATAGATAGTTTTATTGTCTATCTTTTGGTATATACATGTATCAATTTATCTATTTCATAAGATGAGAAATGTCACTTTATATAATATATTTTTGACAAAAATGTAAAATATGACCAAAGTGTCTTTATTTACTCATTTATTACTCGTCTATTTATCTATCTATGGAAAATTTGTTGATGGCACCTAATAGATAATTTTATTGTCTATCTTTTGGTTTTTACATGTATCTATTTATCTATTTCCTAAGATGAGAAATTTACCTTTATATAATATATTTTTGACTAAAAATAATAAAATATGACAAAAGTGTCTTAATTTTCTTGTTAATTACTCGTCTATTTATCTATTTATCGACAATTTGTCGATGGCATCTAATAGATAATTTTATCGTCTACCTTTTGGTATATACATGTATCTATTTATCTATTTCCTAAGATGAGAAATTTCACTTTATATAATATATTTTTAACTAAATATAGTAAAATATGACAAAAGTGTCCCCATTTTTCGTTAATTACTCGTCTATTTATCTATCTATCGACAATTTCTTGATGGCATCTAATAGATAATTTTATTGTCTATCTTTTGGTATATACATGTATCTATTTATCTTATTCCTAAGATGAGAAATTTCACTTTATATATTATATTTTTGACTAAAAATTGTAAAATATGACAAAAGTGTCTTAATTATTTCATTTATTACTCATCTATTTATCTATTTTTCAACAATTTGTTGATGGCATCTATTAGATAATTTTATCGTCTATCTTTTGGTATATACATGTATCTATTTATCTATTTTTTAAGAGGAGAAATTTCACTTTATATAATATATTTTTGACTAAAAATTGTAAAATATGACAAGTGTCTTAATTGTTTCCTTTATTACTCGTCTATTTATCTATCTATTGACAATTTGTCGATAGCATCTAATAGATAATTTAATTGTCTATCTTTTGGTATATACATATATCAATTTATCTATTTAATAAGATGAAAATTTTCACTTTATATAATATATTTTTGACTAAAAATTGTAAAATATAACGAAAGTGTCTTAATTGTTTCATTTATTACTCGTCTATTTATCTATCTATTGAAAATTTGTTGATGGCATCTAATAAATAATTCTATAGTCTATCTTTTGGTATATACATATATATATTTATATATTTCCTAAGATGAGAAATTTCACTTTATATAATATATTTTTGACTAAAAATAGTAAAATATGACCAAAGTGTCCCACTTTTGTCGTTGATTACTCGTCTATTTATCTATCTATCGACAATTTGTTGATGGCATCTAATAGATAATTTTATTGTCTATCTTTTGGTATATACATGTATCTATTTTTCTATTTCCTAAGATGAAAATTTTCACTTTATATAATATATTTTTGACTAAAAATTGTAAAATATTACCAATGTGTCTTAACTATTTCATTTATTACTCATCTATTTATCTATCTATCGACAATTTGTTGATGGCATCTAATAGATAATTTTATCGTCTATTTTTTGGTATATACATGTATCTATTTATCTATTTCCTAAGATTCGAAATTTTCCTTTATATAATATATTTTTGACTAAAAATAGTAAAATATGACAAAAATGTCTTATTTTCTTTTTTATTACTCATCTTTTTATCTTTCTTTCGACAATATGTTGATGGCATCTAATAGATAATTTTATTGTCTATATTTTGGTACATACATGTATCAATTTATCTTTTTCCTAAGATGAGAAATTTCACTTTATATAATATATTTTTGACAAAATTGTAAAATATGACCAAAGTGTCTCTATTTATTCATTTATTACTCGTCGATTTATCTATCTATCGACAATTTGTTCATGGCATCTAATAGATAATTTTATTGTCTATATTTTGGTATATACATGTATCAATTTATCTATTTCCTATGATGAGAAATTTCACTTTATATAATATATTTTTGACTAAAAATTGTAAAATATGACAAAAATTATCTTAATTTATTCATTTATTACTCATCTATTTATCTATCTATTGAAACTTTGTTGATGGCATCTAATAGATAATTCTATTGTCTATCTTTTGGTATATACATATATATATTTATCTATTTCCTAAGATGAGAAATTTCACTTTATATAATATATTTTTGATTAAAAATTGTAAAATATGACCAAAGTGTCCCACTTTTTTCGTTAATTACTCGTCTATTTATATATCTATCGACAATTTGTTGATGGTATCTAATAGATAATTTTATTGTCTATCTTTTGGTATATACATGTATCAATTTATCTATTTCCTAAGATGAGAAATTTCACTTTATATAATATATTTTTGACTAAAAATAGTAAAATATGACCAAAGTGTCCCACTTTTTTCGTTAATTACTCGTCTATTTATCTATCTATCGACAATTTGTTGATGGCATCTAATAGATAATTTTATTATCTATCTTTTGGTATATACATGTATCTATTTATCTATTTCCTAAGATGAGAAATTTCACTTTATATAATATATTTTTAACTAAAAATAGTAAAATATGACAAAAGTGTCTTAATTTTCTTGTTAATTACTCGTCTATTTATCTATTTATTGACAATTTGTTGATGGCATCTAATAGATAATTTTATTGTCTATATTTCGATATTTACATGTATCTATTTATCTATTTCCTAAGATGAGAAATTTCACTTTATATAATATATTTTTGACAAAAAAATGTAAAATATGACCAAAGTGTCCCATTTCTTCATTAAATACTCGTCTATTTATCTATCTATCAACAATTTGTTGATGGCATCTATTAGATAATTTTATCGTCTATCTTTTGGTATATACATGTATCTATTTATCTATTTTTTTATGATGAGAAACTTCACTTTATATAATATATTTTTGACTAAAATTAGTAAAATATGACAAAAGTGTCTTAATTTTCTTGTTAATTACTCGTCTATTTATCTATCTATCGACAATTTGTTGAGGGCATCTAATAGATAATTTTATTGTCTATATTTTGGTATATACATATATCTATTTATCTATTTCCTAAGATGAGAAATTTCACTTTATATAATATAATTTTAACTAAAAATAGTAAAATATGACAAAAATGTCTTAATTTTCTTGTTAATTACTCGTCTATTTATCTATTTATCGACAATTTGTTGAGGGCATCTAATAGATAATTGTATTGTCTATCGTTTGGTTTATACATGTATCTATTTATCTTATTCCTAAGATGAGAAATTTCACTTTATATAATATATTTTTGACAAAATTGTAAAATATGACCAAAGTGTCTTTATTCATTCATTTATTACTCGTCTATTTATCTATCTATGGAAAATTTGTTGATCGCACCTAATAGATAATTTTATTGTCTATATTTTCGTATATACATGTATCAATTTATCTATTTCTTAAGATGAGAAATTTCACTTTATATAATATATTTTAGATTAAAAATTGTAAAATATGACCAAAGTGTCCCACTTTTTTCGTTAATTACTCGTCTATTTATATATCTATCGACAATTTGTTGATGGCATCTAATAGATAATTTTATTGTCTATCTTTACGTATATACATGTATCAATTTATCTATTTCCTAAGATGAGAAATTTCACTTTATATAATATATTTTTGACTAAAAATAGTAAAATATGACCAAAGTGTCCCACTTTTTTCGTTAATTACTCGTCTATTTATCTATCTATCGACAAATTGTTGATGGCATCAAATAGATAATTTTATTATCTATCTTTTGGTATATACATGTATCTATTTATCTATTTCCTAAGATGAGAAATTTCACTTTATATAATATATTTTTAACTAAAAATAGTAAAATATGACAAAAATGTGTTAATTTTCTTGTTAATTACTCGTCTATTTATCTATTTATCGACAATTTGTTGATGGCATCTAATAGATAATTTTATTGTCTATATTTTGATATTTACATGTATCTATTTATCTATTTCCTAAGATGAGAAATTTCACTTTATATAATATATTTTTGACAAAAAAATGTAAAATATGACCAAAGTGTCCCATTTCTTCATTAATTACTCGTCTATTTATCTATCTATCAACAATTTGTTGATGGCATCTATTAGATAATTTTATCGTCTATCTTTTGGTATATACATGTATCTATTTATCTATTTTTTTATGATGAGAAATTTCACTTTATATAATATATTTTTGACTAAAAATAGTAAAATATGACAAAAGTGTCTTAATTTTCTTGTTTATTACTCGTCTATTTATCTATCTATCGACAATTTGTTGATGGCATCTAATAGATAATTTTATTGTCTATATTTTGGTATATACATGTATCTATTTATCTATTTCCTAAGATGAGAAATTTTACTTTATATAATATATTTTTGACTAAAAATAGTAAAATGTGACCAAAGTGTCCCACTTTTTTCGTTAATTACTCGTCTATTTATCGATCTATCGACAATTTGTTGATGGAATCTAATAGATAATTTTACTATCTATCTATTGGTATATACATGTATCTATTTATCTATTTCCTAAGATGAGAAATTTCACTTTATATAATATTTTTTTAACTACAAATAGTAAAATATGAAAAAAGTGTCTTAATTGTTTCATTTATTACTCGTCTATTTATCTATCTATTGACAATTTGTTGATGGCATCTAATAGATAATTTTATCGTCTATTTTTTGGTATATACATGTATCTATTTATCTATATCCTAAGATGAGAAATTTCACTTTATATAATATATTTTTAACTAAAAATAGTAAAATATTACAAAAGTGTCTTAATTTTCTTTTTAATTACTCGTCTATTTATCTATTTATCGACAATTTGTTCATGGCATCTAATAGATAATTTTATTGTCTATATTTTGATATTTACATGTATCTATTTATCTATTTCCTAAGATGAGAAATTTCACTTTATATAATATATTTTTGACAAAAAAATGTAAAATATGACCAAAGTGTCCCATTTCTTCATTATTTACTCATCTATTTATCTATCTATCGACAATTTGTTGATGGCATATATTAGATAATTTTATTGTCTATCTTTTGGTTTATACATCTATCTATTTATCTTATTCCTAAGATGAGACATTTCACTTTATATATTATATTTTTGACTAAAAATAGTAAAATATGACAAAAATGTCTTAATTTTCTTGTTAATTACTCGTCTATTTATCTATTTATCTACAATTCGTTGAGGTCATCTAATAGATAATTGTATTGTCTATCGTTTGGTTTATACATGTATCTATTTATCTTATTCCTAAGATGAGAAATTTCACTTTATATAATATATTTTTGACAAAATTGTAAAATATGACCAAAGTGTCTTTATTTATTCATTTATTACTCGTCTATTTATCTATCTATGGAAAATTTGTTGATCGCACCTAATAGATAATTTTATTGTCTATCTTTTCGTATATACATGTATCAATTTATCTATTTCTTAATATGAGAAATTTCACTTTATATAATATATTTTTGACTAAAAATAGTAAAATATGACCAAAGTGTCCCACTTTTTTCGTTAATTACTCGTCTATTTATCTATCTATCGACAATTTGTTGATGGCATCAAATAGATAATTTTATTATCTATCTTTTGGTATATACATGTATCTATTTATCTATTTCCTAAGATGAGAAATTTCACTTTATATAATATATTTTTAACTAAAAATAGTAAAATATGACAAAAGTGTCTTAATTTTCTTGTTATTTACTCGCCTATTTATCTATTTATTGACAATTTGTTGATGGCATCTAATAGATAATTTTATTGTCTATATTTTGATATTTACATGTATCTATTTATCTATTTCCTAAGATGAGAAATTTCACTTTATATATTTTTGACAAAAAAATGTAAAATATGACCAAAGTGTCCCATTTCTTCATTAATTACTCGTCTATTTATCTATCTATCAACAATTTGTTGATGGCATCTATTAGATAATTTTATCGTCTATCTTTTGGTATATACATGTATCTATTTATCTATTTTTTTATGATGAGAAATTTCACTTTATATAATATATTTTTGACTGAAAATAGTATAATATGACAAAAGTGTCTTAATTTTTTTGTTAATTACTCGTCTATTTATCTATCTATCGACAATTTGTTGATGGCATCTAATAGATAATTTTATAGTCTATCGTTTGGTTTATACATGTATTTATTTATCTTATTCCTAAGATAAGAAATTTCACTTTATATATTATATTTTTGACTAAAAATTGTAAAATATGACAAAACTGTCTTTATTTATTCATTTATTACTCGTCTATTTATCTATCTATGGAAAATTTGTTGATGGCACCTAATAGATAATTTTATTGTCTATCTTTTCGTATATACATGTATCAATTTATCTATTTCTTAAGATGAGAAATTTCACTTTATATAATATATTTTTGACTAAAAATTGTAAAATATGACCAAAGTGTCCCACTTTTTTCGTTAATTACTCGTCTATTTATCGATTTATCGACAATTTGTTGATGGAATCTAATAGATAATTTTACTATCTATCTATTGGTATATACATGTATCTATTTATCTATTTCCTAAGATGAGAAATTTCACTTTATATAATATATTTTTAACTACAAATAGTAAAATATGAAAAAAGTGTCTTAATTGTTTCATTTATTACTCGTCTATTTATCTATCTATTGACAATTTGTTGATGGCATCTAATAGATAATTTTATCTACTATTTTTTGGTATATACATGTATCTATTTATCTATTTCCTAAGATGAGAAATTTCACTTTATATAATATATTTTTAACTAAAAATAGTAAAATATTACAAAAGTGTCTTAATTTTCTTGTTAATTACTCGTCTATTTATCTATTTATCGACAATTTGTTGATGGCATCTAATAGATAATTTTATTGTCTATATTTTGGTATTTACATGTATCTATTTATCTTATTCCTAAGATGAGAAATTTCACTTTATATAATATATTTTTTACTAAAAATTGTAAAATATGACAAAAGTGTCTTACTTTTCTTGTTTATTACTCATCTATTTATCTATCTATCGACAATTTGTTGATGGCATCTAATAGATAATTTTATTGTCTATCGTTTGGTCTATACATATATGTATTTATCTTATTCCTAAGATTCGAAATTTCACTTTATTTATTATATTTTTGACTAAAAATTGTAATATATTACCAAATTGTCCCATTTCTTCATTAATTACTCGTCTATTTATCTATCTATCAACAATTTGTTGATGGCATCTATTAGATAATTTTAACGTCTATATTTTGGTATATACATGTATCTATTTATCTATTTTTTACGCTTAGAAATTTCACTTTATATAATATATTTTTGTCTAAAAATAGTAAAATATGACCAACGTGTCCCACTTTTTCGTTAATTATTCGTCTATTTATCTATCTATCGACAATTTGTTGATGGCATCTAATAAATAATTTTATTGTCTATCTTTTGGTATATACATGTATCAATTTATATATTTCCTAAGATGAGAAATTTCACTTTATATATTATATTTTTGACTAAAAATTGTAAAATATGACAAAACTGTCTTTATTTATTCATTTATTACTCGTCTATTTATCTATCTATGGAAAATTTGTTGATGGCACCTAATAGATAATTTTATTGTCTATCTTTTCGTATATACATGTATCAATTTATCTATTTCTTAAGATGAGAAATTTCACTTTATATAATATATTTTTGACTAAAAATTGTAAAATATGACCAAAGTGTCCCAATTTTTACGTTAATTACTCGTCTATTTATCTATCTATCGACAATTTGTTGATGGCATCTAATAGATAATTTTATGGTCTATCTTTACGTGTATACATGTATCAATTTATCTATTTCCTAAGATGAGAAACTTCACTTTATATAATATATTTTTGACTAAAAATAGTAAAATGTGACCAAAGTGTCCCACTTTTTTCGTTAATTACTCGTTTATTTATCGATCTATCGACAATTTGTTGATGGAATCTAATAGATAATTTTACTATCTATCTATTGGTATATACATGTATCTATTTATCTATTTCCTAAGATGAGAAATTTCACTTTATATAATAAACTTTTGACTAAAAATAGTAAAATATGACCAAAGTGTCTTAATTGTTTCATTTATTACTCGTCTATTTATCTATCTATCAACAATTTGTTGATGGCATCTAATAGATAATTTTATCGTCTATCTTTTGGTATATACATGTATCTATTTATCTATTTCCTAAGATTCGAAAATTCACTTTATATAATATATTTTTGACTAAAAATAGTAAAATATGACAAAAGTGTCTTATTTTCTTGTTTATTACTCATCTATTTGTCTATCTATCGATAATTTGTTGATGGCATCTAATAGATAATTTTATTGTCTATCTTTTCGTATATACATGTATCAATTTATTTATTTCTTAAGATGAGAAATTTCACTTTATATAATATATTTTTGACTAAAAATAGTAAAATATGACAAAAATGTCTTAATTTTCTTGTTAATTACTCGTCTATTTATCTATTTATCGACAATTTGTTGAGGGCATCTAATAGATAATTGTATTGTCTATCGTTTGGTTTATACATGTATCTATTTATCTTATTCCTAAGATGAGAAATTTCACTTTATATATTATATTTTTGACAAAATTGTAAAATATGACCAAAGTGTCTTTATTTATTCATTTATTACTCGTCTATTTATCTATCTATGGAAAATTTGTTGATCGCACCTAATAGATAATTTTATTGTCTATCTTTTCGTATATACATGTATCAATTTATTTATTTCTTAAGATGAGAAATTTCACTTTATATAATATATTTTTGACTAAAAATAGTAAAATATGACCAAAGTGTCCCACTTTTTTTGTTAATTACTCGTCTATTTATCTATCTATCGACAATTTGTTGATGGCATCAAATAGATAATTTTATTATCTATCTTTTGGTATATACATGTATCTATTTATCTATTTCCTAAGATGAGAAATTTCACTTTATATAATATATTTTTAACTAAAAATAGTAAAATATTACAAAAGTGTCTTAATTTTCTTGTTAATTACTCGTCTATTTTTCTATTTATCGACAATTTGTTGATGGCATCTAATAGATAATTTTATTGTCTATATTTTGGTATTTACATGTATCTATTTATCTTATTCCTAAGATGAAAAATTTCACTTTATATAATACATTTTTTACTAAAAATTGTAAAATATGACAGAAGTGTCTTATTTTCTTGTTTATTACTCATCTATTTATCTATTTATCGACAATTTGTTGATGGCATCTAATAGATAATTTTATTGTCTATCGTTTGGTCTATACATATATGTATTTATCTTATTCCTAAGATTCGAAATTTCACTTTATTTATTATATTTTTGACTAAAAATTGTAATATATTACCAAAGTGTCCCATTTCTTCATTAATTACTCGTCTATTTATCTATCTATCAACAATTTGTTGATGGCATCTATTAGATAATTTTAACGTCTATATTTTGGTATATACATGTATCTATTTATCTATTTTTTACGCTTAGAAATTTCACTTTATATAATATATTTTTGTCTAAAAATAGTAAAATATGACCAAAGTGTCCCACTTTTTCGTTAATTATTCGTCTATTTATCTATCTATCGACAATTTGTTGATGGCATCTAATAAATAATTTTATTGTCTATCTTTTGGTATATACATGTATCAATTTATATATTTCCTAAGATGAGAAATTTCACTTTATATATTATATTTTTGACTAAAAAAAGTAAAATATGACAAAAGTGTCTTAATTTTCTTGTTAATTACTCATCTATTTATCTATTTATCGACAATTTGTTGATGGCATCTAATAGATAATTTTATTGTGTATATTTTGGTATTTACATGTATCTATTTCCTAAGATGAGAATTTCACTTTACATAATATATTTTTTACTAAAAATTGTAAAATATGACAAAAATGTCTTAATTGTTTCATTTATTACTCGTCTATTTATTTATCAATTGACAATTTGTTGATGGCATCTAATAGATAATTTTATTGTCTATCTTTTCGTATATACATGTATAAATATAATTATTTCTTCAGATGAGAAATTTCACTTTATATAATATATTTTTGTCTAAAAATAGTAAAATATGACCAAAGTGTCCCAATTTTTTCGTTAATTACTCGTCTATTTATCTATCTATCAACAATTTGTTGATGGCATCTAATAGATAATTTTATCGTCTATCTTTTGGTATATACATGTATCTATTTATCTATTTCCTAAGATTCGAAAATTCACTTTATATAATATATTTTTGACTAAAAATAGTAAAATATGACAAAAATGTTTTTATTTTCTTGTTAATTACTCGTCTATTTATCTATTTATCGACAATGTGTTGATGGTATGTAATAGATAATTTTATTGTCTATCGTTTGGTTTATACATGTATCTATTTATCTTATTCCTAAGATAAGAAATTTCACTTTATATATTATATTTTTTACCAAAAATTGTAAAATATGACAAAAGTGTCTTAATTATTTCATTTATTACTCATCTATTTATCTATCTATCGACAATTTGTTGATGGCATCTAATAGATAATTTTATTGTCTATCTTTTCGTATATAAACGTATCAATATATCTATTTCATAAGAGGAGAAATTTCACTTTATATAATATATTTTTGACAAAATTGTAAAATATGACCAAAGTGTCTTTATTTATTCATTTATTACTCGTCTATTTATCTATCTATGGAAAATTTGTTGATGGCACCTAACAGATAATTTTATTGTCTATCTTTTCATATATACATGTATCAATTTATCTATTTCTTAAGATGAGAAATTTCACTTTATATATATTTTTGACTAAAAATAGTAAAATATTACCAAAGTGTCCCACTTTTTTCGTTAATTACTCGTCTATTTTTCTATCTATCGACAATTTGTTGATGGCATCTAATAGATAATTTTATTATCTATCTTTTGGTATTTACATGTATCTATTTATCTATTTCCTAAGATGAGAAATTTCACTTTATATAATATATTTTTAACTAAAAATAGTAAAATATGACAAAAATGTTTTTATTTTCTTGTTAATTACTCGTCTATTTATCTATTTATCGACAATGTGTTGATGGTATGTAATAGATAATTTTATTGTCTATCGTTTGGTTTATACATGTATCTATTTATCTTATTCCTAAGATAAGAAATTTCACTTTATATATTATATTTTTTACCAAAAATTGTAAAATATGACAAAAGTGTCTTAATTATTTCATTTATTACTAATCTATTTATCTATCTATCGACAATTTGTTGATGGCATCTAATAGATAATTTTATTGTCTATCTTTTCGTATATAAATGTATCAATTTATCTATTTCATAAGAGGAGAAATTTCACTTTATATAATATATTTTTGACAAAATTGTAAAATATGACCAAAGTGTCTTTATTTATTAATTTATTACTCGTCTATTTATCTATCTATGGAAAATTTGTTGATGGCACCTAACAGATACTTTTATTGTATATCTTTTCATATATACATGTATCAATTTATCTATTTCTTAAGATGAGAAATTTCACTTTATATAATATATTTTTGACTAAAAATAGTAAAATATGACCAAAGTGTCCCACTTTTTTCGTTAATTACTCGTCTATTTATCTATCTATCGACAATTTGTTGATGGCAGCTAATAGATAAATTTATTATCTATCTTTTGGTATATACATGTATCTATTTATCTATTTCCTAAGATAAGAAATTTCACTTTATATAATATATTTTTAACTAAAAATAGTAAAATATGATAAAAGTATCTTAATTTTCTTGTTAATTACTCGTCTATTTATCTATTTATTGACAATTTGTTGATGGCATCTAATAGATAATTTTATTGTCTATATTTTGATATTTACATGTATCTATTTATCTATTTCCTAAGATGAAAAATTTCACTTTATATAATATATTTTTGACAAAAAAACGTAAAATATGACCAAAGTGTCTCATTTCTTCATTAATTACTCGTCTATTTATATATCTATCAACAATTTGTTGATGGCATCTATTAGATAATTTTATCGTCTATCTTTTGGTATATACATGTATCTATTTATCTATTTTTTTATGATGAGAAACTTCACTTTATATAATATATTTTTGACTAAAATTAGTAAAATATGACAAAAGTGTCTTAATTTTCTTGTTAATTACTCGTCTATTTATCTATCTATCGACAATTTGTTGAGGGCATCTAATAGATAATTTTATTGTCTATATTTTGGTATATACATATATCTATTTATCTATTTCCTAAGATGAGAAATTTCACTTTATATAATATATTTTTAACTAAAAATAGTAAAATATGACAAAAATGTCTTAATTTTCTTGTTAATTACTCGTCTATTTATCTATTTATCGGAAATTTGTTGAGGGCATCTAATAGATAATTGTATTGTCTATCGTTTGGTTTATACATGTATCTATTTATCTTATTCCTAAGATGAGAAATTTCACTTTATATAATATATTTTTGACAAAATTGTAAGATATGACCAAAGTGTCTTTATTTATTCATTTATTACTCGTCTATTTATCTATCTATGGAAAATTTGTTGATCGCACTTAATAGATAATTTTATTGTCTATCTTTTTGTATATACATGTATCAATTTATCTATTTCTTAAGATGAGAAATTTCACTTTATATAATATATTTTTGACTAAAAATTGTAAAATATGACTAAAGTGTCCCACTTTTTTCGTTAATTACTCGTCTATTTATCTATCTATCGACAATTTGTTGATGGCATCTAATAGATAATTTTATTGTCTATCTTTACGTATATACATGTATCAATTTATCTATTTCCTAAGATGAGAAATTTCACTTTATATAATATATTTTTGACTAAAAATAGTAAAATATGACCAAAGTGTCCCATTTTTTCGTTAATTACTCGTCTATTTATCTATCTATCGACAATTTGTTGATGGCATCAAATAGATAATTTTATTATCTATCTTGTGGTATATACATGTATCTATTTATCTATTTCCTAAGATGAGAAATTTCACTTTATATATTATATTTTTAACTAAAAATAGTAAAATATGACAAAAGTGTCTTAATTTTCTTGTTAATTACTCGCCTATTTATCTATTTATTGACAATTTGTTGATGGTATCTAATAGATAATTTTATTGTCTATATTTTGATATTTACATGTATCTATTTATCTATTTCCTAAGATGAGAAATTTCACTTTATGTAATATATTTTTGACAAAAAAATGTAAAATATGACCAAAGTGTCCCATTTCTTCATTAATTACTCGTCTATTTATCTATCTATCAATAATTTGTTGATGGCATCTATTAGATAATTTTATCGTCTATCTTTTGGTATATACATGTATCTATTTATCTATTTTTTTATGATGAGAAATTTCACTTTATATAATATATTTTTGACTAAAAATAGTAAAATATGACCAAAGTGTCCCAATTTTTTCGTTAATTACTCGTCTATTCATCTATCTATCGACAATTTGTTGATGGCATCTAATAGATAATTTTATTATCTATCTTTTGGTATATACATGTATCTATTTATCTATTTCCTAAGATGAGAAATTTCACTTTATATAATATATTTTTAACTAAAAATAGTAAAATATGACAAAAGTGTCTTAATTTTCTTGTTAGTTATTACTCGTCTATTTATCTATTTATTGACAGTTTGTTGATGGCATCTAATAGATAAATTTACTGTCTATATTTTGATATTTACATGTATCTATTTATCTATTTCCTAAGATGAGAAATTTCACTTTATATAATATATTTTTGACAAAAAAATGTAAAATATGACCAAAGTGTCCCATTTCTTCATCAATTACTCGTCTATTTATCTATCTATCAACAATTTGTTGATGGCATCTATTAGATAATTTTATCGTCTATCTTTTGGTATATACATGTATCTATTTATCTATTTTTTCATGATGAGAAATTTCACTTTATATAATATATTTTTGACTAAAAATAGTAAAATATGACCAAAGTGTCCCAATTTTTTCGTTAATTACTCGTCTATTTATCTATCTATCGACAATTTGTTGATGGCATCTAATAGATAATTTTATTATCTATCTTTTGGTATATACATGTATCTATTTATCTATTTCCTAAGATGAGAAATTTCACTTTATATAATATATTTTTAACTAAAAATAGCAAAATATGACAAAAGTGTCTTAATTTTCTTGTTAGTTATTACTCGTCTATTTATCTATTTATTGACAATTTGTTGATGGCATCTAATAGATAATTTTATTGTCTATCGTTTGGTTTATACATATATGTATTTATCTTATTCCTAAGATAAGAAATTTCACTTTATATAATATATTTTTGACTAAAAATAGTAAAATATGACAAAAGTGTCCCACTTTTTTCGTTAATTACTCGTCTATTTATCAATCTATCGACAATTTGTTGATGGCATCTAATAGATAATTTTATTGTCTTTTTTTTTGTATATACATGTATCAATTTATCTATTTCCTAAAATGAGAAATTTCACTTTATATAATATATTTTTGACAAAAAATTGTAAAATATGACAAAAATGTCCCACTTTTTTCGTTAATTACTCATCTATTTATTTATCTATCAACAATTTGTTGATGGCATCTAATAGATAATTTTATCGTCTATCTTTTGGTATATACATGTATCTATTTATCTATTTCCTAAGATTCGAAAATTCACTTTATATAATATATTTTTGATTAAAAATAGTAAAATATGACAAAAGTATCTTATTTTCTTTTTTAATACTCATCTATTTATCTATCTATCGACAATTTGTTGATGGCATCTAATAGATAATTTTATTGTCTATCTTTTGGTATATACATGTATCTATTTATCTATTTCCCAAGATGAGAAATTTCACTTTATATAATATATTTCTAACTAAAACTAGTAAAATATGACAAAAGTGTCTTAATTTTCTTGTTAATTACTCATCTATTTATCTATTTATCGACAATTTGTTGATAGCATCTAATAGATAATTTTATTGTCTATCGTCTGGTTTATACATATATGTATTTATCTTATTCCTAAGATGAGAAATTTCACTTTATATATTATATTTTTTACAAAAAATTGTAAAATATTACCAAAGTGTCCCATTTCTTCATTAATTACTCGTCTATTTATCTATTTATCAACAATTTGTTGATGGCATCTAATAGATAATTTTATCGTCTATTTTTTGGTATATACATGTATCTATTTATCTATTTCCTAAGATGAGAAATTTCACTTTATATAATAAATTTTTGACTAAAAATAGTAAAATATGACAAAAGTATCTTATTTTCTTGTTTATTACTCATCTATTTATCTATCTATTGAAAATTTGTTGATGGCATCTAATAGATAATTCTATTGTCTATCTTTTCGTATATACATATATATATTTATCTATTTCCTAAGATGAGAATTTCCACTTTATGAAATATATTTTTGACTAAAAATAGTAAAATATGACCAAAGTGTCCCACTTTTTTCGTTAATTACTCGTCTATTTATCTATCTATCGACAATTTGTTGATAGCATCTAATAGATAATTTTATTGTCTATCTTTTGGTATATACATGTATCTATATATCTATTTCCTTAGATGAGAAATTTCACTTTATATAATATATTTTTAACTTAAAATGGTAAAATATGACAAAAATGCCTTAATTTTCTTGTTAATTACTCGTCTATTTATCTATTTATCGACAATTTGTTGATGGCATCTAATAGATAAATTTACTGTCTATATTTTGATATTTACATGTATCTATTTATCTATTTCCTAAGATGAGAAATTTCACTTTATATAATATATTTTTGACAAAAAAATGTAAAATATGACCAAAGTGTCCCATTTCTTCATCAATTACTCGTCTATTTATCTATCTATCAACAATTTGTTGATGGCATCTATTAGATAATTTTATCGTCTATCTTTTGGTATATACATGTATCTATTTATCTATTTTTTTATGATGAGAAATTTCACTTTATATAATATATTTTTGACTAAAAATAGTAAAATATGACCAAAGTGTCCCAATTTTTTCGTTAATTACTCGTCTATTCATCTATCTATCGACAATTTGTTGATGGCATCTAATAGATAATTTTATTATCTATCTTTTGGTATATACATGTATCTATTTATCTATTTCCTAAGATGAGAAATTTCACTTTATATAATATATTTTTAACTAAAAATAGTAAAATATGACAAAAGTGTCTTAATTTTCTTGTTAGTTATTACTCGTCTATTTATCTATTTATTGACAGTTTGTTGATGGCATCTAATAGATAAATTTACTGTCTATATTTTGATATTTACATGTATCTATTTATCTATTTCCTAAGATGAGAAATTTCACTTTATATAATATATTTTTGACAAAAAAATGTAAAATATGACCAAAGTGTCCCATTTCTTCATCAATTACTCGTCTATTTATCTATCTATCAACAATTTGTTGATGGCATCTATTAGATAATTTTATCGTCTATCTTTTGGTATATACATGTATCTATTTATCTATTTTTTCATGATGAGAAATTTCACTTTATATAATATATTTTTGACTAAAAATAGTAAAATATGACCAAAGTGTCCCAATTTTTTCGTTAATTACTCGTCTATTTATCTATCTATCGACAATTTGTTGATGGCATCTAATAGATAATTTTATTATCTATCTTTTGGTATATACATGTATCTATTTATCTATTTCCTAAGATGAGAAATTTCACTTTATATAATATATTTTTAACTAAAAATAGCAAAATATGACAAAAGTGTCTTAATTTTCTTGTTAGTTATTACTCGTCTATTTATCTATTTATTGACAATTTGTTGATGGCATCTAATAGATAATTTTATTGTCTATCGTTTGGTTTATACATATATGTATTTATCTTATTCCTAAGATAAGAAATTTCACTTTATATAATATATTTTTGACTAAAAATAGTAAAATATGACAAAAGTGTCCCACTTTTTTCGTTAATTACTCGTCTATTTATCAATCTATCGACAATTTGTTGATGGCATCTAATAGATAATTTTATTGTCTTTTTTTTTGTATATACATGTATCAATTTATCTATTTCCTAAAATGAGAAATTTCACTTTATATAATATATTTTTGACAAAAAATTGTAAAATATGACAAAAATGTCCCACTTTTTTCGTTAATTACTCATCTATTTATTTATCTATCAACAATTTGTTGATGGCATCTAATAGATAATTTTATCGTCTATCTTTTGGTATATACATGTATCTATTTATCTATTTCCTAAGATTCGAAAATTCACTTTATATAATATATTTTTGATTAAAAATAGTAAAATATGACAAAAGTATCTTATTTTCTTTTTTAATACTCATCTATTTATCTATCTATCGACAATTTGTTGATGGCATCTAATAGATAATTTTATTGTCTATCTTTTGGTATATACATGTATCTATTTATCTATTTCCCAAGATGAGAAATTTCACTTTATATAATATATTTCTAACTAAAACTAGTAAAATATGACAAAAGTGTCTTAATTTTCTTGTTAATTACTCATCTATTTATCTATTTATCGACAATTTGTTGATAGCATCTAATAGATAATTTTATTGTCTATCGTCTGGTTTATACATATATGTATTTATCTTATTCCTAAGATGAGAAATTTCACTTTATATATTATATTTTTTACAAAAAATTGTAAAATATTACCAAAGTGTCCCATTTCTTCATTAATTACTCGTCTATTTATCTATTTATCAACAATTTGTTGATGGCATCTAATAGATAATTTTATCGTCTATTTTTTGGTATATACATGTATCTATTTATCTATTTCCTAAGATGAGAAATTTCACTTTATATAATAAATTTTTGACTAAAAATAGTAAAATATGACAAAAGTATCTTATTTTCTTGTTTATTACTCATCTATTTATCTATCTATTGAAAATTTGTTGATGGCATCTAATAGATAATTCTATTGTCTATCTTTTCGTATATACATATATATATTTATCTATTTCCTAAGATGAGAATTTCCACTTTATGAAATATATTTTTGACTAAAAATAGTAAAATATGACCAAAGTGTCCCACTTTTTTCGTTAATTACTCGTCTATTTATCTATCTATCGACAATTTGTTGATAGCATCTAATAGATAATTTTATTGTCTATCTTTTGGTATATACATGTATCTATATATCTATTTCCTTAGATGAGAAATTTCACTTTATATAATATATTTTTAACTTAAAATGGTAAAATATGACAAAAATGCCTTAATTTTCTTGTTAATTACTCGTCTATTTATCTATTTATCGACAATTTGTTGATGGCATCTAATAGATAATTTTATTGTCTATCGTTTGGTTCATACATGTATCTATTTATCTTATTCCTAAGATAAGAAATGTCACTTTATATAATATATTTTTGACTAAAAATTGTAAAATATGACCAAAGTGTCTTTATTTATTCATTTATTACTCGTCTATTTGTCTATCTATGGAAAATTTGTTGATGGCATCTAATAGATAATTTTATTGTCTATCTTTTCGTATATACATGTATCAATTTATCTTTTTCATAAGATGAGAAGTGTCACTTTATATAATATATTTTTGATTAAAAATTGTAAAATATGACCGAAGTGTCCCACTTTCTTCGTTAATTACTCGTCTATTTATCTATCTATCAACAATTTGTTGATGGCATCTAATAGATAATTTTATTATCGATCTTTTGGTTTATACATGTATCGATTTATCTATTTCCTAAGATGTGAAATGTCACTTTATATATTCTATTTTTAACTAAAAATGGTTAAATATGACAAAAATGTCTGAATTTATTCATTTAGTACTCGTCTATTTATCTATCTATTGAAAGTTTCTTGATGGCATCTAATAGATAATTCTATTGTCTATCTTTTGGTATATACATGTATCTATTTATCTATTTCCTAGGATGAGAAATTCCACTTTATATAATATATTTTTGACTAAAAATAGTAAAATATGACCAAAGTGTCTCAATTTTTTCGTTAATTACTCGTCTATTTATCTATTTATCGACAATTTGTTGATGGTATCTAATAGATAATTTTATTGTCTATCGTTTGGTTTATACATGTATCAATTTATCTTATTCCTAAGATGAGAAATTTCACTTTATATATTATATTTTTTACAAAAAATTGTAAAATATGATAAGTGTCTCAATTATTTCATTTATTACTCGTCTATTTATCTATCTATCGACAATTTGTTAATCGCATTTAATAGATAATTTTATTGTCTATCTATTTATCTATTTATCTATTTATCTATTTATCTATTTATCTATTTCCTAAGATGAAAAATTTCACTTTATATAATATATTTTTGACTAAAAATTGTAAAATATGACAAAAATGTCTTAATTGTTTCATTTATTACTCGTCTATTTATCTATCTATCGACAATTTGTTGATGGCATCTAATAGATAATTTTATCGTCTATCTTTTTGACTAAAAATAGTAAAATATGAAAAAAATGTTGTTAATAATAAAAACAGTGTTGCCAATATTAAAAGCTGTATTGCCAATAATAAAAGTATTAGCAATAATAAAAAAAATGTTGCCAATAATAAAAGCAGTGTTGCCAATAATAAATACACTCCATACATACACACACACCCTCATACGCACATAGAAATATCAACCTCAGACAATAACACCATATATACGTGTGTATATGTGTGTGTACATATGTGTATGTGTGTGTGTACATGTGTTTGTACATGTGTATGTGTGTGTGTACGTGTGTATGTATATAATAATAATAATAATAATAAATGGTTTATATATGGGCTGGCAGCACTAAAGATGAAAATATACAAATTACAATGTAATTAATTATTCGAAAGATATTTACATGATGAATGTGTACGTGTACATGTGTGTGTACGTGTGTGTGTGTATGTGTGTGTATGTGTGTGTGTGTGTATGTGTGTGTGTATATATGTGTACGTGTGTGTGTGTATGTACGTGTGTCTGTGTGTGTACGTGTGTGTGTACGTGTGTGTGTATGTGTGTTTGTATGTGTGTGTACGTGTGTGTGTACGTGTGTGTGTGTACATGTGTGTGTACGCGTGTATGTGTGTGTACGTGTGTGTGTACGTGTGTGAACGTGTGTGTGTGAGTGTGTGTGTGTGTATGTGTACGTGTGTGTGTATGTGTATGTGTGTACGTGTGTGTGAGTGTGTGTGTGTGTATGTATGTGTGTGTGTGTTTGTGTGTGTGTATGTGTGTGTGTGTGTGTGTGTGTGTGCATGTGTATGTGTGTGTGTGTGTGTGTGTGTACGTGTGTGTGTACGTGTGTGTGTGTGTGTACGTGTGTGTGTGTACGTGTGTGTGTGTACGTGTGTGTGTGTACGCGTGTGTGTGTATACGTGTGTGTGTCTACGTGCGTGTGTGTGTATGTGTGTGTGTGTATGTATGTTTGTGTGAGTATGTATGTTTGTGTGTGTGTGTATGTGTGTGTGTGTGTACGTGTGTATACGTGTGTGTGTGTGTGTGTATGTATGTTTGTGTGTGTGTGTTTGTGTGTGTGTGTATGTATGTTTGTATGTGTATGTATGTTTGTGTGTGTGTGTATGTGTGTGTGTGTGTACGTGTGTATACGTGTGTGTGTGTGTATGTGTGTGTGTGTATGTATGTTTGTGTGTGTTTGTGTGTGTATGTATGTTTGTGTGTGTGTGTATGTGTGTGTGTCTGTACGTGTGTATACGTGTGTGTGTGTGTATGTGTGTGTGTGTATGTATGTTTGTGTGTGTTTGTGTGTGTATGTATGTTTGTGTGTGTATGTATGTTTGTGTGTGTGTGTATGTGTGTGTGTGTATGTATGTTTGTGTGTGTTTGTGTGTGTATGTATGTTTGTGTGTGTGTGTGTATGTGTGTGTGTGTGTACGTGTGTATACGTGTGTGTGTGTGTCCCGCCGACCGTGACCGAGTGAGGACGTGTGGAGTGAGTTCTCCGTGTGAGAGGTGATAGTGTCTGTGACTGCCATTATGGATAACAATTTACCACCTCCAGACACTTACTGTTCGGTATGCAAGGAACAATGCATACTAGAGTGTCTTAAATGTTCTAAGTGCAAGCATTTCATACATACAGACTGTTCAAAGTTCCCAGTGTACGCCATTGTGAACTTTTTCAATACCAGAAGCCAATACACATGTGAAGTTTGTGTAAGGGAACATCCTGGAAATCAAGATGGAGTGTTTGCATTGGTACTTACCCTACTAGACAATGTAAAGGACAAAAAACTAAATATGTTGCAGACAGAACATGAAAATATTGAAGGCGATGATGACCTAGAAAATGTAAACAGTGAGCCTAATGAACCCCTGGAGCCGGATCTCGACTCAGATCCTGATCCGGAACAGTGTTTTGATGGACAGGAAGGCAAGCCAGTTATGAAAAATAACAGTGATCGTCAGTCGATTATTGTGTGCAGCCATTATAAGCGACATTGCTGCAAGTTTGGCCTAACGGGTCGTGACTGTCCATACGCACATCCAAAATTGTGCATCAGGTACAAAACAAACGGTCTGGACCCAGTGAAAGGATGCAAAAAGGGCAATAAGTATACCTACTTTCACCCTCCTATTTGCTACGGTTCGGACAGAAGACGTGAGTGTCTCAAACTAGAGTGTAAAAGACTCATTTGAAGGGGACTCGCCGTTACCCATCCACGGAACTAAAACAACAACAACAACCCAAACAAGCGACTCTAACACGCCGTCCAACGACTGCCAGCCTGTTTACTCATCCACCTATCTACACAACTAGGGAGGAAGCAACCCCCCAGCCACACCAGGCCCAAGGCCAGCAAACTGATTCGGTATTTTTTTTCGTACAACAGATACAACAAATGCAGCAGGTACAGCAACAAATAATACATGCACTAAAGCTAGTACCATGGCAGGGGAGTTTCCCCCCAACACAAGGGCCCCAACAACAATACCCACAACAACTGGGCCCTACACAAACCCCCTACATAAAGTAATCATGCTCAATATCGAGGGCCTTTTATCATATAAATTTAAAGCAAAAATACAGTTGCTTTCTGAACTAGCACAAGAAGAAAGGGCCCTCATAATAGCATTAACCGAGTCACATCTCTCAGACAATATAAAGGAAGCTGAAATCAAAATAGATAATTATACACCGTTTAGAACTGACAGATCTGATCAAAGAAAAAAAGGTGGTGTTATCACATACATACACAACAAGTTAGCAACTTCTACTGAGACTTTATTTTCCCAGTCTAACTCATATAATGAGCCTCAGGTATTATACATAAAAGATGTAAATATGATCTTCATAAATATTTATCGACCACCAGCATGTCCATCTACAAAATTCCTTGAACCACTCAACAAAATTCAAACTATACTACAGAATTTTCCACCACCTATGCCTACCATTATGCTTACAGGAGACCTAAATTTTCCTCTCATTAACTGGGAATCAGAGAGGGTCTATGGAGGAGCAGCAGACATGCGAGCTCAAGCAGAAGCGTTGTTAAACCTTGCCTCAGATTTTTGCATGAATCAACATATAAATACTCCTACAAGAGGTAAAAATATACTGGACATTGTTATGACCAACGACGACCAACTCATCCACGACTACACTGTAGAAATATATTGTTAATATAGCAACAAATCTAACCAGAGATGAACACCAAAACAAGGTCAGCCCAGCACCGCAAATAGCGCTCAATTTCAACCAACTTAACTTTTTCAGTGAGTCTGTGTTCTTGGTAAACCTTAAAAGTGACCTTAGTGAAGTGGACTGGTATCAACTCATGCAGGATTTTGATCCCGAGTCACAGTATAAGCAAATATTATCAACATGTCTGCAGATCTCAAGGAAATATGTGCCCACAAGACGCACAGTAAACAAACAATGTATACCACGAGATCGCAAGACATTGATGCGGAAGCGAACCAAACTACGTAAAAGAATGAAGCACACTACCGACATATCAAATAAACGTAAGATTGAACACAACATTGCCTCTATTGAAGAAAAACTTAAAATTTCAGTTGAAACAGAGGCTGAAAGAAGAGAATCAAAAGCTGTGTCATGCATAAAAACAAACCCCAAATATTTTTATAAATATGCGGGCACGAAATCCAAGGTGAGAGCTGGTGTTGGACCACTGAAAGATGTGCAGGGTCACCTCACCAAGGAACCAGAGGAGATTGCAGAGATACTAAGGCTGCAGTACGAGGAAGTGTTTAGTACCCCATGTGACGAAAAGATTATCCTCTCACCCAAAGACTTTTTTACCCAAGAGACTGAACCTACACCGAATTGGAAACAACGCATCAGCCGGCCCAGATCAGTTCCCGGCACTTCTCCTTAAAAAGTGTGGCAAGGAGCTGAGCATTCCCTTGAGCAAACTATACAGAAATTCTCTGGACTCAGGTCTCATCCCAACACAACTAAAAAGAGCAAAGATAACTCCTGTATATAAAGGGGGTTCGAGATCAGAGGCAAGAAATTATAGACCTATTGCACTGACCTCACACATCATAAAGGTTCTCGAGAAGATAATAGTGAAAAATATTTCATCATACCTCGAGGAAAACGATAAATTAAACCAAGACCAATATGGCTTCCGAGCAGGCCGCTCATGCCTTGCACAACTACTTGCCCACCATGAAAAGGTTCTAACAGCACTAGAACATAATAGAAACATAGATGTCATTTATCTAGACTTTGCTAAAGCATATGACAAAGTAGATCATGGAATCCTCCTCCACAAGGTGAAAGACATGGGCATATCAGGGAAAATTGGGGTTTGGCTACACAGCTTCCTTACCGACCTGGAACAGTCAGTGTCTGTTGGTGGTATTGTTACCCAGACATCCGTGGTCACCAGTGGAGTACCACAAGGATCAGTCCTTGGACCCCTACTTTTCCTTATACATATATCAGACATCAATGAACACGTCAAACATTCGTCTGTTGCGTCCTTCGCAGACGACACTCGAGTAATGAAGGAGATATCGTCTGAAACTGATGCCACACAGCTACAGGCAGATCTTTCAACATTATATCAATGGGCAAATGAAAATAACATGTCATTTAACAACAACAAATTTGAACATATGATGTACACCAAAGGAGCGAACAATGCTACACATGTGTATATAGCACAAGATGGTACAACTATAGACACCAAAGAATGTGTAAGAGACCTTGGTGTTACCCTCACCTGTGATGGAACCTTTACAACACACATAACGAATGCGACAAAAAAAACCAAGGAGCCAGGCTGATTGGATCCTGCGCACTTTTAGAACACGAGACGCTATTCCCATGCTGACGCTCTACAAGTCCCTCGTACTTCCACTATTGGAATATTGTTGCCAACTTTGGTCTCCATGGAAAGTGGGAGAGAATCAATCACTCGAGGCAGTTCAACGATCATTTACTAGTAAAATTACTGTTGTCAAACACCTAGATTACTGGAGAAGACTGCAAACATTTGAACTGTTCTCTCTGGAAAGGCGCAGAGAAAGGTATGCCATCATATATACATATATAAAATCATCACTGGCTGTAATACAAATAACATCAATATACGCACGACTACCCATCAACGACTGGGACGACTTTGCCGTGTGGAAAGAACACACCCCAGAGCGGTGGCCTCCAGAATAAAAACACTAAAGGAGAATACATTTGCAACAAGAGGACCTCTGCTCTGCAATGCCTTACCAAGACACCTGCGTGACTCCAACATCAGTTCAGAACAGTTCAAGAATAAACTGGACAAGTTTCTCTGGACAATACCTGACCAACTCAAGCTGCCCCACTACCCTATTCGTGCCACCAGTAATAGTATTACTGACCAGCTGGCACTACAACGGGCAGACGGCATGTTCTAGTGGCGGCACATCAGCGTGGCCATGGCCAGAATAATCTGCCCTAAACTACATCCAACAGATCCAACAGTATGTGTGTGTGTATGTGTGTGTGTGTGTGTGTGTGTGTATGTGTGTACATGTGTGTGTCTGTACGCATGTGTGTGTGTGTGTAATAATAATAATAATAATAATAATATACGGTTTATTAGTAAATGGCAGCTGATGGGCTGAAAATATACATAATACATTTAAAATTAAAATTAAATGAGGATGAATGAATGAATACAAGTATAAATATTAGAGATGAATAATAAATTGATTGCAGAACATAGAAAAACACAGAAATATATAAATACAATAGTACTGTACATGTGTACATGTCCTGGGAGGGTAGTGGTGTCAGGTCAGGATTAGGATTAAGGGGGGGATTAATATTGAGGTGCAGTGTAGGTCTGTGTGTGTGTGTGTATGTATATGTGTACGTGTGTGAACGTGTGTGTGTGTATGTGTGTGTGAGTGTGTGTGTGTGTGTATGTGTATGTGTGTGTGTGTATGTATGTGTGTGTGTGTATGTATGTGTGTGTGTGTGTGTGTGTGTGTGTGTGTGTGTGTGTACGTGTGTATGTGTGTGTACGTGTGTGTGTGTGTGTACGTGCGTGCGTGTGTGTATGTGTGTGTGTGTGTACCTGTGTGTTTGTGTATACGTGTGTGTGTGTGTGTGTGTGTGTACGTGCATGTGTGTGTACGTGCATGTGTGTGTACGTGTGTGTGTGTGTGTATGTATGTTTGTGTGTGTGTGTACGTGTGTCTACGTGTGTGTGTGTGTACGTGTGACTACGTGTGTGTGTGTGTATGTATACGTGTGTGTGTGTGTACGTATACGTGTGTGTGTGTGTGTGTGTGTGTATGTGTGTGTATGTGTGTGTGTGTGTGTAAGTGTGTGTTTGTAAGTGTGTGTAAGTGTGTGTGTACGTGTGTATGTGTGTGTGTATGTGTGTGTGTATGTGTATGTGTGTATGTGGGTGTGGGTGTGACCTTGGTGGCGAGAGGGTGTGCCGGACCCTCGCTCCGTGTTTGTGTTGTTGTCACCTAATCTGTCAACCTACCAACCTGTTACAGTTGAATATAAGCAACGTGACCAATACTAGGGTCACGTTGCCGGCATGGAAAAGCTGAACCCTAACAAAATAGTAAAATTAAATGGCCAAGAATGCAATAAGTGCTCGATACAGCTGGAAACCATGGAAGTCAAATGTGATCAGTGCAGTGGACTTTTTCATATTAAATGCACCAGAATGCCGACGTACATGGTGATCAGGTATTTCACAAGTAGAGTATCTAACACTTGTGAAGATTGCGTAAAGGAAAAAACCGACGGATATGATGATATATTGAACTTGGTCAGTGAACTAGGAACCGGCTCTAGCAATGACGTCACGGAAACAACTGAACCAGCAGTTCAGCAGCACTCATTGGGAATGATTACCAATCTGACGAAAAACATTGATGAACTACGAATGGAAATGACTAATATGGCGCAGAAAATGAACAACTTTGAAGCTATTAAGCCAGAGAAGAGTTTATACTCAGATATTGTTCGCTCTACTACTCCTGATACTGTGCAACATGTCTTAGTGAAGACTAAAGACCCCAACCAACAGCCCAGAACAGATGCTATCTCTGCAGCACTGAAAACAGTTCCAATCACAAAGATGACTACCAACAGTTCAGGACATTTGAAAATTACTCTGCCTCACTTAAAAGCTAAATCTGACGCACTGAAAGCTCTAAGTATTTCTCAGGATGTTGTTTCGAAACACGAGGTATCTGCTGTGAGAAAAATCCTACCAAAAAATTACAATTTGCTCAGTTCCCCCTGATATTGATGATGATGAATTAAAACAATGTGTGATGGACAAAAATCCCATTATATCAGACCTGGTCGCCGATGGTGAAAAGTTTGAAGTACTGTTTTCTAAAACACCTGAAAACGGATCCAAAATGGCCATAGTGTGTGTCTCCCCACTTGTTCGTGATGTAATTATGAAGACATCTGCCCTCTACATACAAAATATGAGATGTGGAACATATGACAGGTATTGGGTTAGGAGATGTGGTCACTGCCTGTGATTTGGGCATGTCACAGAAGGATGTCATATGACTGAACCAAGATGTGGTCACTGTGCAGGTACTCATCTGTCATCAGTCTGCCCAAATAGTACAATGGAGAAGTGTCATAACTGCATTGTATCATCACGAGCTGAAGTGAATCATAAGGCTTTCAACACAAAATGTCCCTCTTTTATTGCAGCTAAGGAAGCAACCATAAGGAACACGATGACAATGTCTGATGAAATGCCAAAACACTAAATAGAGTTGGTGTTGATGAAGGTACAGTCTCGGTATTCAACAATGATGATATAATAACACCTTCCACTACCACTAGTTCAACGACTCCATACACAACAGTAATGTTTGGCAATATAGCTGGATTATTAACTCGGAATGATAAGACAAAACTCAAGATTCTAAATGAAGAAGCAACTACAGAAAATGCCATAATCGTTGCATTAACAGAATCACACCTAACAGAAAATCATTTTGATTCGGAAATTCAGCTGAATGGATATACATGCTATCACACCGACAGAACAACAGGCAGGAAAAAAGATGGTGTAGTAACCTATATACATAATACATGTTCAACCAGTGTAGATATATTGGCAGCAGATTCAAACTCGTACGTGGAGTACAGCTTGTTCTATATTAAACAACTAGATCTGGTAGTTATAACACTATACAGACCTCCAGAATGTCTGAGTAACATGTGCATCACACCATTAGAGGAGATCAGGACTAAACTGGGAGCAGTGAGTACAGGTTTGCCCAATATCATCCTTACTGGTGATTTTAACTTCCCAAGTATAGACTGGAAAACAGAGAGAGTCATTGGTGGAGGAGCAGCATATAGACAACAAGCTGAATCACTCATGGAGTTTGCCAGAGACTTATGCTTGCAACAATTCATTGATTTGCCTACACGACCTATTTTTTATAAACCACAACGATATCGTACAGGAGTATGATGTAAATCCTTGGAGGGCAAGCGATCACCGTTTGGTAACTGTTAGAACATCGATAATGATACATAAACCTGCAGAGTTATCACAAGATAGACGGAATACTGGCTTTAGTAAACTAAATCTATTTAGCTCCCTAACCAACTGGTCAGCAATAAAATACGAGTTAAGCCAAATAGCTTGGTCCTCGTTGGAAGGTGGCCACCAGCCTACAGTCCTATATGAAGAGATACTGCAGGTATGCTTGGACATTTGTACCCGGCACTCCCCAACAAGACGCCTGAACAACAAAAAGAACAATATTCCTAGAGACCGGCGAATATTAATGAGAAAACGAACAGTAATACAGAAGAAGTTAAAAACTACAAAATCCGACAACAATAAGCGACTTATGGAAGCAAAACTGGATAGGATGGAGCAGGAGCTGAGGGATTCTGTGCTTAGACAGCAACATTCAGCTGAAATGACTGCAGTGGATGCTATAAGAATTAACCCTAAATATTTTTACACCTTTGTGAGAAATAAATCAAAATTGAAAGCTGACGTCATGGCATTGACAGGTACAGATGGTAACTTGGAGAGTGATCCACCTAAACTGTGCGAACTATTTAGTCAACAATTTACAAAAGTTTTTAGTGTACCAATAAGAACAAAGACTATCCATGATCCAGATGCATTTTTTAATAGTGCAATGGCGGAACAACAGGAATTAAGGGAACTACCATTTACGGAAGCTGATGTCTTGACAGCAATTCGGACCATTCGTACTACTGCAGCCCCAGGACCTGACGAATTCCCTGCAATCGTTTTGAAAAACTGTGACAGTGAGTTAGCCAAACCACTGAAAATGTTATACAGTAGCTCCTTCCAAACTGGAATTATACCAGATCTCCTGAAACAAGGCAAAATAACACCAATTTACAAGAAGGGCCTATGTGCTGAACCATCAAACTACAGACCTGTTGCCCTTACATCCCATATAATAAAAATCAAGGAAAAGATTATAGTTAAGAATATGACATCCTATATGGAAAGAAATCATTTAATGAATCCAGGACAACATGGTTTTCGTGCAGGACACTCTTGTCTCTCACAGCTTATTGAACATCAAGAAAATATAGTGGAGTCACTAGAAAAAGGTAACAATGTTGATGTAGTCTATTTGGATTTTGAAAAAGCCTTTGATAAGGTCGACCATGGGGTTCTTTTGCATAAATTGCAGAACCTTGGAATCACAGGTACACTTGGAAAATGGATATACTCTTTTCTAACTAATCGAACCCAATTTGTGGCTGTAAAGGGAGCTATTTCACAGGCAACTGAGGTCATGAGTGGTGTACCACAGGGGTCTGTCTTGGGCCCCCTGCTATTTTTGATACACATTGCAGACATCAACAGCTCAATCGTCCATTCCACTGTAAGATCATTTGCAGACGATACCATGATACAGTGTGAAATAACAAATGTAAACAGTAGTGTGAACTTACAAGACGATCTTAATGTTATCTATGCCTGGGCAGAGGAGAATAATATGAGCTTTAATGACACAAAATTTGAGTTGATACGGTACGGAAAGAACAATGATATCAAGAACCAAACCACATACAAAACACTCAAGAGAGTGGATATCAAACAGAGGAATATGGTCAAAGATCTTGGAGTTTGTATGACTAGTGATGCTGTGTTTGGGACCCACATTGGACAAGTGGTGAGGAAGTGTAGAATGCAGATGGGGTGGCTCTTACGTACATTCACTGTTCAAGAAGAGTTACCAATGATTACTCTGTACCGCTCGCTACTTCTACCTCTGCTGGAATATTGTTGCCAGTTGTGGCATCCGTGGAAGCAGAGTGAAGTTAAATCATTGGAGGAAGTGCAAAGAACTTTTACAAATAAAATATCGTCAGTGAGGGACTGTAACTATTGGGATTGTCTCCGAAGACTCAAATTATATTCACTTGAGAGAAGACGCGAGCGGTATATGATTATTTACACATGGAAAATAGTAAATAAGCACGTACCAAACGTGAGTCGCATCGGAATCACTACCAAGAACCACCCACGTCTAGGTGTTATGTGCGTGCCACCCAAAGTGAACATCCGTGCTGGCAGAGTAACCAACATTAGGCATCACAGTCTGTCGGTGGTGGGTCCAAGGCTGTTCAACTCTCTGCCAAGACAGCTGCGAAATATGAACAGTGCCACCTGTGAACTCTTTAAAAACCATCTCGATAAGTTCCTGAAATTTGTGCCTGATGAACCCAGCCTGGATCACTACCGTACGGCTGCTGAGAGCAACTCAATAGACGATCAGCTGTGTTACATGCACATCAATGGAGGAGGAGGCATCGCCTTGTCCTGGGAGCCCGTAGCTCCCGATCAACCTTCAGGTGTGTGTGTGTGTACGTGTGTGTGTGTGTGTGTGTGTGTATGTGTGTGTGTCAGTGAGTCAGTCAGTCAGTGAGCGGACGTGGCTGCTCCGTGTGTGTCTTGTGTAAACACCGTGCCCGGGTAGACACCTATACCACCCACCGTGTGTGACTGGCATTACAAATATGCTAGAAGAGGAGCAACATTTACCTCCTGCAGACACCAGCTGCACGGTATGCAACAATATTTGTACACTGGAGTGTTTAAAGTGTCAAAAGTGCAAGTCATCCATACACATAGACTGTTCTCACCTCCCTGTCTATGCGATTGTGAATTTCTTCAACACCAGAAGTCAGTAGACATGTCCAAAATGTGTACATAAACACCTGGGTGAGCAAAGTGATCGATTATTTGCCCAAGTGTACTCATTATTGGAAAAGGAAAGGGAGGCTAAATAGACATTCGCCGAAAGTGTTGATACCCAAACACCGGCAGACCAATCGACTAGGAACAGTCAAACCACTGCTTCAGATCAAAGGGACTCTGATAGTTTGGAAGTTACCCAAACGGAAAGTGACTCAGAACATCATAAAGTGAACCAGGAGGAAAGTCAAACATCCCGAAACAATGCAGGTCAGAAAAGGACTCATCGCAAGGTATGCTACTTTTACAAGCATAATAAGTGTAAATTTGGCAGGAAAGGAGTAAACTGTCCATATGCCCATCCCAGATTGTGCAACAAGTACAAGGTCAACGGATGTGATCCTGTGAAAGGGTGCAAAGAGGGATACGCTGCAATTTCCTGCACCCACCAATTTGCAATGGGTCTAAAACAAAAAGGGTATGCCTAAACACAGAATGTAAAAGATTACATTTAAATGGTACTCGCCGCAACCCATCAAATAATGTTGCAGTAGAACAGCGAGCACAGCAACAGCAACATCAACAACATCAACAACAACAGAAACAAGCAGTGGAAAACGGGAGAACAATGAACATCAAACCACAAAATGCCTGGCTGAGTCGTCACTCGACTATGGATGAAAATCAGACCGACCCCATGGTCCCTTTTTTATGGCAACAACTGCAGCAAATGCAGCAAACACAGCAGCAAATATTACAAATGCTGCAGGCAATGCCATGGCGGGGAATCCCCACATCACCACAAATACTGAGAACGGGTCAGTGGCCCCCTGCCTCATCAATGCTGAACCACCAGCAATAGTCACCACAACAGGCCGTGATGCTGATTTCTGTAAGATAATTACCTTCAATATAGCAGGCCTTATGCCATATAAAATGAAAGGCAAAACGAAACTCCTTGAAGAAATTGCTAAATCCGAAAATGCAGTCATCATCTCACTTACAGAATCGCATCTCAATGACGAAATACGGGATGCTGAAGTCAATATACCAAAGTATATGACATTCAGGACAGACAGAATGAAGCATCGCAAGAAAGGTGGTGTTATAACTTATGTGGCAGAGCATTTTGCATGAAGAGTCACAGTCCTGCATTCGGAGTCAAACTCGTATACAGAAGCACAAGTTCTCCACTTGCATACGATAAATATGATCCTTATCAACTTATATAGACCGCCAGAGTGCCCAACAAACACGTTTATGGACCAGTTAACGAAAATAGGAAACATTCTAGATTCTCTACATACTCCGACACCAACTGTGTTCTTCAGTGGTGACTTAAATTTTCCGAGAATTAACTGGGACGCAGAGACTGTGTACGGGGGTACGGCGGAGATGCGAGCCCAAGCAGGGGCGCTCCTACTACTAGCCGGAGAACATTGTCTACAGCAAATAGTTCGTGCTCCCACGCGGGAGAAGAACCTTCTCGACGTTGTCATGACAAATGATAGCGATCTTATTCGAGACTGTCAGGTGAACTTATCTGATCATAATTCTATTATTTTGGAAACAAATATTTCTTCAGGCACACCTGCAGTATCTGCCCATTTCGCACGGGGTACGACCAGTTTCAGTTATTTGAATTTTTATGCTGGATCAGTCAGCTGGGCCGATGTGAGAGAGGACCTCGGTCTGGTTGACTGGACGCATGCGGAACAATATGAAGCTGATGAGCAGTACGACTTTCTGATCGCTAACTGCCTTAAGATTTCAAAGAAGCATATACCAAGGAAGATATTACCACCCAAAAACCAAATACCACGATTCCGCAAAATTCTGATGCGCAAAAGAAATAATTTACATAAAAAATTATGTTGTGTCAAGGATATCCGAGCTAGACACTGTGTTGAAAACAAAATATTGATTATTGAGGACAAACTAAAAATGAGCTAATTCGAAATGAGGAATTTGCAATTTCTCGCATCAAAACCAATCCGAAATACTTCTTCAAGTATGCGGCAAACAAATCAACGATGCGAACTGGTATTGGATCATTAGTGGACGGAAATGGTGGAGTGAGTGACAGGCCAGAAAGTATTGTTGAAACACTAAGGTTACAATATGAAGCAGTTTTCAGCTCACCCAGAGGGGACAGCATGGTGCTCGATCCTGTGGAGTTTTTCGGTGGAACAGAAGGGAACACCGAGGATCTAAATGGCATTTGTATATCCACTGACCACATACGAAATGCAATTCATGAGTTGAGGGTGAACTCAGCTGCTGGCCCTGATCAATTTCCGGCGGTCTTGCTGAGGAAATGCGCAAAAGAGTTGAGTTTTCCTCTGTCCATATTTTATAAAACAGAAGCTGAAAAACGCTAAAGTTACACCGATTTATAAGGGTGGCTCGAGGAATGAAGCAAAAAACTACAGGCCCGTTGCTCTAACGTCCCATATCATAAAGGTACTGGAAAAAATTGTGGTAAAAAACATGGCAACGTTCCTCGAAGATACCGGCTTGATGAACGACAGCCAGCATGGCTTTAGAAAGAGTCGCTCATGCCTAACACAATTATTAGTACACTATGAAAAAGTGTTGACGTCACTGGAGAACAACAAAGACGTTGATGTGGTCTATCTGGACATTGCTAAAGCCTTTGACAAGGTGGACCACGGCATACTTCTCCATAAGCTTCGTCGAATGGGGATTACTGGTGAGCTGGGGAGGTGGCTGCAATGCTTCTTGACCAACAGAGAGCAGGTTGTGGTGGCTGATGGTGCTGAGTCTGCACCGATGCTGGTCACCAGTGGAGTCCCACAAGGCTCTGTTCTTGGACCCCTTTTATTCATCATATACAACTGTGACATTGACCAACATATTCAGCATTCGTTTTTGTCCTCATTCGCAGATGACACATGCGTACTGCGAGAAATATCTGTTACTTCCGACGCTGAACTATTGCAGGAGGATCTTGAGACTCTGTATCAGTGGGCGGACAGAAACAACATGATGTTTAATGACAGTAAATTTGAGCATATGTAGTACACTGTAAAAGGCTGCAGCAACAGTTCACCTAAATATACCGCAAATGACGGGTCACAAATTTGCATAAAACAGGAAGTGAGGGACCTCGGAGTCACCCTTAGCTGTGATGGAAATTTTACCAGTCACATCACCAAGGTGACAGTAAAGGCTAGGAGTCAGGCTGGATGGGTTCTTCGTACTTTTTGTACTCGGGAACCGGAACCGATGCTGACTCTCTACAAAACTATGGTGGTGCCACTACTTGAGTACTGTTGCCAACTCTGGAGCCCATGGTGAGCTATTGAAAAGCAAAAGCTTGAGGGAGTACAAAGGACATTCACCTCTAAAATAAAAACTGTGAAGCACCTGGATTATTGGAAAAGACTTCAGGCATTGAGACTTTTTTCCCTCGAACGTCGACGAGAAAGGTATCTCATTTTGTATGTATACAAGATAATGACGGGTCAGGTAATCAACTCCGTCAACATCCGATTCATAAATCATCAGCGACATGGACAGCTTTGCGATGTAAATGCAATCCATCCTGGAGCGACCACCAGGATCAAGACACTCAAAGGGAATGCTTTCTCAATTAAAGCATCACAGCTGTTCAACGCACTCCCCAGGTGGCTACACGACTGTAATGGTCAGAGTCTGGATAGTTTCAAACTGAAGCTGGACAAGTTCTTGGGAACATTACCTGATGAACCAAAACTACCGCAATATCATCTACGAGCGTCCAGCAATTCCATCGTCGACCAGCTGGAGCAGAGACGAGCTGACGGGATATTCTAGTGGCGGCGCATCAGCGTGGCCACGGGCGCAATTTGCTCCCCGCAACATCGCACTTCAGGAACTTCAGGAACTTCAGGTGTGTGTATGTGTGTCGAGACCTCATACAGAGAGGATGTGTTCGTGGAGCTCCTTGGATATTAGTACGGTCTGCCATGGCCGGCACCAATCTAGCCGGAGCCACTAATACCGGTCATTGTGGACAATGTTTAGAAGTGAATGACAGTAGCAAGTCAAATGTGGTTAAGTGCATAAAGTGCAAAGGAGGTTTTCACTCTTCGTGTGTATATATGGGTGGAATAAAAGACACAAATTTGCCTAGGGTAAACTGGGTGTGTAACGACTGTGCTGAAATATTTTGTGAGACGCCCACTAAGAACAGTGATAAGATTGACGAACTAAAAGCTGAAATGAAAGAATTAAAGGAAATGGTGATGAAAGGCTTTGCTGAAATGCGAGGCGAGGTGAAAAGTGTTGTGAACAAATCAAGTGATGAAGTGGGTGTTGTGGTGGAGGAGGCCGTGAGGGAGGGAGTAACGTCAGCAGTGACAAGTGAACGTGACAAGATGGTTACGGAGGTGAAGGCAGAACTTCGTTCGTTACCCGCCAAAATTGCTGATACCAAGGATATAAAACTGAAGAAGCAGTACTCAGAAATAGTAAGTAACAAACCAAACACTATCTTGGCCGTAATCATAAAACCTAAACACGATTCTTGTGCACGAGACACTGAAGAAATTACATCAGTTCTCAAAAATATCCCAGTTATATCGATGAAAACAAACAAAGAAAATCTGACTAAATTGATTCTTCCCACCGAAACAGCAAGGAACAAAGCTTTAGAAGCTCTAGAAGGATCAAACACCTTAACGAACACACATGACATACAAAATGAAAAGAGGTTGAAGCCAAAAATAACAATTCCGTACATACCAGATATAATTGAAGATTCGGAAATTGTACAGTCAATATTGGAGAAGAATCCTTACATTACAGAACTAATAGACCAAGAAAACGAAGTGAAGCTTTTGTTCATGAAACCAGGTTCACAAAATAATGACACTAAAACTGCTGTACTAGCTATTTCTCCCCAAATAAGGACTGCCATTAAAAAAAACGATGATCGGGTATACCTGCACTTTGTTAGGTGTAAGGTATATGATCATTACTGGGTACTCAGGTGTAGCAAATGTATGGGATACGGTCACAAAAATTGTTACACAGACAAACCCGTTTGTGGAAACTGTGCCGGTAATCACTTGTCTAAAGATTGTATGAATGAACACCAACAAAAATGTCACCACTGTACTATGAATGGAAGAGAAAACACCAACCACGCTGCCTTCAATACCAACTGCCCATCTTTCATCATAGCCAAAAACAATGTGATTCGGCGGACAATGCAATATGCATCGGAAAAAAACTACCTCTGAACAAAGACCACAATAAGAAGATTACAAAATGCAATATAAAAGTGAATAAAGAAAACGACCCCAAACTAGAGCTGCTTACAATGATATGCTGCAACATAGAAGGACTACTTCCTTATAAAAAGAAATATAAAACAAACATGCTAGGAGAAATATCACAGACTTATAATACTATATTAATCTGCATAACTGAATCCCATCTGAGGAAAGACATACGAGATGCGGAAGTGATGATAGGGGGGTATCAAATACATAGAGCAGACAGACAAGAAGGAAGAAAAAAAGGAGGAGTAACTATTTATGTTCGAGAAAATATTATACCATATACCGAATTCATAACATCGGAGTCTAATAGCGAGGTTGAATATATAATATTATACATACACAAATGGAGAACAGTGGTAGTAACCATTTATCATCCACCAGGTTGTCTGACTGAGAACTTTGTGAGTGTGTTAGAAAAAATAAGTGTACAAGTGAAAATGATGGGAAATCCAGAGCCCTCTGTTATCATCAACGGAGATTTCAACCTGCCCAATGCTAACTGGCACGAGCTAAGTATATACTGGGGCTCACTAGCGGACAGACTACAAGCTAATGCCTTGTTTAATATGGTGGACTGCCCAATGCTAACTGGCACGAGCTAAGTATATACTGGGGCTCACTAGTGGACAGACTACAAGCTAATGCCTTGTTTAATATGGTGGACTGCCCAATGCTAACTGGCACGAGCTAAGTATATACTGGGGCTCACTAGTGGACAGATTACAAGCTAATGCCTTGTTTAATATGGTGGAAGATCTTATGATGAGACAAATTGTTGACTTGCCAACCCGCGGCCTTAATACCTTGGATCTGTTCTTCATCAATAATGAAGATATTATCAGTGGTGTGTGGACGGAGGACACAACCATGTCAGATCACAAGCTCCTAATTATAGAAACCACCTTAGAATACAGGCCCATGATGGAAATTAATGGTAGCGGGTGTTCGTCTTTCTCTACTATGAATTTTTTCAGTGATAATATGGACTGGACAAGCATGAACAATGCAATCAATATTGTCAACTGGAATCAAGAGCTAAAAGACATGACTACAATAGAAATGTATGACTTTATTATAGAAAAACTCCTCTTCATTTGCTCAAAGTTTGTACCAGAAAGAAAAGTACATAGAAGAATAAATAATATACCCAGGGATAGGAAAATTCTGATGAGGAAAAGAACTAAATTGGCTGAGAAAATTCTACATAGAGAGGACAACAGAATCAAAGAACAATTGAGGAACATAGAAGAAAAGCTGGCCAAATCACATGAAACGGAAAGGATTACAGAAGAAGAAAAAGCAGTAGAAGCTATATCCCACAACCCTAAATACTTTTATCACTATACAAAAATGAAGTCAAAGGTAAGGAGCAAAATAGGACTTTTAAAACACAATGGTACACAAGTCAGTGACCCACAACAAATGACAGAAGCCTTCAATATGCAATATGTATCTGCATTTAGTGTACAAGAAAATAACCAAATAAACGAAGAACTTGACCCGGTGATAACAAGAACTTCAGACATAGAGTCTAGAGATATTGACTTGAGTGAAATAGATATAGAACAATCAATATCCAGCATTAGACCTCAGGCCTCATTAGGACCAGATGGTGTCCCTGCTATATTACTGAAACAATGTATGAAAACACTATCCACACCTATCTACATCCTCTGGAGAGTATCCCTTCACACACAAGTAATTCCACCAATACTAAAAGAGGGATTTATTACGCCAATTTATAAAGGTGGCCACAGAACAGAGCCCAAAAATTACCGACCAGTCACATTAACATAGCACGTAATAAAAGTGTTTGAAAAAATGGTTGTGAGCAAGCTAAATGAATACCTCGATATACACACACTTCACAATGCCAAGCAACATGGATTCAGACATGGTAGATCGTGTCTATCACAACTACTGCAACACCGTATGGACATGTTACATTCACTTGAGAACGATGACACAGTCGATGTTATTTATCTAGACTTTTCAAAAGCTTTCGACAAAGACGACCACCAAATACTGATACAGAAACTGTCACATATTGGAATCAGAGGAAAACTGCTCAAGTGGATAAAGTGCTTTTTAGAGAACAGAAACCAAGCAGTTGTTGTAGAAGGAGTGTTGAGCGGAGTGGCACAAGGGTCAGTCATTGGCCCTTTGCTATTCTTAATATTCATGAGAGATATAGACACAAATATTTCCCATTGCACTGCATCTTATTTTGCAGATGACACTAGACTTTTGAGTACAGTGAGGAACAACGAAGACCTTAGAATGACACAAATGGATTTAAATAAAATATACCAGTGGGCAGCCAATAACAACATGAGTTTCAACAGCTCCAAATTGGAGTTGATGAGATACCGTCATCCCAATATTGATATCCCCAACAATTATTATAGAACACCAGAAGGACAAATAATTGAACAATACAGACACGTCAAGGATCTAGGAGTAACATTAAGTGATGATGGCAACTTTCAACAACAAATAGACAACAGAAGTTACAAAGGTGAGACAGACAATGGGATGGATACTAAGAACCTTTACAACAAGAGAGCCCACTGTACTGTACTGTACTTCTAACACTATATAAAGCACTTATACTTCCTCTCTTAGAGTACTGCTGTGTTCTCTGGAATCCAAGTGCAGTAGGTCAAATTAGAAAAGTAGAAGCAATGCAACGAACATTTACAACAAGGATGGCGGGTATGCAGGATAATAACTACTGGGAACCACTAGCTGTCCTCAAATTATACTCACTGGAAAGAAGACGAGAACGATACATAATTATATACATTTGGAAAATTATTAATGGACTTGTCCCTAATCTGGAAAATGAAAGCTCAATCCGAACAGCCAACCATGGAAGAAGAGGCCTAATGTACACCATACAGTGTCGGCAAAAAAAGACGCTACCTCCCACCGACATGGGCGCTACCTACGACATCGTGACATAAAATTATGGGAAATTTCATTAAAAAAAAAAATATTTGTATTGTTCTGTTACTGACCAATTAGTACTTTGTCATTTCTCCTTTCATATTAATAACCTTTTGCAGACGTCTAGGCATAGACTTAGCTAATTTTTCAAAATAGGATTTCTCCAGTAAAGCAAGAAGGATATGCGTTATGGTTGTGGTATGCCTGACAGTTCGCCTGTATATTTCTTTAATTGGCACTTTTCCTTCTCTTAGTGCCAATATATGAACCCTTTCCTCCTTTCTAGTTGTTGTAGCACCCTTGGCAATGCACTAGTTTAAATCTAAGGGCCACCAGAATCACAGGGTAAAGATTCACTTTGAAAACAATCTGAGCACAAAAAAAGTCAGTTCACTGATTCCACCCAGGCAGACATAACTAGTAAATTTTGAAATCTGTCTGGCAGAGGGCAGCATCAATAGGTTGTTAGGATACCACCCTCTGCCAGACAGATTTCAAAATTTACTAGTTATGTCTGCCTGGGTGGAATCAGTGAACTGACTTTTTTTGTGCTCAGATTGTTTTCAAACTGAATCTTTACCCTGTGATTCTGGTGGCCCTTAGATTTAAACTAGTGCATTGCCAAGGGTGCTACAACAACTAGAAAGGAGGAAAGGGTTCATATATTGGCACTAAGAGAAGGAAAAGTGCCAATTAAAGAAATATACAGGCGAACTGTCAGGCATACCACAACCATAACGCATATCCTTCTTGCTTTACTGGAGAAATCCTATTTTGAAAAATTAGCTAAGTCTATGCCTAGACGTCTGCAAAAGGTTATTAATATGAAAGGAGAAATGACAAAGTACTAATTGGTCAGTAACAGAACAATACAAATATTTTTTTTTTTAATGAAATTTCCCATAATTTTATGTCACGATGTCGTAGGTAGCGCCCATGTCGGTGGGAGGTAGCGTCTTTTTTTGCCGACACTGTATAACGAGATGGACAACACTACATGGAAGAAGAGGCCTAATGTATACCATATAACGAGATGGACAACACTACATGGAAGAAGAGACCTAATGTGCACCATATAACGAGATGGACAACACTACATGGAAGAAGAGACCTAATGTGCACCATATAACGAGATGGACAACACTACATGGAAGAAGAGGCCTAATGTACACCATATAACGAGATGGACAACACTACATGGAAGAAGAGGCCTAATGTACACCATACCACTGATATTGACGACATGGACAACACTACATGGAAGAAGAGACCTAATGTACACCATACCACTGATATTGACGACATGGACAACACTACATGGAAGAAGAGGCCTAATGTACACCATACCACCGATATTGTCGACATGGACAACACTACATGGAAGAAGAGACCTAATGTACACCATACCACTGATATTGACGACATGGACAACACTACATGGAAGAAGAGACCTAATGTACACCATACCACTGATATTGACGACATGGACAACACTACATGGAAGAAGAGACCTAATGTACACCATACCACTGATATTGACGACATGGACAACACTACATGGAAGAAGAGACCTAATGTACACCATACCACTGATATTGACGACATGGACAACACTACATGGAAGAAGAGACCTAATGTACACCATACCACTGATATTGACGACATGAACAACACTACAAACACTAAGAGAAAACTCCATAGCAGTGCAGGGTCCCCGGCTGTTCAACTGTATCCCACGAGAGCTACCATCATACTCTGGATCTTTAGAAAGATTCAAAACCCGACTAGACGAGGTGGTGGACAAACCCTCACTGCCCCATTATTACCAGACCACTGAAGGGAACAGCCTGCTACATCAAGTTACACCGACCAACTAAAGGTGGCACACCAGCGTGACCTAGGCCGTCAGCCCTAAACAACATCACAGGAAATCACAGGTGTGTGTGTGTGTGTGTGTGTGTGTGTGTGTGTGTGTACGAGAGAGAAATGAAAACTAACAAAATGCATCATTTCTGAAAATCATTGGATACAAAAACATTAAAATATAGGCATTTCTATCTATACTCTCTCTCTCTCTCTCTCTCTCTCTCTCTCTCTCTCTCTCTCTCTCTCTCTCTCTCTCTCATTTTATGTATCTATCTATCACAAACTATCTATCTATCCATCCATCAATCTATATATACTCTCTCACACACACACACTCACTCACTCTCTCTCTTTATGTATGTATGTATCTATCTATCACAAACTATCTATCTATCCATCCATCAATCTATATATACTCTCTCACACACACACTCACTCACTCTCTCTCTTTATGTATGTATGTATGTATCTATCTATCACAAACTATCTATCTATCAACTGTCTGTGAACCAGAAATATTAATTAAACAATGTTAGTTCATCAAGTAGACACAGTAATAATAATAATAATAATAATAATAATAATAACAATAACAATAATAATAATAATAATAATAATAATAATGATGATGATAATTATGCTAATAATAATAATGATGATAATGATGATAATAATATTAATAATAATGAGAGGTGCTGCATTACAGTTTATGGTATTTATTGAGAGAATTACCATTTTGCAGCAGTGTTGACAGATCCGAGTATTTTGCCCCAGTCATTCATTGTACATTATCACGATTATTTCACGGTAGTTTGTCCAGGTTAAGTCCCGGTAGTCTGCCCAGGTTAAGTCCCGTTAGTCTGCCCAGGTTAAGACCTGGTAGTTTGTCCAGGTTAAGTCCCGGTAGTTTGTCCAGGTTAAGTCCCGGTAGTCTGCCCAGGTTAAGACCTGGTAGTTTGTCCAGGTTAAGTCCCGGTAGTCTGCCCAGGTTAAGTCCAGGTAGTCTGCCTAGGTTAAGACCTGGTAGTCTGCCCGGGTAAAGACCCGGTACTTTGTCCAGGTTAAGTCCTGGTAGTCTGCCCAGGTTAAGACCTGGTAGTTTGTCCAGGTTAAGTCCTGGTAGTTTGCCTATGTTAAGTCCTGGTAGTCTGCCTGGGTTAAGACCTGGTAGTTTGTCCAGGTTAAATCCTGGTAGTCTGCCTGGGTTAAGACCTGGTAGTTTGTCCAGGTTAAATCCTGGTAGTCTGCCCGGGTTAAGACCCGGTAGTTTGTCCAGGTTAAGACCCGGTAGTCTGCCCAGGTTAAGACCCGGTAGTTTGTCCAGGTTAAGTCCAGGTAGTCTGCCCAGGTTAAGACCCGGTAGTTTGTCCAGGTTAAGTCCAGGTAGTCTGCCCAGGTTAAGACCCGGTAGTTTGTCCAGGTTAAGTCCTGGTAGTCTGCTGTGGTCTAGTCTAGTCTAGGTAATAGTCAAACCAGCACTATTTGATACTCTGGGTGATGGCCAGAGGTGTCTGTACTACTACCCCGGGCATCAGTCACCAGGCCTATAAACTTATAATCCACCTCTTTACCTTACCCTCCTGTCTGTCTCTCTATCTGTCTGTCTCTCAATATACTTTAGTATTTTCTCATGCTATGACTTTGTTTCCTATAAAATATCCCTTTACTCTCTATATAATATCCTTTGCTTGGCTGTACAAAGCAGGACAGAGGGAGTGTGATGAACATTTCATGGTGATGGTATAGCAAGGAATGAATTACTTGACCTGACCAACAGTAGGTAGGTGTGACCTGAGTGTGTCATGTACAGTCAAGGACACTGAGACAGCAACACAACACTACACATATGTGTTGCCAAGTATACTGTAAGATATACAAAGTATAGTTGTTCCATCTTCAAATCCAAAGTTATTTATAAAACCAAGCAGTAGCCTAAAACAACTAATTATTTCATAGTGATGAAGGCAAGCAATGATAGTATGAGTGAGTGAGAGAGATTATACATACATACATACATACATACATACATACTGTTACACATATACACATAAACAACTAATTATTTCATAGTGATGAAGGCAAGCAATGATAGTATGAGTGAGTGAGATAGATTATACATACATACATACATACATACTGTTACATATATACACATAAACAACTAATTATTTCATAGTGATGAAGGCAAGCAATGACAGACCCAAAATAAATAAATAAAATTACCTGTGGATGAAGGAGTGTGCATTGATGTACAATTGATGTTGCAACACCTCTTGGTTCACACCTGTTGCAACACCTCATTAATCAATCCTACCTGGAAATGTAAATAATGTAATAATCATCATAATAATAAAATATGTAACACAACAATATCTATATTTAACTACCAGTACTCTATGTTAAATATGGAAACAATTACTGTTATTATTGTTATTGTGTATATTTTTTGGGTAAATATGGAAAGAATTACCATTATTGCGTACATTTTTTTCAGTAAATATTGAAGGAATTACAGTTATTGTGTATGGTTGTTGTTTTTTGTTAAATTCAAATGGGGCATTTTGAAATTAGCCTGACCTTACCTTACCTAACCTAACCTAACCTAAACCAAGGCAGACTACCAGGACCTAACCTGGACAAACGACCGGGAAATAACCGTGGTAAAGTACGGGAAATGACCAGGGCAAAATACTGGGACCTAGCCAGATCTGGCAACACTGCTATAACACGGTAATTCTTTCAATAAATACAGTATTTTGCCCCGTCCATTTCCTGTACTATACCACAGTTATTTCACGGTAGTTTGCCCAGGTTAGGTTAGGTCCGGTAGTCTGCTGTGGTCTAGGTTAGGTTAGGTAAGGTAAGATTAGGTTAGGTTAGGTTAAGTAAGGTAAGGTAAGGTTAGGTAAGGTAAGGTAAGGTTAGGTAAGGTAAGGTAGGGTAAGGTAAGGCGGGGCGAGGCGAGGTGAGGTAAGGTAAGGTTAGGTAAGGTAAGGTTAGGTAAGGTTAGGTCAGGTCAGGTAAGGTTAGGTCAGGTTAGGTTAATTTCAAAATGCTTCCGTTGAATGTCTTTGAAATTTGTGGATGAAATGCCATAGAATAAAATAGTTTTATAATGTTCTAAATAAGTGGGTAATGAAGGTAGAAAAAACAGTTCATGATAAATGGTAATTCATTCCATATTTACCAAAACACCATAATGATAAATGTTTTAGAATGGTCTACATAAATAGTAATTATTAATAAATACTGTATAATATCTATATAAGTAGGTAATTATATTAAAATATACAATATAGTTAATGAAGTAATTCTGTAAATTTACCATAACAATTTTAACTCTACTAAATGAATAAATAAATTAATTAAATAGTTTTAACATTCTGTGGGACATATGAGGACTTTTCCCATCTTATTTATCCTTTTATCACAATTTATTTATATCACAGGGATAATTTATTTACTTAACACCTTGAAATAAATAATGGTACTAAAATAATGGTAGTAATAATCAAATAATTATCTGTTATTGCCTTATTTCATCATTTATCATCTTATTTATCCCTTTATCATCATTTATTTAATTATCAACATCTTGAAATAAATAATAATTAAAATAAAGGTAGTAATAATTAAATAATTATCTTATCGTCTTATTTATCCATTTATCGTCATTAATCTACATCCAGGGATCCTTTATTTACTTATCAACACCTTGGAATAACCAAGTAATAAATAATTAATTAAATAAAGACAACATTTACCCGTGACAAAATCATTATCTATTTTTCCATTCACCGGTTCGTCTTATTTCGTCATTTATCGACTTATTTATCCATTTATTACCCTTTATCTACATCATAGGGGTCATTTATTTACTTATCAACACTTCAGAATTATCAAGGAATAAATAATTAATTAGATAAAGTTAATATTTACAAGTGATAAATTTTTCCATTCACAGGTTCACAATTTATCGTCTTATTTATGCATTTATCGTCACTTATCTACATCATAGGGGTCATTTATTTACTTATCAACACCTTGGAATGGTCAGGGAATAACTAATTAATTAAATAAAGACAATATTTACCTTCTAGTCTGGGAACCATGATTACCTCTGTCTGTTGGCTGTGTTGATCTCTCGTCAGTGTTACCAGCTCAGATGTTTGTTGATCTCTCATCAGTGTTACCAGCTCAGGTTTAGTAAGTTCAATTATGTAACTTTTCAACGGCTCCCCTTTGATTATTTATTATATTTATTTATTTGTTATTTATTTAATTGTTATTTTTGTTATTTATTTTGTTTGTTTTTTCTACGATACCTGCTGAGTTATTGTCTGTTTTTTTTCCCACACTTCTACTACTAATATATCTTTTACTTTTCTATATTTTCAAATAATAATTGTTCACATAATTTTGATGTATTCTGATGTATTCTGTAAATTTGGTAAATAGAGTAAACAATATTCTAAGTGTTCCTTTTCTGCACACACACACACACACACACACACACACCCTTCACATTTTTCTGATTCTCCTATAAATCACTTTCTATCACTTAATTAAATTTAGGGTGTTGATTTTTAACTTAAATTTCAAAACTGATCCATACGTATTATCATATAATATATTTTCTTGGCTTATTTCTTTCTTACATTTCTTATATAATGTTAACCCCTAAAGGACCGGGGGTAGTGATAATACTGTGCCTCCCAGGACCGGGGGTTGAGCGAAAAACACGTAAAATAGCCTGTTTTCGCATGCTCTGTACTCTTAACCTACAATGAATGAGTGAATTATTTTAGTGCCATGAGAACGAGCAACTCTTCCTCTTTCTATTGGTACCAACGGGAAGTCTGTAAGTGTAATGGTTACAGAATTACGACGAGTTGAATGAGGTACTGTCGCTGTACGGTGAGCGCTAGTGTTTGGGTCAGGGTTGCCAGATTTTAAATCTATCTTATTACCAAACTCCTCAAATATTATTACCAGACTGCACTTTTCATTACCAAATCCACAAAGCAAAAGTAATATATATATATATATATATATATATATATATATATATATATATATATATATATATATATATATATATATATATATATATATATATATATATATATATATATATATATATATATATATATATATCACCTTTTATAACAGAAGTGTGTTGTGTAGATGTAGGTTTTGTAGTATGTTAATCTAAGAGGGCAGACAACCCACCATCTTCAGTTGTGTCTTCATATTGTAGCGGTTCACGCAGCAAACTGCTGAAGTATCGTGAGTGGTAGTTTGGCTCGTCGGCAGTTCACCAAGACCCCGAGGGTTCATCGTGCACCAACCAATGAGGGAAGGACACCTCATCAACATGGCTGACCCTACGTCATCACCAGGGCTATATAAGCACCGGCAGCCGTCCACCAAGGCGTCAGACTTCCAGTGTTCTCATCTCTGGGCTGACCACTTCCATTTCCACTTACACATACACTATTATTTACACTTCTACTTCACACGGTGGCAGAGGCTACTCCTCTGTATGTGTGTCGTATTTAGAGAGCAGAGCATATTACAGTAACTTAACATTAATCATTAGTCAATTGTGTATATTTATAACTATTTTGTATTGTATATATTTTGTGTGTAAACTTAAACTTATTGTGTGATATTGTGAATGATCATTTTTGTTGCTATTTAATATAATACCTAAAATACAGACTTTACTTTACTTATTGACCATCAAACAATATAGTAGGTTAAAACTACAAATGGTGACCCCGGAGTGACCCTTATGGTCTACAATATATATATATATATACTTTTTGCCTTATGCCTGCTCTGTTGTTATTGTAACTTTTATCTGACTTTCTCTTGTATATACTAATACCCTTCCAAGTGACACAATGGAAAACCCTACTAAACCACCTGCTGTTTATGGACCACCACCACCCTTTGTGGAAGACTCTCCAGACATCTGGATTATACAGTTGGACCTCTACTTTGCGAGATCCCGAATTGTACAGCAAGAAGTGAAGTTTCAGACAGCCGCTTCATTACTTCCTGCACACCAAGTCATGGAATTTATTGACATGATTCGTAATCCTTCAGATCAGGCTTACGACGAGTTGTGTGGAGCTTTGAAGAGTCGGTTGGGGAAGTCTATAGAAGAGAATCTTCGCTCTATTCTCTCTGCTCAGCAGTTGGGTGACCGTAAACCATCTCAGTTTCTACGTCACTTGCTGGAGCTCACGAAGCCACACATAACAGACAAAGATTCACCATTGGTGAGACAAGTATTTTTGCAAGCAATGCCTGATAAATCTCTGCCTTTCCTACAATTCCTGCCTCCAGAAACTCCACTAGACACATTAGCTGGGACTGCGGATAGAGTCGTTTCTTCTCTCCATCAAGCTTCTGCAGCTGTTGATGCTGTGAGCAGTACGGAATGCCACTCAAACCAAGATTGTCCTTTAGCACGAGCAAACTCTGCTAGGCTTGACAATATTTCCCAGACTCTCGACGAGATTTGTCATCAGTTGAAGAGGATATCTAGTGAATCAAGAAGTCGCAGCACCTCGAAACACCAAAGGAACTTTCGACGACCTTCTGTTTCTCGTGACCGAAGCAGCAAACTTTGTTGGTACCACGACAAGTTTGGAGGTAAAGCCAACAAGTGTGTACTTCCATGTAAGTATAATGGATCTTTAAACTAATGGAGGTGCCTGAGAGAGCGTCAAAGTCTTGCACTTCGTCTCTTGACGCGACACCAAGGTCTGTACCAGTGTCATTTGTCATCAAAGATCCACTTTCAAGGATGTCATTTTTAATTGATACTGGAGCTCAGTTTAGTATTTTACCAGCAAAACCAATAGATAGGAAGCATGTGTCTGCCCTCACTTTAAAAGCTGCCAATGCTACCATTATGGATCTACTAGAATTTCAGTTTCTCTTGGACTTAGAAGGAAGTTTAACCCTTAACGTCCGGTCCGCGGTCATAGACGGACCCAGGAAGCCTCCGGGTGGTGTCGTACACCCGTGCCATGTGGTGACCGGGCGAGATGAAGCACCGCTATTGCCAATGTCGGCATTTGCGAGCCCAATTTGGCGTTTTTTTTTTCACTTGGCTATACTTCACCACCTTCCCTACAAATCACCATCGTCAGTCAGTGTGTTACTGACTGTAAACATGGATGGATGTGGATTAGATTTCTCGTGCGTGTTCGATTCTGTGGTGCGCCACGCTTACTTACAACACTGACTGCCACCCGCGCGGGCCACGTTCAGTTGTCGTCACAGCCACGCCACCTAAGCGAACACGGCCGCGCTCACACGAAAAAGTACCCTTCATTCCTCACTTAATTTCTCGGCAACGGAGAGTCGTAGAGAGCTGGGGTTGGTTTTATTGGAAAGAGGAAGAGTTGATGGTGCTAACAAGACCAAATTTAAATTGTTCAGTATCGTAGTTTAGACGTACAGAGTAAGTGGAATAGAGCGATTTTGGAAAAATCGGCCAAAAGCGCCCGGCCACACAGTAGGGAAAGTAAGACTAGCCCCGGACTGACAAAATGGCTATCCATAGTTTTCCCGTCGCGGAGGGGTTAACTGGTCATTTATCCTGGCCGACGTGGAAAATGCAATAATTGGTTGTGATTTTCTTTCCCACTTTGACTTATCAGTTCGACCTCGTTGCCGTCAAATTGTGGACTACTCAACAAATCTTGCTATACAAGGAGGTGAGTCGTGTGCATCAATGTCTATATCGGTGTGCATTACAGACTGTGGAGCATCATATAAAGCCCTTATTGATAAATATCCAAGTATAACTGGTTCACCTTTTATTAAGCAGGAAGTTTCTCACAATGTAACTCATCGCATCACTACCAGTGGAAGTCCTGTCTTCTGCCGTCCTCGACGACTCGACTCTGCAAGACTGAAGATTGTCAAGGATGAATTTCAGTACATGCTGGATCAAGGCATCATCAGACCAAGTAAGAGTTCATTTGCTTCAGCTCTACACATGGTACCAAAATCACTTCCTGGTAGTTGGCGTCCTTGTGGAGACTTTCGTTCATTGAATAGAATTACCCTTCCTGACAGGTATCCTATACCCTACCTGCGGGATTTCAACTCCATTCTTCATGGCTCAAAGATATTTTCTAGGATTGATCTTACCAAGGCATATTTTCAAATTCCTGTTCATCCTTGTGATATTCATAAGACTGCTATTACTACTCCTTTTGGACTATATGAGTTCGTCGGAATGCCATTTGGACTACGAAATGCCAGTCAAACTTTCCAGAGATTGATGGATACTGTACTTCGTGGACTTACCAACGTCTTCGTGTACATTGACGACATCTTGGTAGCCAGCGCATCTGAAGAGGAGCATCTACATAACCTACAAGAAGTTTTTGATCGCTTGAAAGACAATGGTATCTGCATCAATACAGATAAATGTGTTTTTGGTGTTGATGAACTACAATTTCTAGGGCATCACGTCAGTTCGCAGGGAATTAAGCCATTGTTGAGTAAAGTAGAGATAATTAAAAAAATTCCTCTTCCAGGAACTCAGAAAGCCTTGCGACGTTTCCTTGGTTCCATCAATTTTTATCATAATTTTATCCCACATCTTGCAGAAATTCTGGCTCCTGTCCATAGCCTGCTGGTGGAGAAGAGAAAAGGAATCAAGGACATCGTGAAATGGTCTCCCTCTGCTGAAGAAGCATTCAACCTTGCCAAGACTGCGCTAGCAACTGCAACTTCTCTTCATCATCCAGATCCTACAGCACAGATGGGTTTGTTCACTGATGCGAGCAGCACTTCTATGGGAGCAGTCCTTCAACAATGGCATAACGGTATGTGGGAACCATTAGCTTTCTGGTCACGGAAATTAAAGAATGCTCAAATCAACTACAGTGCATTTGGTAGAGAACTACTCTCTGCTTATTCTGCTATTAGACACTTTCGACCATTCCTAGAAGGTAGGGAGTTTGTTCTATACACAGATCATAAACCATTGGTACAAGCCATAAAGACCTCTATGACAAGTCATGCACCACGAGAACAGCGTCACCTTGACTTTGTGTTACAGTTCACAACAGACGTCAGACATGTGAGTGGTCATGACAACATTGTAGCTGACGCCTTATCAAGAATTTCTACAGTATCAGCTACACCCAACATAGATTTTAAGGAAATGGCTTTATTACAATCCACAGATCCAGAGTTCAACCAGCTGGCAGAAACATCACTGAGGATTGTTCGTCAACCAGTGAGAGATCATGATTCTCTAGAGCTCATCTGTGATGATTCAACTGAGACGGTAAGACCAGTTGTACCAAAGGACATGAGGAAATCGGTTTTTCTCGTTCTTCATAACATGTCTCACCCTGGACGTAAGGCAACATTACAGCTAATCTCAACAAGGTTTGTATGGCCCTCTATGAGGAAAGATATTTTGCTCTGGTCCAAACAATGTATGCACTGCCAGCGGTCCAAGGTCTATCGGCATGTACGGTCTCCTGTCGGACGATATCCTCTGGCGACCAACCGCTTCGACAACATCCACCTTGATATCGTGGGACCATTACCACCTTGTTTAAATAGTAGAGTTTGAATAGTAGAGTTTAAATAGTAGAGTATAAATAGTAGAGTATAAATAGTAGAGTTTAATTAGTAGAGTTTAAATAGTAGAGTTTAAATAGTAGAGTTTAAATAGTAGAGTTTAAATAGTAGAGTTTAAATAGTAGAGTTTAAATAGTAGAGTTTAAATAGTAGAGTTTAAATAGTAGAGTTTAAATAGTAGAGTTTAAATAGTATAGTTTAAATAGTAGAGTTTAAATAGCAAAGTTTAAATATTAGCGTTTAAATAGTAGCGTTTAAATAGTAGAGTTTAAATAGTAGAGTTTAAATAATAGAGTTTAAATAGTAGAGTTTAAATAGTAGAGTTTAAATAGTAGAGTTTAAATAGTAGAGTTTAAATAGTAGAGTAAGAGTTTAAATAGTAGAGTTTAAATAGTAGAGTTTAAATAGTAGAATTTAAATAGTAGAGTTTAAATAGTAGAGTTAGAGTTTAAATAGTAGAGTTTAAATAGTAGAGTTTAAATAGTAGAGATTAAATAGTAGAGTTTAAATAGTAGAGTTTAAATAGTAGAGTTTAAATAGTAGAGTTTAAATAGTAGAGTTTAAATAGTAGAGTTTAAATAGTAGAGTTTAAATAGTAGAGTTTAAATAGTAGAGTTTAAATAGTTGAGTTTAAATAGTAGAGTTTAAATAGTAGAGTTTAAATAGTAGAGTTTAAATAGTAGAGTTTAAATAGTAGAGTTTAAATAGTAGAGTTTAAATAGTAGAGTTTAAATAGTAGAGTTTAAATAGTAGAGTTTAGATAGTAGAGTTTAGATAGTAGAGTTTAGATAGTAGAGTTTAAATAGTAGAGTTTAAATAGTAGAGTTTAAATAGTAGAGTTTAAATAGTAGAGTTTAGATAGTAGAGTTTAGATAGTAGAGTTTAAATAGTAGAGTTTAAATAGTAGAGTTTAAATAGTAGAGTTTAGATAGTAGAGTTTAAATAGTAGAGTTTAAATAGTAGAGTTTAAATAGTAGAGTTTAGATAGTAGAGTTTAAATAGAAGAGTTTAAATAGTAGAGTTTAAATAGTAGAGTTTAAATAGTAGAGTTTAAATAGTAGAGTTTAAATAGTAGAGTTTAAATAGTAGAGTTTAAATAGTAGAGTTTAAATAGTAGAGTTTAAATAGTAGAGTTTAATAATAGAGTTTAAATAGTAGAGTTTAAATAGTAGAGTTTAAATAGTAGAGTTTAAATAGTAGAGTTTAAATAGTAGAGTTTAAATAGTAGAGTTTAAATAGTAGAGTTTAAATAGTAGAGATTAAATAGTAGAGTTTAAATAGTAGAGTTTAAATAGTAGAGTTTAAATAGTAGAGTTTAAATAGCAGAGTTTATATAGCAGAGCTTAAATAGCAGAGTTTAAATAGTAGAGATTAAATAGTAGAGTTTAAATAGTAGAGTTTAAATAGTAGAGTTTAAATAGTAGAGTTTAAATAGTAGAGTTTAAATAGTAGAGTTTAAATAGTAGAGTTTAAATAGTAGAGTTAGAGTTTAAATAGTAGAGTTTAAATAGTAGAGTTTAAATAGTAGAGTTTAAATAGTAGAGTTTAAATAGTAGAGTTTAAATAGTAGAGTTTAAATAGTAGAGTTTAAATAGTAGAGTTTAAATAGTAGAGTTTAAATAGTATAGTTTAAATAGTAGAGTTTAAATAGTAGAGTTTAAATACTAGCGTTTAAATAGTAGAGTTTAAATAGTAGAGTTTAAATAATAGAGTTTAAATAGTAGAGTTTAAATAGTAGAGTTTAAATAGTAGAGTTTAAATAGTAGAGTTTAAATAATAGAGTTAGAGTTTAAATAGTAGAGTTTAAATAGTAGAGTTTAAATAGTAGAGTTTAAATAGTAGAGTTAGAGTTTAAATAGTAGAGTTTAAATAGTAGAGTTTAAATAGTAGAGTTTAAATAGTAGAGTTTCAATAGTAGAGTTTAAATAGTAGAGTTTAAAAAGTAAAGTTTAAATAGTAGAGTTTAAATAGTAGAGTTTAAATAGTAGAGTTTAAATAGTAGAGTTTAAATAGTAGAGTTTAAATAGTAGAGTTTAAATAGTAGAGTTTAAATAGTAGAGTTTAAATAGTAGAGTTTAAATAGTAGAGTTTAAATAGTAGAGTTTAAATAGTAGAGTTTAAATAGTAGAGTTTAAATAGTAGAGTTTAAATAGTAGAGTTTAGATAGTAGAGTTTAGATAGTAGAGTTTAGATAGTAGAGTTTAAATAGTAGAGTTTAAATAGTAGAGTTTAAATAGTAGAGTTTAAATAGTAGAGTTTAAATAGTAGAGTTTAGATAGTAGAATTTAGATAGTAGAGTTTAGATAGTAGAGTTTAAATAGTAGAGTTTAGATAGTAGAGTTTAAATAGTAGAGTTTAAATAGTAGAGTTTAAATAGTAGAGTTTAAATAGTAGAGTTTAGATAGTAGAGTTTAGATAGTAGAGTTTAAATAGTAGAGTTTAAATAGTAGAGTTTAAATAGTAGAGTTAGAGTTTAAATAGTAGAGTTTAAATAGTAGAGTTTAAATAGTAGAGTTTAAATAGTAGAGTTAGAGTTTAAATAGTAGAGTTTAAATAGTAGAGTTTAAATAGTAGAGTTAGAGTTTAAATAGTAGAGTTTAAATAGTAGAGTTTAAATAGTAGAGTTTAAATAGTAGAGTTTAAATAGTAGAGTTTAAATAGTAGAGTTTAAATAGTAGAGTTTAAATAGTAGAGTTTAAATAGTAGAGTTTAAATAGTTGAGTTTAAATAATAGAGCTTAAATAGTAGAGTTTAAATAGTAGAGTTTAAATAGTAGATTTTAAATAGTAGAGTTTAAATAGTAGAGTTTAAATAGTAGAGTTTAAATAGTAGAGTTTAAATAGTAGAGTTTAAATAGTAGAGTTTAAATAGTAGAGTTTAAATAGTAGAGTTTAATAATAGAGTTTAAATAGTAGAGTTTAAATAGTAGAGTTTAAATAGTAGAGTTTAAATAGTAGAGTTTAAATAGTAGAGTTTAAATAGTAGAGTTTAAATAGTAGAGTTTAAATAGTAGAGTTTAAATAGCAGAGTTTAAATAGCAGAGTTTAAATAGCAGAGTTTAAATAGCAGAGTTTATATAGCAGAGCTTAAATAGCAGAGTTTAAATAGTAGAGATTAAATAGTAGAGTTTAAATAGTAGAGTTTAAATAGTAGAGTTTAAATAGTAGAGTTTAAATAGTAGAGTTTAAATAGTAGAGTTTAAATAGTAGAGTTTAAATAGTAGAGTTTAAATAGTAGAGTTAGAGTTTAAATAGTAGAGTTTAAATAGTAGAGTTTAAATAGTAGAGTTTAAATAGTAGAGTTTAAATAGTAGAGTTTAAATAGTAGAGTTTAAATAGTAGAGTTTAAATAGTATAGTTTAAATAGTAGAGTTTAAATAGTAGAGTTTAAATACTAGCGTTTAAATAGTAGAGTTTAAATAGTAGAGTTTAAATAATAGAGTTTAAATAGTAGAGTTTAAATAGTAGAGTTTAAATAGTAGAGTTTAAATAGTAGAGTTTAAATAGTAGAGTTAGAGTTTAAATAGTAGAGTTTAAATAGTAGAGTTTAAATAGTAGAGTTTAAATAGTAGAGTTAGAGTTTAAATAGTAGAGTTTAAATAGTAGAGTTTAAATAGTAGAGTTTAAATAGTAGAGTTTCAATAGTAGAGTTTAAATAGTAGAGTTTAAAAAGTAAAGTTTAAATAGTAGAGTTTAAATAGTAGAGTTTAAATAGTAGAGTTTAAATAGTAGAGTTTAAATAGTAGAGTTTAAATAGTAGAGTTTAAATAGTAGAGTTTAAATAGTAGAGTTTAAATAGTAGAGTTTAAATAGTAGAGTTTAAATAGTAGAGTTTAAATAGTAGAGTTTAAATAGTAGAGTTTAAATAGTAGAGTTTAAATAGTAGAGTTTAAATAGTAGAGTTTAGATAGTAGAGTTTAAATAGTAGAGTTTAGATAGTAGAGTTTAAATAGTAGAGTTTAAATAGTAGAGTTTAAATAGTAGAGTTTAAATAGTAGAGTTTAAATAGTAGAGTTTAGATAGTAGAATTTAGATAGTAGAGTTTAGATAGTAGAGTTTAAATAGTAGAGTTTAGATAGTAGAGTTTAAATAGTAGAGTTTAAATAGTAGAGTTTAAATAGTAGAGTTTAAATAGTAGAGTTTAGATAGTAGAGTTTAGATAGTAGAGTTTAAATAGTAGAGTTTAAATAGTAGAGTTTAAATAGTAGAGTTAGAGTTTAAATAGTAGAGTTTAAATAGTAGAGTTTAAATAGTAGAGTTTAAATAGTAGAGTTAGAGTTTAAATAGTAGAGTTTAAATAGTAGAGTTTAAATAGTAGAGTTAGAGTTTAAATAGTAGAGTTTAAATAGTAGAGTTTAAATAGTAGAGTTTAAATAGTAGAGTTTAAATAGTAGAGTTTAAATAGTAGAGTTTAAATAGTAGAGTTTAAATAGTAGAGTTTAAATAGTAGAGTTTAAATAGTTGAGTTTAAATAATAGAGTTTAAATAGTAGAGTTTAAATAGTAGAGTTTAAATAGTAGATTTTAAATAGTAGAGTTTAAATAGTAGAGTTTAAATAGTAGAGTTTAAATAGTAGATTTTAAATAGTAGAGTTTAAATAGTAGAGTTTAGATAGTAGAGTTTAGATAGTAGAGTTTAGATAGTAGAGTTTAAATAGTAGAGTTTAAATAGTAGAGTTTAAATAGTAGAGTTTAAATAGTAGAGTTTAAATAGTAGAGTTTAGATAGTAGAGTTTAGATAGTAGAGTTTAAATAGTAGAGTTTAAATAGTAGAGTTTAAATAGTAGAGTTTAAATAGTAGAGTTTAAATAGTAGAGTTTAAATAGTAGAGTTTAAATAGTAGAGTTTAAATAGTAGAGTTTAGATAGTAGAGTTTAGATAGTAGAGTTTAAATAGTAGAGTTTAAATAGTAGAGTTTAAATAGTAAAGTTTAGATAGTAGAGTTTAAATAGTAGAGTTTAAATAGTAGAGTTTAGATAGTAGAGTTTAGATAGTAGAGTTTAGATAGTAGAGTTTAGATAGTAGAGTTTAAATAGTAGAGTTTAAATAGTAGAGTTTAAATAGTAGAGTTTAAATAGTAGAGTTTAAATAGTAGAGTTTAAATAGTAGAGTTTAAATAGTAGAGTTTAAATAGTAGAGTTTAATAATAGAGTTTAAATAGTAGAGTTTAAATAGTAGAGTTTAAATAGTAGAGTTTAAATAGTAGAGTTTAAATAGTAGAGTTTAAATAGTAGAGTTTAAATAGCAGAGTTTAAATAGCAGAGTTTAAATAGCAAAGTTTAAATAGCAGAGTTTATATAGCAGAGCTTAAATAGCAGAGTTTAAATAGTAGAGTTTAAATAGTAGAGTTTAAATAGTAGAGTTTAAATAGTAGAGTTTAAATAGTAGAGTTTAAATAGTAGAGTTTAAATAGTAGAGTTTAAATAGTAGAGTTTAAATAGTAGAGTTTAAATAGTAGAGTTTAAATAGTAGAGTTTAAATAGTAGAGTTTAAATAGTAGAGTTTAAATAGTAGAGTTTAAATAGTAGAGTTTAAATAGTAGAGTTTAAATAGTAGAGTTTAAATAGTAGAGTTTAAATAGTAGAGTTTAAATAGTAGAGTTTAAATAGTAGAGTTTAAATAGTAGAGTTTAAATAGTAGAATTAGAGTTTAAATAGTAGAGTTTAAATAGTAGAGTTTAAATAGTAGAGTTAGAGTTTAAATAGTAGAGTTTAAATAGTAGAGTTTAAATAGTAGAGTTTAAATAGTAGAGTTTAAATAGTAGAGTTTAATTAGTAGAGTTTAAATAGTAGAGTTTAAATAGTAGAGTTTAAAAAGTAGAGTTTAAATAGTAGAGTTTAAATAGTAGAGTTTAAATAGTAGAGTTTAAATAGTAGAGTTTAAATAGTAGAGTTTAAATAGTAGAGTTTAAATAGTAGAGTTTAAATAGTAGAGTTTAAATAGTAGAGTTTAAATAGTAGAGTTTAAATAGTAGAGTTTAAATAGTAGAGTTTAAATAGTAGAGTTTAAATAGTAGAGTTTAGATAGTAGAGTTTAGATAGTAGAGTTTAGATAGTAGAGTTTAGATAGTAGAGTTTAAATAGTAGAGTTTAAATAGTAGAGTTTAAATAGTAGAGTTTAAATAGTAGAGTTTAAATAGTAGAGTTTAGATAGTAGAGTTTAAATAGTAGAGTTTAAATAGTAGAGTTTAATTAGTAGAGTTTAAATAGTAGAGTTTAAATAGTAGAGTTTAAATAGTAGAGTTTAAATAGTAGAGTTTAAATAGTAGAGTTTAAATAGTAGAGTTTAGATAGTAGAGTTTAGATAGTAGAGTTTAAATAGTAGAGTTTAAATAGTAGAGTTTAAATAGTAGATTTTAAATAGTAGAGTTTAAATAGTAGAGTTTAAATAGTAGAGTTTCAATAGTAGAGTTTAAATAGTAGAGTTTAAATAGTAGCGTTTAAATAGTAGCGTTTAAATAGTAGCGTTTAAATAGTAGAGTTTAAATAGTAGAGTTTAAATAGTAGAGCTTAAATTTTAGAGTTTATATAGTAGAGTTTAAATAGTAGAGTTTAAATAGTAGAGTTTAAATAGTAGAGTTTAATAATAGAGTTTAAATAGTAGAGTTTAAATAGTAGAGTTTAAATAGTAGCGTTTAAATAGTAGAGTTTAAATAGTAGAGTTTAAATAGTAGAGTTTAAATAGTAGAGTTTAAATAGTAGAGTTTAAATAGAAGAGTTTAAATAGAAGAGTTTAAATAGCAGAGTTTAAATAGCAGAGTTTAAATAGCAGAGTTTATATAGCAGAGCTTAAATAGTAGAGTTTAAATAGTAGAGATTAAATAGTAGAGTTTAAATAGTAGAGTTTAAATAGTAGAGTTTAAATAGTAGAGTTTAAATAGTATAGTATAAATAATAGAGTTTATATAGTAGAGTTTAAATAGTAGTTTAAATAGTAGAGTTTAAATAGTAGAGTTTAAATAGTAGAGTTTAAATAGTAGAGTTTAAATAGTAGAGTTTAAATAATAGAGTTTAAAGAGTAGAGTTTAAAGAGTAGAGTTTAAATAGTAGAGTTTAAATAGTAGAGTTTAACCCCTAAAGGCCGGTTGACGTGATAGACCGTCTTTCGTAAGTAACCGGGCAACTGCACCTACCGTCACAGCGATTTAGCGCTATTTCGCGCCCTGTACGGCTAGTTTTTCTTGTCGTTGGGCGAGAAAATACACTCACAATATCGATCCGCTACCCACTCAGTCGATTCTGGGAGCCCACGATGGCTGGGCGATTTTTAAGTATTTGCCCTTGTCCGAATTTGTGCTCTAACGATCGTAAGACAATACCGTAGTGAATATATGTACGTGAGTGACACCATGATATTCCTACAAGGTTATAAATTATTATTTAGTGTATAGATCATGACAGACGATATATAATGGGGTAGTAATAAGAAAATAACACCACAAAACACGCCCATACAGGCACAATTGATAGTAAATATACGTGTTTCCTACGGTACAAGTCGGTTTGTTTATCATTTTCTAAGTGACAGTTACACGATGATATATTCCTACAAGTGTTCATACTATTTTTAGTGTTGAAATCATGACATACGATACATAATAGTAGTAATACGAGTGAGTTGACAAGGGACTTGGGCGGGAAACTGAACTCCATGCCGCAGTCACACCGCTCTCACGCGTACACACGGACACACCGCTGTCTCGCGCACAAACATGGTTCACTTCAACTCGCCCTATCTCCACAACTATTCATCGTACAGCCCTCCCGATGGTACCATTGGAAAGAGGAAGAGTTGAAGGTACGTAAGAACCTATTTTGAAGTTAGTACACTATATAGGTTCCGAGTGTGAGCGTTGTGAATAAAGGGTAAATCGAGTAATTTTGACGCGAGCGGGTGGGTAGAAACGTCGAGTAAGCTTACCCCGTACCGGACTCCAGGGGTTAAACTCCGCCATTTAAACTCCGCCATTTAAACTCCGCCATTTAAACTCCGCCATTTAAACTCCGCCATTTAAACTCCGCCATTTAAACTCCGCCATTTAAACTCTGCGATATGAACTCCGCGATATGAACTCCGCGATTTAAACTCTGCGATATGAACTCCGCGATTTAAACTCCGCGATTTAAACTCCGCGATTTAAACTCCGCGATTTAAACTCCGTGATTTATACTCCACGATGTAAACTCTGCGGTTTAAACTCTGCGATTTAAACTCTGCGATTTAAATTCCGCGATGTAAACTCCGCGATTTAAACTCCGCGATTTAAACTCTGCGATTTAAACTCCGCGATTTAAACTCTGCGATTTAAACTCCGCCATATAAACTCCGCCATTTAAACTCCGCCATTTAAACTCCGCGATTTAAACTCCGCGATTTAAACTCCGCGATTTAAACTCCGCGATTTAAACTCCGCAATTTAAAATCCGCGATTTAAACTCTGCGATTTAAACTCTGCGATTTAAATTACGCGATTTAAACTCCGCGATTTAAACTCGGCGATTTAAACACTGCGATTTAAACTCCGCCATTTAAACTCCGCCATTTAAATTCCGCCATTTAAACTCCGCGATTTAAACTCCGCGATGTAAACTCTGCGATTTAAACTCTGCGATTTAAACTTTGCGATTTAAACACCGCGATTTAAACTCCGCGATTTAAACTCCGCCATTTAAACTCCGCGATTTAAACTCCGCGATTTAAACTCCGCGATTTAAACTCCGCGATTTAAACTCCGCGATTTAAACTCCGAGATTTAAACTCCGCGATTTAAACTCCGCGATTTAAACTCCGCGATTTAAACTCCGCGATTTAAACTCTGCGATTTAAACTCTGCGATTTAAGCTCTGCGATTTAAACTCCGCGATTTAAACTCCGCGATTTAAACTCCGCCATATAAACTCCGCCATTTAAACTCCGCCATTTAAACTCCGCGATTTAAACTCCGCGATTTAAACTCCGCGATTTAAACTCCGCGATTTAAACTCCGGGATTTAAACTCCGCGATTTAAACTCCGCGATTTAAACTCCGCGATTTAAACTCCGCGATTTAAACTCTGCGATTTAAACTCCGCGATTTAAAATCCGCGATTTAAACACTGCGATTTAAACTCCGCCATTTAAACTCCGCCATTTAAACTCCGCGATTTAAACTCCGCGATTTAAACTCCGCAATTTAAAATCCGCGATTTAAACTCTGCGATTTAAACTCTGCGATTTAAATTACGCGATTTAAACTCCGCGATTTAAACTCCACGATTTAAACACTGCGATTTAAATTCCGCCATTTAAACTCCGCCATTTAAATTCCGCCATTTAAACTCCGCGATTTAAACTCCGCGATTTAAACTCCGCGATTTAAACTCCGCGATTTAAACTCCGCGATTTAAACTCCGCGATTTAAACTCCGCGATTTAAACTCCACGATTTAAACTCCGCGATTTAAACTCCGCGATTTAAACTCTGCGATTTAAACTCTGCGATTTAAACTCCGCGATTTAAACTCCGCGATTTATACTCCGCGATTTATACTCCGCGATGTAAACTCTGCGGTTTAAACTCTGCGATTTAAACTCCGCGATGTAAACTCCGCGATTTAAACTCCGCGATTTAAACTCCGCGATTTAAACTCCGCGATTTAATCTCCGCGATTTAAACTCCGCGATTTAAACTCCGCGATTTAAACTCCGCGATTTAAACTCCGAGATTTAAACTCCGCGATTTAAACTCAGCGATTTAAACTCCGCGATTTAAACTCTGCGATTTAAACTCCGCGATTTAAACTCTGCGATTTAAATTCCGCGATTTAAACTCCGCGATTTAAACTCCGCGATTTAAACACTACGATTTAAACTCCGCCGTTTAAACTCCGCCTTTTAAACTCCGCGATTTAAACTCCGCGATTTAAATTCCGCGATTTAAACTCCGCGATTTAAACTCCGCGATTTACACTCCGCGATTTAAACTCCGCGATTTAAACTCCGCGATTTAAACTCCGCGATTTAAACTCCGCGATTTAATCTCCGCGATTTAAACTCCGTGATTTAAACTCCGCGATTTAAACTCCGCGATTTAAACTCCGCCATTTAAACTCCGCCATTTAAACTCCGCCATTTAAACTCCGCGGTTTAAACTCCGCGGTTTAAACTCCGCGGTTTAAACTCCGCGGTTTAAACTCCGCGGTTTAAACTCCGCGATTTAAACTCCGCGATTTAAATTCCGAGATTTAAACTCCGCGATTTAAACTCCGCGATTTAAACTCCGCGATTTAAACACCGCGATTTAAACTCTGCCATTTAAACTCCGATATTTAAACTCCGCCATTTAAACTCCGCCATTTAAACTCCGCCATTTAAACTCCGCCATTTAAACTCCGCCATTTAAACTCCGCCATTTAAACTCCGCCATTTAAACTCCGCCATTTAAACTCTGCGATATGAACTCCGCGATATGAACTCCGCGATTTAAACTCTGCGATATGAACTCCGCGATTTAAACTCCGCGATTTAAACTCCGCGATTTAAACTCCGCGATTTAAACTCCGAGATTTAAACTCCGCCATTTAAACTCTGCCATTTAAACTCCGCCATTTAAACTTCGCCATTTAAACTTCGCCATTTAAACTCCGCGATTTAAACTCCGCGATTTAAACCCCGCGATTTAAACTCCGCGATTTAAACTCCGCGATTTAAACTCCGCGATTTAAACTCCGCGATTTAAACTCCGCGATTTAAACTCCGCGATTTAAACTCCGCGATTTAAACTCCGCGATTTAAACTCCGCGATTTAAACTCCGCGATTTAAACTCTGCGATTTAAACTCTGCGATTTAAATTACGCGATTTAAACTCCGCGATTTAAACTCCGCGATTTAAACACTGCGATTTAAACTCCACCATTTAAACTCCGCCATTTAAATTCTGCGATTTAAACTCCGCGATTTAAACTCCGCGATTTAAACACAGCGATTTAAACTCCGCCATTTAAACTCCGCCATTTAAACTCCGCGATTTAAACTCCGCGATTTAAACTCCGCGATTTAAACTCCGCGATTTAAACTCTGCGATTTAAACTCTGCGATTTAAATTACGCGATTTAAACTCCGCGATTTAAACTCCGCGATTTAAACTCTGCGATTTAAACTCTGCGATTTAAACTCCGCGATTTAAACTCTGCGATTTAAACTCCGCGATTTAAACTCCGCGATTTAAACACTGCGATTTAAACTCCGCCATTTAAACTCCGCCATTTAAACTCCGCGATTTAAACTCCGCGATTTAAACTCCGCGATTTAAACTCCGCGATTTAAACTCTGCGATTTAAACTCTGCGATTTAAATTACGCGATTTAAACTCCGCGATTTAAACTCAGCGATTTAAACACTGCGATATAAACTCCGCCATTTAAACTCCGCCATTTAAACTCCGCCATTTAAATTCCGCCATTTAAACTCCGCCATTTAAACTTCGCGATTTAAACTCCGCGAGTTAAACTCCGCGATTTAAACTCCGCGATTTAAACTCCACGATTTAAACTCCGCGATTTAAACTCCGCGATTTAAACTCTGCGATTTAAACTCCGCGATTTAAACTCCGCGATTTAAACACTGCGATTTAAACTCCGCCATTTAAACTCCGCCATTTAAACTCCGCGATTTAAACTCCTTGATTTAAACTCCGCGATTTAAACTCCACTCTGCGATTTAAACTCCGCGATTTAAACTCCGCGATTTATACTCCGCGATGTAAACTCTGCGGTTTAAACTCTGCGATTTAAACTCTGCGATTTAAACTCCGCGATGTAAACTCCGCGATTTAAACTCCGCGATTTAAACTCTGCGATTTAAACTCTGCGATTTAACTCTGCGATTTAAACTCCGCGATTTAAACTCCGCGATTTAAACTCCGCCATATAAACTCCGCCATTTAAACTCCGCCATTTAAACTCCGCCATTTAAACTCCGCCATTTAAACTCCGCCATTTAAACTCCGCCATTTCAACTTCGCGATTTAAACTCCGCGATTTAAACTCCGCGATTTAAACTCCGCGATTTAAACTCCGCGATTTAAACTCCGCGATTTAAACTCCGCGAGTTAAACTCCACGATTTAAACTCCGCGATTTAAACTCCATGATTTAAACTCCGCGATTTAAACTCTGCGATTTAAACTCCGCGATTTAAACTCTGTGATTTAAACTCTGCGATTTAAACTCTGCGATTTAAACTCCGCGATTTAAACTCTGCGATTTAAATTATCTATTAGATGCCATCAACAAATTGTGGGTAAATAGATGAATAGACGAGTAATTAACAAGAAAATTAAGACACTTTTGTCATATTTTACTATTTTTAGTTAAAAATATATTATATAAAGTGAAATTTCTCATCTTAGGAAATAGATAAATAGGTACATGTATATACCAAGAGATAGACAATAAAATTATCTATTAGATGCCATCAACAAATTGTCGAAAGATAGATAAATGGACGAGTAATTAACGAAAAAAGTGGGACACTTTGGTCATATATTACTATTTTTAGTCAAAAATATATTATATAAAGTGAAATTTCTCATCTTAGGAAATAGATAAATTGATACATGTAAAAACCAAGAGATAGACAATAAAATTATCTATTAGATGCCATCAACAAATTGTCGATAAACGAGTATTTAACAAGAAAATTAAGACACTTTTGTCATATTTTACTATTTTTAGTTAAAAATATATTATATAAAGTAAAATTTCTTATTTTAGGAAATAGATAAATAGATACATGTATATACCAAAAGATAGACAATAAAATTATCTATTTGATGCCATCAACAAATTGTCGATAGATAGATAAATAGACGAGTAATTAACGAAAAAAGTGGGACACTTTGCTCATATTTTACTATTTTTAGTCAAAAATATATTATATAAAGTGAAATTTCTCATCTTAGGAAATAGATAAATTGATACATGTAAAAACCAAAAGATAGACAATAAAATTATCTATTAGATGCCATCAACAAATTGTCGATAAATAGATAAATAGACGAGTAATTAACAAGAAAATTAAGACACTTGTCATATTTTACAATTTTTAGTTAAAAATATATTATATAAAGTGAAATTTCTCATCTTAGGAAATAGATAAATAGATATATGTATATACCTAGAGATAGACAATAAAATTATCTATGAGATGCCATCAACAAATTGTCGATAGATAGATAAATAGACGAGTAATTAACGAAAAAAGTGGGACACTTTGCTCATATTTTACTATTTTTAGTCAAAAATATATTATATAAAGTGAAATTTCTCATCTTAGGAAATAGATAAATTGATACATGTAAAAACCAAAAGATAGACAATAAAATTATCTATTAGATGCCATCAACAAATTGTCGATAAATAGATAAATAGACGAGTAATTTACAAGAAAATTAAGACACTTGTCATATTTTACTATTTTTAGTTAAAAATATATTATATAAAGTGAAATTTCTTATCTTAGGAAATAGATAAATAGATACATGTATATACCAAAAGATAGACAATAAAATTATTTATTAGATGTCATCAGCAAATTGTCGATAGATAGATAAATAGACGAGTAATTAACGAAAAAAGTGGGACACTTTGGTCATATTTTACTATTTTTAGTCAAAAATATATTATATAAAGTGAAATTTCTCATCTTAAAAAATAGATAAATAGATACAAGTATATACCAAAAGATAGAGAATAGAATTATCTATTAGATGCCATCAACAAATTTTCAATAGATAGATAAATAGACGAGTAATAGATGAATAAATTAAGACATTTTTGTCATATTTTACCATTTTTAGTAAAAAATATATTATATAAAGTGAAATTTCTCATCTTAGGAAATAGATAAATAAATACATGTAAAAACCTAAAGATAGACTATACAATTATCTATTAGATGCCATCAACAAATTGTCGATAGATAGATAAACAGATGAGTAATAAACAAGAGAAGTAAAACACTTTTGTCATATTTTACTATTTTTAGTTAAAAATATATTATATAAAGTGAAATTTCTCATCTTAGGAAATAGATAAATAGATACATATATATACCAAAAGATAGACAATAAAATTATCTATTAGATGCCATCAACAAATTGTCGATAAATAGATAAATAGACGAGTAATTAACAACAAAATTAAGACACTTTTGTCATATTTTACTATTTTTAGTTAAAAATATATTATATAAAGTGAAATTTCTCATCTTAGGAAATAGATATATATATATATATACCAAAAGATAGACGATAAAATTATCTATTAGATGCCATCAACAAATTTTCCATAGATAGATAAATAGAAGAGTAATAAATGAATAAATAAAGACACTTTTGTCATATTTTACAATTTTTAGTCAAAAATATAATACATAAAGTGAAATTTCTCATCTTAGGAATAAGATAAATAGATACATGTATAAACCAAACGATAGACAATACAATTATCTATTAGATGCCATCAACAAAATGTTGATAGATAGATAAATAGACGAGTAATTAACGAATAAATGGGACACTTTGGTAATATTTTACAATTTTTAGTCAAAAATATAATATATAAAGTGAAATTTCTCATCTTAGGAATAAGATAAATAGATAGATGTATAAACCAAAAAATAAACAATAAAATTATCTATTAGATGCCATAAAAAAATTGTCGAAAGATAGATAAATAGATGAATAATAAAAAAGAAAAATAAGACACTTTTGTCATATTTTACTATTTTTAGTCAAAAATATATTATATAAAGTAAAATTTGGAATCTTAAGAAATAGATAAATAGATACATGTATATACCAAAAGATAGACGATAAAATTATCTATTAGATGCCATCAAGAAATTGTCGATAGATAGATAAATAGACGAGTAATAAATGAAACAATTAAGACACTTTTGTCCTATTTTAAAATTTTTAGTAAAAAATATATTATATAAAGTGAAATTTCTCATCCTAGGAAATAGATAAATTGATACTTGTATATACCAAATGATAGACAATAAAATTATCTATTAGATGCCATCAACAAATTGTCGATAGATAGATAATTAGATGAGTAATAAACAAGAAAATTAAGACACTTTTGTCATATTTTACAATTTTTAGTCAAAAATATATTGTATAAAGTGAAATTTCTCATCTTAGGATATAGATAAAAATATACATGTATATACCAAAAGATAGACAATAAAATTATCTATTAAATGCGATCAACAAATTGTTGATAGATAGATAAATAGACGAGTAATAAAAGAAATAATTAAGACACTTTTATCATATTTTACAATTCTTTGTAAAAAATATAATATATAAAGTGAAATTTCTCATCTTAGGAAATTGATAAATTGATACATGTATATACCAAAAGATAGACAATAAAATTATCTATTAGATGCCATTGACAAATTGTCGATAAATAGATAAATAAACGAGTAATTAACAAGAAAATTACGACACTTTTATCATATTTTACTATTTTCAGTCAAAAATATATAAAGTGAAATTTCTCATCTTAAAAAATAGATAAATAGATACATGTATATACCAAAAAATAGATGATAAAATTATCTATTAGATGCCATCAACAAATTGTTGATAGATAGATAAATAGACGAGTAATTAATGAAGAAATGGGACACTTTGGTAATATTTTACAATTTTTTGTAAAAAATATAATATATAAAGTGAAATTTCTCATCTTAAGAATAAGATAAATACATATATGTATAAACCAAACGATAGACAATAGAATTATCTATTAGATGCCATCAACAAATTGTCTATAAATAGATAAATAGACGAGTAATTAACAAGAAAATTAAGACACTTTTGTCATATTTTACTATTTTTAGTTAGAAATATATTATATAAAGTGAAATTTCTCATCTTCGGAAATAGATAACTAGATGCATGTATATACCAAAAGATAGACAATAAAATTATCTATTAGATGCCATCAACAAATTGTCCATAGATAGATAAATAAACGAGTAATTAATGAAAAATGTGGGACATTTTGGTCATATTTTACTATTATTAGTCAAAAATATATTATATAAAGTGAAATTTTTCATCTTAGGAAATAGATAAATAGATACATATATATACCAAAAGATAGACAATAAAATTATCTATTAGATGCCATCAACAAATTGTCGATAAATAGATAAATAGACGAGTAATTAACAACAAAATTAAGACACTTTTGTCATATTTTACTATTTTTAGTTAAAAATATATTATATAAAGTGAAATTTCTCATCTTAGGAAATAGATATATATATATATATACCAAAAGATAGACGATAAAATTATCTATTAGATGCCATCAACAAATTTTCCATAGATAGATAAATAGAAGAGTAATAAATGAATAAATAAAGACACTTTTGTCATATTTTACAATTTTTAGTCAAAAATATAATATATAAAGTGAAATTTCTCATCTTAGGAATAAGATAAATAGATACATGTATAAACCAAACGATAGACAATACAATTATCTATTAGATGCCATCAACAAAATGTTGATAGATAGATAAATAGACGAGTAATTAACGAATAAATGGGACACTTTGGTAATATTTTACAATTTTTAGTCAAAAATATAATATATAAAGTGAAATTTCTCATCTTAGGAATAAGATAAATAGATAGATGTATAAACCAAAAAATAAACAATAAAATTATCTATTAGATGCCATAAAAAAATTGTCGAAAGATAGATAAATAGATGAATAATAAAAAAGAAAAATAAGACACTTTTGTCATATTTTACTATTTTTAGTCAAAAATATATTATATAAAGTAAAATTTGGAATCTTAAGAAATAGATAAATAGATACATGTATATACCAAAAGATAGACGATAAAATTATCTATTAGATGCCATCAAGAAATTGTCGATAGATAGATAAATAGACGAGTAATAAATGAAACAATTAAGACACTTTTGTCCTATTTTAAAAATTTTAGTAAAAAATATATTATATAAAGTGAAATTTCTCATCCTAGGAAATAGATAAATTGATACTTGTATATACCAAATGATAGACAATAAAATTATCTATTAGATGCCATCAACAAATTGTCGATAGATAGATAATTAGATGAGTAATAAACAAGAAAATTAAGACACTTTTGTCATATTTTACAATTTTTAGTCAAAAATATATTGTATAAAGTGAAATTTCTCATCTTAGGATATAGATAAAAATATACATGTATATACCAAAAGATAGACAATAAAATTATCGATTAAATGCGATCAACAAATTGTTGATAGATAGATAAATAGACGAGTAATAAAAGAAATAATTAAGACACTTTTATCATATTTTACAATTCTTTGTAAAAAATATAATATATAAAGTGAAATTTCTCATCTTAGGAAATTGATAAATTGATACATGTATATACCAAAAGATAGACAATAAAATTATCTATTAGATGCCATTGACAAATTGTCGATAAATAGATAAATAAACGAGTAATTAACAAGAAAATTACGACACTTTTATCATATTTTACTATTTTCAGTCAAAAATATATAAAGTGAAATTTCTCATCTTAAAAAATAGATAAATAGATACATGTATATACCAAAAAATAGATGATAAAATTATCTATTAGATGCCATCAACAAATTGTTGATAGATAGATAAATAGACGAGTAATTAATGAAGAAATGGGACACTTTGGTAATATTTTACAATTTTTTGTAAAAAATATAATATATAAAGTGAAATTTCTCATCTTAAGAATAAGATAAATACATATATGTATAAACCAAACGATAGACAATAGAATTATCTATTAGATGCCATCAACAAATTGTCTATAAATAGATAAATAGACGAGTAATTAACAAGAAAATTAAGACACTTTTGTCATATTTTACTATTTTTAGTTAGAAATATATTATATAAAGTGAAATTTCTCATCTTGGGAAATAGATAACTAGATGCATGTATATACCAAAAGATAGACAATAAAATTATCTATTAGATGCCATCAACAAATTGTCCATAGATAGATAAATAAACGAGTAATTAATGAAAAATGTGGGACATTTTGGTCATATTTTACTATTATTAGTCAAAAATATATTATATAAAGTGAAATTTTTCATCTTAGGAAATAGATAAATATATATATGTATATACCAAAAGATAGACAATAGAATTATCTATTAGATACCATCAACAAATTTTCAATAGATAGATAAATAGATGAGTAATAAATGAATAAATTAAGACATTTTTGTCATTTTACAATTTTTAGTCAAAAATATATTATATATAGTGAAATTTCTCATCTTAGGAATAAGATAAATAGATAGATGTATAAACCAAAAAATAGACAATAAAATTATCTATTAGATGCCATCAAAAAATTGTCGAAAGATAGATAAATAGATGAGTAATAAACAAGAAAATTAAGACACTTTTGTCATATTTTACAATTTTTAGTCAAAAATATATTGTATAAAGTGAAATTTCTCATCTTAGGAAATAGATAAAAATATACATGTATATACCAAAAGATAGACAATAAAATTATCTATTAAATGCGATCAACAAATTGTTGATAGATAGATAAATAGACGAGTAATAAATGAAATAATTAAGACACTTTTATCATATTTTATAATTTTTTGTAAAAAATATAATATATAAAGTGAAATTTCTCATCTTAGGAAATTGATAAATTGATACATGTATATTCCAAAAGATAGACAATAAAATTATCTATTAGTTGCCATTGACAAATTGTCGATAAATAGATAAATAAACGAGTAATTAACAAGAAAATTAAGACACTTTTATCATATTTTACTATTTTCAGTCAAAAATATATTATATAAAGTGAAATTTCTCATCTTAAAAAATAGATAAATAGATACATGTATATACCAAAAAATAGACGATAAAATTATCTATTAGATGCCATCAACAAATTGTTGATAGATAGATAAATAGACGAGTAATTAATGAAGAAATGGGACACTTTGTAATATCTTACAATTTTTTGTAAAAAATATAATATATAAAGTGAAATTTCTCATCTTAGGAATAAGATAAATACATATATGTATAAACCAAACGATAGACAATAAAATTATGTATTAGATGCCATCAACAAATTGTCTATAAATAGATAAATAGACGAGTAATTAACAAGAAAATTAAGACACTTTTGTCATATTTTACTATTTTTAGTTAGAAATATATTATATAAAGTGAAATTTCTCATCTTGGGAAATAGATAAATAGATACATGTATATACCAAAAGATAGACAATAAAATTATCTATTAGATGCCATCAACAAATTGTCGATAGATAGATAAATAAACGAGTAATTAATGAAAAATGTGGGACATTTTGGTCATATTTTACAATTATTAGTCATAAATATATTATATAAAGTGAAATTTTTCATCTTAGGAAATAGATAAATATATATATGTATATACCAAAAGATAGACAATAGAATTATCTATTAGATGCCATCAACAAATTGTTGATAGATAGATAAATAGACGAGTAATAAATGAAATAATTAAGACACATTGGTAATATTTTACAATTTTTAGTCAAAAATATATTATATAAAGTGAAATTTCTCATCTTAGAAAATAGATAAATTGATACATGTATATACGAAAAGATAGACAATAAAATTATCTATTAGATGCCATCAACATATTGTCGAAAAAAAGATAAATAGATGAGTAATAAAAAAGAAAATAAGACATTTTTGTCATATTTTACAATTTTTAGTCAAAAATATATTGTATAAAGTGAAATTTCTCATCTTAGGAAATAGATAAAAATATACATGTATATACCAAAAGATAGACAATAAAATTATCTATTAAATGCGATCAACAAATTGTTGATAGATAGATAAATAGACGAGTAATAAATGAAATAATTAAGACACTTTTATCATATTTTATAATTTTTTGTAAAAAATATAATATATAATGTGAAATTTCTCATCTTAGGAAATTGATAAATTGATACATGTATATTCCAAAAGATAGACAATAAAATTATCTATTAGTTGCCATTGACAAATTGTCGATAAATAGATAAATAAACGAGTAATTAACAAGAAAATTAAGACACTTTTATCATATTTTACTATTTTTAGTTAGAAATATATTATATAAAGTGAAATTTCTCATCTTAAAAAATAGATAAATAGATACATGTATATACCAAAAAATAGACGATAAAATTATCTATTAGATGCCATCAACAAATTGTTGATAGATAGATAAATAGACGAGTAATTAATGAAGAAATGGGACACTTTGTAATATCTTACAATTTTTTGTAAAAAATATAATATATAAAGTGAAATTTCTCATCTTAGGAATAAGATAAATACATATATGTATAAACCAAACGATAGACAATAAAATTATGTATTAGATGCCATCAACAAATTGTCTATAAATAGATAAATAGACGAGTAATTAACAAGAAAATTAAGACACTTTTGTCATATTTTACTATTTTTAGTTAGAAATATATTATATAAAGTGAAATTTCTCATCTTGGGAAATAGATAAATAGATACATGTATATACCAAAAGATAGACAATAAAATTATCTATTAGATGCCATCAACAAATTGTCGATAGATAGATAAATAAACGAGTAATTAATGAAAAATGTGGGACATTTTGGTCATATTTTACAATTATTAGTCATAAATATATTATATAAAGTGAAATTTTTCATCTTAGGAAATAGATAAATATATATATGTATATACCAAAAGATAGACAATAGAATTATCTATTAGATGCCATCAACAAATTGTTGATAGATAGATAAATAGACGAGTAATAAATGAAATAATTAAGACACATTGGTAATATTTTACAATTTTTAGTCAAAAATATATTATATAAAGTGAAATTTCTCATCTTAGAAAATAGATAAATTGATACATGTATATACGAAAAGATAGACAATAAAATTATCTATTAGATGCCATCAACATATTGTCGAAAAAAAGATAAATAGATGAGTAATAAAAAAGAAAATAAGACATTTTTGTCACATTTTACTATTTTTAGTCAAAAATATATTATATAAAGTAAAATTTCGAATCTTAGGAAATAGATAAATAGATACATGTATATATCAAAAGATAGACAATAAATTATCTATTAGATGCCATCAACAAATTGTTGATAGATAGATAAATAGACGAGTAATTAACGAAAAAACGGGACACTTTGGTCATATTTTACAATTTTTAGTAAAAAATATATTATATAAAATGAAATTTCTCATCTTATGAAATAGATAAATTGATACATGTATATACCAAAAGATAGACAATAACATTTCTTATTAAATGCGATAAACAAATTGTCGATAGAAAGATAAATAAACGAGTAATAAATAAATAAATTAAGACACTTGTCATATTTTACTAATTTTAGTCAAAAATATATTATATAAAGTGAAATTTCTTATCATAAAAAATAGATAAATAGATACATGTATATACCAAAAAATAGACGATAAAATTATCTAATAGATGCCATCAACAAATTGTTGATAGATAGATAAATAGACGAGTAATTAACGAAAAAAGTGGGACATTTTGGTCATATTTTACTTTTTTTAGTCAAAAATATAATATATAAAGTGAAATTTCTCATCTTAGGAAATAGATAAATAGATACATGTATAAACCAAATAATAGATAATAAAATTATCTATTAGATGCCATCAACAAATTGTCAATAGATTGATAAATAGATGAGTAATAAACAAGAGAAGTAAGACACTTTTGTCATATTTTACTATTTTTAGTCAAAAATATATTATATAAAGTGAATTTTTGAATCTTAGGAAATAGATAAATAGATACATGAAAAAAACAAAAGATAGACAATAAAATTATCTATTAGATGCCATCAACAAATTGTCAATATATAGATAAATAGACGAGTAATAAATTAAACAATTAAGACAATTTTGTCATATTTTACAATTTTTAGCTAAAAATATATTATAATAAGTGAAATTTCTCATAATTTTATTAGGAAATAGATAAATATAATACATGTATACACCAAAAGATAGACGATTAAATTATTTATTAGATTACATCAACAAATTGTTGATAGATAGATAAATAGACGAGTAATAAATGAAATAATTAAGACACATTGGTAATATTTTACTATTTTTAGTCAAAAATATAATATATAAAGTGACATTTCTCATCTTAGGAAATAGATAAATCGATACATGTATAAACCAAAAAATCGATAATAAAATTATCTATTAGATGCCACCAACAAATTGTCGATAGATAAATAAATAGACGAGTAATAAATGAATAAATTAAGACACTTTTGTCATATTTTACAATTTTTAGTCAAAAATATAATATATTAAGTGAAATTTCTCATCTTAGGAAATAGATAAATAGATACATGAGAAAACCAAAAGATAGACAATAAAATTATCTATTAGATGCCATCAACAAATTGTCAATAGATAGATAAATAGACGAGTAATAAATGAAACAATTAAGACACTTTCGTCATATTCTACAATTTTTAGTCAAAAATATATTATATAAAGTGAAATTTTTCATCTTATTAAATAGATAAATTGATTTGAGGTTTGAGGTTGATTTGAGGTTTGAGGTTGAGGTTGAGGTTGAACCCAAAACCTCACCTAAAAATAAAAATACTAAATATATGAAAGAATGAATGAATGATAATTTTTTTATTCACATGCTTTTTTTCTAGACTATATAATTTTTAATAGTTACAGTGACACACATGTATGGTAACACTGGTAACCAATATGGTAACACTGCTAATGTGGATTTGAACAGAGAAGTATCAGCCAAGGTTTGTTTACATAACATAATTACTAATATCTGTTTATAATAATAATAACTGTTATTATATATTAATACTGTAATTATTTATTAGCTAATGTATGCTGTGTTGTTATGATTAGGAGTAGGGGACAGGCTTGGGGGGGACTGGGGGGTGGGGGAATAAGGGGACAGGCTTGGGGGGGACTGGGGGGTGGGGAAATAGGGGGACAGGCTTGGGGGGGACTGGGGGGTGGGAGAATAGGGGGACAGGCTTGGGGGGGACTGGGGGGTGGGGGAATAGGGGGACAGGCTTGGGGGGGACTGGGGGGTGGGGGAATAGGGGGACAGGCTTGGGGGGGACTGGGGGGTGGGAGAATAGGGGGACAGGCTTGGGGGGGACTGGGGGGTGGGGGAATAGGGGGACAGGCTTGGGGGGGACTGGGGGGTGGGGGAATAGGGGGACAGGCTTGCGGGGGACTGGGGGGTGGGAGAATAAGGGGACAGGCTTGGGGTACATAGAACACTTTTTTGAAACAAATAATGGGTATTTATTTAAACTTACGTATATGAGAATACGTACATGAGAACACGTACATGAGAATACGTACATGAGAATACGTACATGAGAATACGTACATGAGAATACGTACATGAGAATACGTACATGAGAATACGTACATGAGAATACGTACATGAGAATACGTACATGAGAATACGTACATGAGAATACGCACATGAGAATACGTACATGAGAATACGTACATGAGAATACGTACATGAGAATACGTACATGAGAATACGTACATGAGAATACGCACATGAGAATATAAAATACATATGCAAGGGGAAATTACGCACAAGAGATTATGTACATGAGAATACGCACATGAGAATACGCACATGAATAAAATAAATACATGAGAATACACATGTGAAAAGAATACGCACATAAAAATACACACATGGGAAAATACACACACGGGAAAATACACACACTGGAAAATACACACACGGGAAAATACACACACGGGAAAATACACACACGGGAAAATACACACACGGGAAAATAGACACGCGGGAAAATAGACACGCGGGAAAATACACATGCGGGAAAATACACATGCGGGAAAATACACACATGGGAAAATCTTTTGAATATATTTTTTAGGAGAGAGAGAGAGAGAGAGAGAGAGAGAGAGAGAGAGACAGAGACAGAGAGAGAGAGACAGAGAAAGAGAGAGAATGCATGTATGTGTATGAGAGAAATAGAGAGAGAAAATGTGTGTGTGTGCATGTATGTGTATGAGAGAGAGAGAGAGAGAGAGAGAGAGAGAGAGAGAGAGAGAGAGAGAGAGAGAGAGAGAGAATGTGTGTATGGGTACAGTACAGTATTACAGTACAGAATTACAGTATGGTAGGCCTATGGTATTTTATATATATGGTATTTTATTATTTATGTAATTATTCTCATGTACGTATTCTCATGTACGTATTCTCATGTAAGTATTCTCATGTACATATTCTCATGTAAGTATTCTCATGTAAGTATTCTCATGTACGTATTCTCATGTAAGTATTCTCATGTAAGTATTCTCATGTACGTATTCTCATGTAAGTATTCTCATGTAAGTATTCTTATGTAAGTATTCTCATGTAAGTATTCTCATGTAAGTATTCTCATGTACGTATATTGATGCGTATATTATTCCCCAGGTCATAAGTGTATATATTTTATTTCCATGACCTATATTTTATTTTCATGTATGTATTTTATTTCCATGACCTGTATTTTATTTTCCTATATGTCTTTTCAGGTTGGTTAAGGTGGTGGTTGTTTTTGTGTACATTGGAGTGCCAGGATTCCTCCAAAGTCTGCTAGGAAACAGAACCAGAAGAGCAGAAAGCTTCGAATCGCCTGGTATTGTTCATTTTCCCCACCCAGTACACACATATAGAGGCTGAGTACGAATGCAGGGTAGGCTATGTGTGTGTGTGTGTGTGTGTGTTTGTGTGTGTGTGTGTGTGTGTGTGTGTGGTGCCTGCCGTTCATCTCTGGTCAGGGATTACGTATTACGAGTGTACTGTACATTTGCCAAAAAAGGTATTGCGACAAATCTTGATAGAACTTTAACCCTAGTAATATCCACAACTATTTGTAGGGACTATAAACATGTATAACAGAAGGAAATATACATATCCTTCTGTAATTTATACTTATAATCCCTACAAACAACTATCTCTCTCTCTCTCTCTCTCTCTCTCTCTCTCTCTCTCTCTCTCTCTCTCTCCTTCCTTCGTGCTTGCTGTCCTATAATAATAATAATAATAAATAAATAAATAATAATGTGTTTCAATTTCCTTAGTAAAAATATAATTATAAAAATATTTATTACTTATCCCATGAAATAAATGGGTTTAATATTAGTCAATAATTAATTAAGGAGTAAAGAAATATACAATAATAAATCATTCAGGTGTTAAAAAGATTATCATAAAAATATCAAAGTAAAAAAACGAAAAAAATAAATGAGTGTTTTAAAAGGATACCGTTTTCTCTGATTAAATTGGTGGCAATATTGGAGCAACTTGATTCCTCCAACCTATGCCAGGCAACAGGGTAGATACCATTATATTTATTAATTAATCCTGTTTCCTGACATACTATGGAGGAATTAAAGTACTACAAGGGACCTCAGATCTCTCTAGGGTAATTTTGTAGCAAACTGATTCCTCCAAACTTTATTATTCCTGCACTAAATGGGTTTAATAATAAATAATTATCCCATGAAATAAATAGGTTTAATAATAAATAATTATTCCATGAAATAAATGGGTTTAATAATAAATCATTATCCCATGAAATAAATGGGTTTAATATTAAATAATTATCCCATGATATAAATGGGTTAAATATTTATCAATAATTAGTACCCATTATTACCTCTGATTCCCCATATCTAGTGAAAATTCCCCATATTTGGCATCACTTATAGAGAAAATGTTGGCTGAAAATTAATGTTTGAATGGCAGTCCATAAATGAGGTTACTGAGTTGCCTTGGGGTGGGTGGTGTGGTGTTAGGGGGGGGGGGGGGGGTAGGGACATGGGTGTGAGGGAGGGGGTATGGGTAGGGGGGTTGGAGGGTAGAGGGGAGGGCAAGTCAACTCAGTAACCCTGTTTATGGACTGCCATTGGAAAGAAAAATTCTGAGCCAATATTCTCTCTCCTTCATCCCTAACCCTCACCTTTACCTCTCTCTCTCTCTCTCTCTCTCTCTCTCTCTACCCTTACCCCCCTCCCATCCTCCATTATTTCTCTCTATCTCCCCCATAGGGTTATTGCCTGTAGTAATGTGGGCAATACTTATAGGGTTTGGACGCCCCTTCGGCCCCAGCCACTAGCTTTCAGTTCTTCAACTGTGCCCCTTTTCTTTCTATTTCCTTCCTGCTTGCTGTCTCACCTCTCTATCACCTTTTACTGGCGCTATATGACCTCGATGTTGATGTGTCTAATATCAATCAACCAATCAATCTCTCTATCTCTTTCTCTCTCTCTCTCACTCCCTTTCTCTCTGGGGATAGGGGAGGATTGTGGGGTGTGAGGGAGGAAATAGGGATAGAGAGAGATAGAGAGATAGAGAGAGGTAAAGGAGAGGGGAATGAAGGGTAAATAGAGAGAGAGAGAGTGAAAGAGATTGAATGAATTGGCTCAGAATTTTTCTTTCCAATGGCAGTCCATAAACAGGGTTACTGAGTTGACTTGCCCTCCCCCCTACCCTCCAACCCCCCTACCCATACCCCCTCCCTCACACCCATGTCCCTACCCCCCCTAACACCACACCACCCACCCCACACCCCTACCCCTCCCCTTGTTTATCATATAATGACGTCATGATTTGGTGGAGAATATAGTTCACGTTTGGGTTCATAATTCATTTATTATTAATTATTTTGAATTAGTAATTATATCATTGAAATCCTCATATTTTTCCGTTCATTTGGATATAATAATTTCTTTTATTATGTAATTAATTAACAAAATTAGCGAATATTCCACATTTTAAATTGCCAACCGTGACTAATTGTTACATTGGAGCACCTTGAGTCCTCCAAGGTATCTCAGACAACACAACTTAGTGCAGGAATAATACAGTTTGGAGGAATCAGTTTGCTACACAATTACCCTAGAGAGATCTGAGGTCCCTTGTAGTACTTTGTAGTACAATGATTCCTCCATAGTATGTCAGGAAACAGGATTAATTAATAAATATAATGGTATCTACCCTGTTGCCTGTCATAGTTTGGAGGGATCAAGTTGCTCCAATATTGCCACCAATTTACAAAGGTTTCTTAATCAGAGAAAACGGTATCCTTTTAAAACACTCATTTATTTTTTAGTTTTTTTACTTTGATATTTTTATGATAATCTTTTTAACACCTGAATTATTTATTATTGTATATTTCTTTACACCTTAATTAATTATTGACTAATATTAAACCCATTTATTTCATGGGATAAGTAATAAATATTTTTATAATTATATTTTTACTAAGGAAATTGAAACACATTATTTATTTATTTATTATTATTATTATAGGACAGCAAGCACGAAGGAAGGAGAGAGAGAGAGAGAGAGAGAGAGAGAGAGAGAGAGAGAGAGAGAGAGAGAGAGATGAAATATAAGGAAAGGAGGGATAACAAACACAAATTAATTTTTATATATTTATTTATTTATTTATTTCACACATACACAGTCTCTCTCTCACATACACACAAATTAATCTCTCACACACAAAATTAATCTCTCTCTTTCTCTTTCACACACACACACACACAAAGTCTCTCTATCTCTCTCTTACACACACACAGTCACTCACACATACATACACAAATGAAATCTCTCTTACACACACATCCAATCGGTACAGTACAGCCACAATCAAATATCCACCAACACTTTCCTTCCATCGTAGTAAATATCTTGGTAATAAAGAACAACACATGTATAATCTTACAGCACCTCATAATAATAATAATTGAGGGGGTTGAGTTGACGTAAGGTGTTGTTGTTGTATGATTATAGTTTGATATGATACTGATTTATTTACTACGATGGAAGGAAAGTGTTGGTGGTTGAGTTGACGTAAGGTGTTGTTGTTGTAGGATTATAGTTTGATATGATACTGATTTATTGATTGTGGCTGTATCAGTTCTTGTGACCAATAGTAACTTCAACTAACCTTGTGAAGCTGATGGTTAGTGTTACATATTTGTAGACTGTGGTGATGTACAGTTGCCAAAAAAGGTATTGCGACAACTAGTGATACAACATTAAATAATATTAATGTCCATAGTTGTTTGTAGGGATTATAGGTATAAATTACAGAAGGATATGTATATTTCCTTCTGTTATACATGTTTATAGTTCCTACAAATAGTTGTGGATATTACTAGGGTTAAAGTTCTATCAAGATTTGTTTCAATACCTTTTTTGGCAACTGTACAGTACACTCGTAATACGTAATCCCTGACCAGAGACGAACGGCAGGCACCACACACACACACACACACACACACACACACACACACATACACACACACACACACACACACACACACACATACACACACACACACACTCACACACACACACACTCACACACACACACACCAGTGTTGTCTGGCGGTCAGTGCGGACGTGTATGCGAGTGCTCCTGGTACAAGGCTTATTGAAGGAAACAACGAACAATCAGCTGCGTCTCTGCTCGCCTAGTGAAGTGTAAAGGGTGAGTGGGCGAGGTAGTTCTGTCTCCATTCGTCATTATACAGTATATCGGGTAAATAGAAAGAGTGGTAGCTAGCCATGACTGGTAGAGGAGCGAGCCAGAGAGGGACGCCGGTCGGAAAATCTCGAGCAGGTGTAGCAACTAGAGGCAGTGAGCAGAAAGTAGCTGAATATGAGTTACATACCAATAGGGTGAAGGATTTAAAGGTCGAGGTGGAAAACAACTCAAAGAGATGGAAGGAATTAGATGGGGAGATGAAGGAGGTAAAAAATATGTTAAAGGAATGGTATAGTAGGAATGGAGAGGAGGGTAAAGGTTCGGAGCATATGCTTCAGACGATTGAGGAAATGAGAAAAGAAATAAGTGAACAAAATAAAGGAATAGATATTCTGAGAGGTACAAACGAAGAAGTTGTGGAAGAAAACAACACATTAAAGCAACGAATAAAAAGAATGGAGGAGGAGAACATAGCACTAAGAGAGAGATTGACTACTAATGAGGAAACAGGGAAACAACAAGAGCAAAATTTGATTAAGTTGAAACATGCGCAGGAAGGCTGGACTAAAGCTCAGCAAGAGAAATTCATAGAATTTAGTGAAATTATGAAGCAGCAGGGGGAGGAGCGAAAGAACAACTTAGAAAAACAGGTGGTACAAGTATTGAAAAAAAAAGGAAAATGTTGTTCGAGACATGGTTGAGAAGAAAAAGAGTGTCATTGTATTTGGATTAAAAGAAAGGATAATCAAGTCCAAAATTGAGAGGGAGAAGGATGAACTGAACAGAGCAAAGGAGCTAATAGGGGAGGTAGACGATGACAACAACAACAACAAACTGTCAGAGGAAATAGAGGGAGTATTCAGGCTGGGAAAGTACGAAGAGGGTAGAGATAGACCTTTAAAAATTATGCTCAAGACACAGATGGCAGCTGGAAAGGTTCTGCTGAGAACATCGAAATTGACACAAACTGATCTGTATAAGGATGTTGGGATCAGGGAGGATCTGAATGAAGAAGAACGAGCAAAGAGGAAAGAACTAAGTAAGGAAGTCAAGGAAAAAAAGCAAAACAGATCAGAGGCAGAAAAAAATGAATTTTACTGGAGAGTACTGGACGGAAAAACAAGAAAGTGGTACATGAAGAGCAAATAGAAATAGAGGACACGAGGACGCGGGCGAGAATATTTAGTAAGGGTATGGGGAGGACAAAGGTTGCGTATACAAATATAGATGGTTTTATGTCGAGCAAGGTGGAGCTACAAGATTATCTAAAGAGGGAAAACCCCGACATCATGTGCATAGTGGAAACTAAACTCAGAAATGATATACAGGTGCACGGAATAAATGATGACAGGTACAAAGTATGGAGGAGGGACAGAAAAGGGAAGGGAGGCGGTGGAGTAATGGTAATGCTCAAGACTGACATTAAAGTGGACAAGGTTGAAATTGGCAAAGGAAGAGCAGAAATATTGAAGATTAGGATATCCACAGGCATAGGAAAAATGAGAGCTTTTGCGGTAGTATACGTCCCACCAAAATCCGAATCATGGAAGGAGAATGAATACCAAGAGTTAATGAGGGATACGAAAGAGGAGCTGGAAAGACAGACGAGAGAAAATAAAGACCTGATATTGATGGGAGATTTCAATTGCAAGGAGATTGATTGGGAAGTATTCGAAATATCAAGCAGACAAGACTCATGGGGAGCAGATTTGTTGGAACTAGCAATGGAAAATGGGATGACACAATTGGTGAAGGAAAACACAAGGTTCAGAGGAGCCAACGAACCTTCAAGGCTTGATCTGGTGTTCACAAGAGAGGTAGAAGACATAAGCGATATAATTTACAAAAGCCCACTAGGCAAAAGTGACCACGTTATAATTGAGCTGGTTCTTTCAGATGCAGGTGCAGAAGAAAGGAAGGAAGCACATAGGAGAAATAAACTGAACTATGGATAAGCAAATTTTGGAAACCTCGCAAGATTCTTCGAGAGAAAAGATTGGAGTGAATTGTTAAACTCCGGCACCGTTCAAGAAAAATATGAGATATTTCTTAGGATATACATGGAAGGAGTTTCTAAGTATGTACCAAAGTATAAGGAAGGAAGGCTGGGAGTAAACGAGTGGTTCAATATAAGGTGTGAGGAGGCAAGAACGATAAAAGAGAAAGCCTGGAATAAAATGCGGAGGAGAAATACTCAAAAGAATAGAGATGACTTCAAAAAAGCAAGAAACAATTATGTTCACATAAGAAGACAAGAGGAGAGGAAGTATGAGAAAAACATTGTGGACAAATGTAAAGGAGAACCCAAGCTATTCTACAGGTTCATAAACGGGAAACTGAAGGAAAAGGTTGGCATCAACAGGTTAAAAGTGAACGGGGTAGAGTACGATGATGAACGATCCATCTGTGAAGTTATGAACAAAAGATTTCAAGAAGTATTCACGGAGGAGAGGGAGTTTGCGGGTGATGGAGAAGGTGGGGTTGCGGTTGGGATGGAGTGTATAAGAGTGGAGAAGAATGACCTGCTCGCCAGAATGAAAGGATTGGATGAAAGAAAAGCAGTGGGACCAGACGGAGTCGCAGGAGCGATCCTGAAGGAATGCAGGGAACAATTATTACTCCCAGTATACAACATCATTACTTCCAGCTTGAAGAAGGGCAAAGTACCGAAGGAGTGGAAAAAAGCCTGCATAGTTCCAATTTACAAGGGAGGCAGCAAAGAAGATCCTCTAAACTATAGGCCGGTTTCTTTGACAAGTGTCCTGAGCAAGCTATGCGAGGGAATAATAAAGGATCAGTGGATAAAGTATTTGGAAAGTAACAAGGTTATTTCTGAAGCCCAATTCGGGTTCAGGAAGGGGAAGTCATGTGTTTCAAATCTTCTGAGCTTCTACTCAAGAGTGATTGATGTGGTCCAGGAACGGGAAGGGTGGGTGGATTGTGTCTACTTAGACTTGAAAAAAGCGTTTGATAAAGTTCCACATCAGAGATTGAAATGGAAACTGGAGAATCATGGCGGAGTTAAAGGGAAGCTTCTGGATTGGATGGAGGATTACTTATCGGAAAGGCAAATGAGCACAGTGGTTAGAGGAGTTGAATCATCATGGAGAGAAGTCAGGAGTGGAGTACCACAGGGTTCAGTGTTGGGACCAATTATGTTTGTGGTGTACGTCAATGACATGTTAGAGGGGATCGAAAGTCATATGAGTTTGTTTGCAGATGATGCAAAACTAATGAAGAGGATAGAGAATGGCAGAACAGAGTGGAAGAGTATGTGAAGGAGAGAAACGTGAGGGGGAGGGGAGGGCTGGACCAAGTAAGGAGGGAGTGTTGGAACAGGGTAGACTGGAGACTTTTCTGCCGTGGCCACCCCCTTCGGGGGAGTTCCCGGAGGGAACGAGGCGTCAGAGCTATAGATAGATAGATAGAGAATGTGCGGAGTTGCGAACAACTGCAGGAAGATTTGGACAGGATAAACAGGTGGAGCCAGGACTGGCAAATGGAGTTCAACACAAAGAAATGTAAGGTGATGGAGATAGGGAGTAGTGCAGTGAGACCAAGCGGGAGCTACAGAATGGTAGGAGATGAACTGAAAAAGGTAACAGAGGAGAAGGATTTAGGAGTGGTAGTACAAAACACACTCTCACCAGAGAAACATGTGAATATGATTGCAGGAGCAGCGTACAGACTAGTCATTAATATGAGGACGGCATTTCATTTCATGGATGAAGAGATGGGGAAGAAATTGATTGAGTCAATGATCCATCCTAAACTAGAATATGTTTCAGTAGTGTGGGCCCCGCACAAGAAAAAGCATATGAAAAAGTTGGAAAGAATACAGAGGGCAGCCACGAGGATGGTTCCGAGCTTGGCTGGATTGTCGTATGAGGAGAGACTGGAAAAATTAGGTTTAACGTCCTTGGAAGAAAGGAGGAGGAGAGGAGATATGGTTATGATCTACAAGTATATGAGAGGCATTGAGAAGAGGGATAGGGAGGACTGGCTAGTTTGGGACGAGGGAAAACACAGAGGTCATGGTAACAAGCTGAAAAGAACGCGATGTAGGAGGGATGTCAAAAAACATAGTTTTCCTTACAGGTGTGTGGATGAATGGAATAGACTAGACAGGGAGATAGTGGAAGCGGGAAGTGTAAATTCGTTCAAGCAGTATCTTGATAATTATATGAAAGGAGACAGGACAGTCCGAGCCTAGCTCATATCCTGTAAAACACAACTAGGTGAGTACAACTAGGTGAGTACAACTAGGTGAGTACACACACACACACATGTACCCTGCACAAAAGCATCTACAAGGAACAACAGATCAGATAGCAAAGTCGTTAATAGCCAGACAGATATAAGACACTGTAGGACAGCTGTCTGTCTTTTCTCTCTCCATCACACACACAACACTCCCTATACACACACGACCACGTGCAGTGTGGACCTGACTGGTAGGTCCAATTCCACATACATCCATACACACAGACTAATTAACTACTTGATCTGACTGAGATTCAAATATCACTTTCTCTCTCTCCAACAAACATACATACACACGTACACAGAGTGACCCTAGCTGACCGTCTCCAATGACGCAGTCGTGTTTACTGTTATGGTAAGAGGAGAGCAGAAACTATTAAACCTTTCCTCTCTCTCTAGCATCACAGAGAGAGAGAGAAAGGGAGATTAAATGATTAAGGAAGTAGAGAGAGGAGAATAAATGTAAGAGAAGGAAAAGGGGTGTGGCCATAAACTAGACCGCCCTCTTTTCCAACTGGAAATAAGACAACAAATATTATAGCCATATATGTCAACTCTTGAGTTTTGAAATAGATATAAGCAAGGGAAAGACACATGTTGTCAGGATAACTTAAACTGTCTCCAAGGGCTATAGGCTTGTCTCCACAGAGAGAGACTATATACATATAAGACCAGGCACATCAGTATCATTCCCTGTTTAGATATAAGTGTATATAATAAACTATTTTAAGCCTTTAATAAGAAACTTGTGAAATCAATTACCTAAGAACACCACGCCGCCGAACTCGCTACCAACAACCAACAACCAATAACCAACAACTCACTACAACAACAAGGTACTGTACCAGATTCTTTGAAGAGACTAGAATCAGGACTGGTACATTTTGATGGCAGCGGTGTTTTTGCAACATACAAGATTGCAAAAAGGTAGACTTCACAGGAGACAGTGAATAACATAGTTCAAGACAAGTTGAAGATTTTATTTGTAAATTCTCTCAAATAATTTCTTCAGTGGGAATAATCTTACAACCTCTAACTACAAAGATAACCCACGAATTCTTCACCTACAAGAGCCACCTGCTTCAACATAACTGCAACTAGACCTTCAAGGGGACCTCATCTACTTCACAACAAGCAATCATCACTACCACATCGGCGTTCCTGTACGTAAATTCTCTCGTAAGGACAACGTCTTCAGTTCATCACTTCATCACTACCCATGAGCGTCCCTGGAACGTAAGGACAACGTCATCACTTCACCACTACCCATGAGCGTCCCTGGAACGTAAGGACAACGTCATCACTTCATCATCTCCATTCTCCAAGCTGACACCTTGTTACGTAAATTCTCTCGTAAAAGGCAAGTCAACATTCATCATCTTCACTCCAAGAACGACTGCTAGTGTGTTAGTGTGCGAGCTAACTAATTCAAGACTCGTCAGACACCCCACCTAGACGTCAACTCGTCATCATCATCGTTGCAACTAAGTACAAAAAGTAGGTACACATTACATGTTACAATACATTACATTATTTTTCACTTGTCCATGAACATGTTAGGATAAATTTAGGTTCCTCATTAACAGCCCAGAAAGAAAAGAAGTGCCAAATTAAAATAAAATAAAAGAATTCTCCCCCATTAATACAAAGGTATCACAATAACTTCGAATATCCCTGATAAGGATTCATTAGCTTCTGAGTTAGATTCCCCTGCCTCCCAGTCTCGTCTGTGGTGCCAACACATTCGACTATATTTTCTACTTCTCCAACCATACCCCCATTAAAAACTCAATCTGTCTACTAATATCATCCTGTATTTTCTCCAAAAATGACTACTCCTCAACAATCTCCTACTGTCTCTGCTCATCATCTAACAACTTCTGATCATACTAACTCTTCTATGCTAACAAGGAAACTCTTACCTACCACCATTTATCATTCAAAGCATTATACGGGAGATAATCCAAGATATGGAATTCATCTCTTCTTGCATCATTTGGAGAAGGTGTTTTGCATGACGAATATAGAGCAGGACGCACATAGGATAGCATTAGTAAGAGAGCATATTGCACCAAATAGTCCAGCCAGTTATAGGTTAAACACAAGTGCTTTTTCGGATCCAGAGAATTTAACGTCATATGTCACATTCAGACAGTCACTTATTGATGTTTTTGGGGAAGGTAAATTACATAATTCAGTGTCAAGAGTTCAGAGAATGACTAAAACAAAGACAGACAAAATAAATACAAGTGAACCAGCAAAAGCACTTACATTATCAGGGTCTCTAGATTTAACTTCGAAGAAAACTCGTAACATACATCATGCACTACATATTACTCAATCCATGGGTAAGGAGAATTTTAATTTTGATGCCACAAATCAAGGGGAATCACAGGGAAGACGTTGCAAACATTGTAACGAATATAATCATATGACCAGTGAATGTTATCATTTTTATAATACTAAAGTAAATGATCAAGGCAAATCTAAGCATAAATACAGTCATTCACATGAGTCAAATTCATATTCCTTAGATGAATATATGATCCTTAATAAAAGAAAACAAGGCTTGCACAATCGACACATGATGTATGAAACGAGACCACCACAATATTAGAATAGCATAAAAGTCCCAAAATAAATCTGCTACTAGGCCCTGTCGTCACAAATATCAATAATATAATATTAAACCCTGTCTTAGTATCACATAGTAATACACTCATTAATGATAGACACAGGAGCAGCAGTAATCTTGTTATCGGATAATTCCTTTAACATATTGTGCAAGTTAGGTCCCTAGCGGCATTTATAAACCAAGATTAATCAGGTGACATATAATTGTCACTTCTGCAATAAATTACAGGTAATAGGGACACTAAACCCTTCCTGTACGGTTAGATAAGGGAGCTAACCATATACTCATAATAATGAATCCTAAACATAAAATAATACATTTTAGGAATTAATGTATTTCAATACAGGATTGTCCAGGCCAAAATATATAAGTCCATGTCATGTTACCCATATATATATATAATATATATGTATTGAAAAAAAAAAAAAGTGGAAACTACTCCATTTATATTAAGGCCATTGCTGCATGTACTACTATATTAACTCCAATTATCGTCCATAAATTGAAGGTAAAGCTTCCATCTCATGTACAGCCACATACTAGTGTTCTATCCTTAGTAGAGTCTGGGAATATAACCTGGGAATGTATCTACTTTAACTAATGTAAATGATAATAATATTGCTACTATCTATATCTTTAATAAATCATCTACCAATAATCATCTAAAGAAAAGGAACATATATATGTGATCTGTACAGATGGAAGATTAAACTAAATACCACAAGGAAATATCATATCGGTTCTAACAAAAGGGTATAAAGTGATAGTCACATAAATAAGCAACTTAGACATATTATCAGTAGACGCGATTTTTCACTTTATCTTATCAACATATTAGCCACATATCGAAATGCGATTGTCCTACCTGGTAAATTTTTTGGAAAAAACTATTTATACGCAAACATATAGGCTACCGTACCTCTTACTAGGCAGAGAGTTGTAACATGGTAAATGAAATGATGGATGAATGTATTATTAAGAATTCTAACTCCCCCCTTTTTTAACAGTCAAATGTTTTTGGTTTAACAAATAACGGTGAATTTAGGCCAGTAATTCATTACAGGCAAATTATATAATGCTACAAGTAAAAATTAATAACCCCTCCCTCCTTTAAGAGATGTTTTGTCTAACATTAGTCAAACAAAATCTATAAAATTCTCCACATTAATTATACTTGATCAGTGCAAACTGGAAAATAGTAGTAAATGATAAAGTCACCCCATTACAACTTTTAATACTTCCCATGGTTATTATAAATACATTTGTAGACCATTTGGGTTATGTAATGCTCCATCCACATTTCGGCATATAGTCAATTGTCGTGTTAGTGTTATTAATAACGTAGTCATAGCTTAGCTAGACGAATTAATTATTTTTCTAAAGAGGTACATTTACAATAAGTAACAAAAAAGAAAGTTATACAGAGATTACATTAGGTAGGTCTCAAACATAAATTTCTAAGAATCATTTTATTACCATGATATTATAATTATAGGTTATGCATTAACCACCATTAGGCTCCATACACAATCTGATAAAATACGAACAATGAAAGTCTTTTAACGTAAAATCACTCTTGGGTTTATGTTCGTATATAGGATCATTGTAAAGAATTTTTCCTCCCATTTAAACTGACACTCAAAATAATCTCCTCAAGATGTGCAGAATTGGTATGGATGCTGAACAACGGCTGAGCTTTGATTTATTAAAGGATAAATTGGTATCAGCTCCGATTCTTGCATTCCCATACTATTCATTATCTCAATAATATCAGGTGTACAGATGCTTCTTCAGTAGGTTTAGACACTGTACTTATGAAGGAGATAGCTATGGTTCTATGTCAGATATGTGTTAATACATAGAGAATATTAAATGTGCAGGCTACTCTTTACTCTGTAGCAGACCAGGAAATTTTAGCAATATTATGGGCACTTCGTACTTTAGAGAAATCGTAGTAGGCTATCTTTTACAAATTTTCGCGAATAATTATCAGATTCTTGGCTTCCTATAACCTCAAACCCTAACGGGAAAATTAGCCAGATAACATCTAACCATTAGGGAATTTCTCCCACATATTGATATACCTTCCAGGATGATTTAAATAAAGTAACAAATCCCTTAAACACTTATCTTGTCTTATAGTTCCTAAGACACTTATGAATTTTGACCTAAATGTGGTTCATAAACATTAGCGAATTTCTATGCTAAATATAAAAATATATTATTTAACTCTGAGGATAAGAATAATGGACCAGAATTACACAGTCACTAAAATAACTTTTCCCTTTATGATGAGATTCTTTACAATAAACTTAGTAAACGTGACTCATAAACCAATTAAAAAGTGATACATTAAATAATTATTTCCTCAGTGTTAATTACCCATTTATCATAATGCAGCAGGACATCCTGGGAGAAATAGGTATCAAACCAATCTCCATATAATATACTATTAACATAAACTATGGGTAGATAATACAAGACATATATCGCTCAGTGTGAAACATGCAATGCTCCATGACGGGAAAATAATCCTGGACGAATCAGGGGACGTAGTAGGAATAGATCTACTTTCCTTACTAAATTCAAATCAGGGCATAAATAAAATATTACCTATGGTTAACCATTTTCTAGGTATTTAGTGGCGGCACCACTACAAGAAAAACCGCAAATAGTAAGTGCACTTAAAATTAATCCAAATATTATAAAAAGGTATCAAATTTCTACTATATTAAGCAAACGTTTGTATAACCATATCTCCTCATATCTCCCAGCAGCTAATGGATTAACAATACGGCAGAACCGTGAAATACTACAAGTACTTGGTGGCACAGAAACAATGGAAATCCCTCCACATGGAAAGACTGCACCAAGATGACAGTCTATAAACTCTACAAAATATGGAAATAAAAGGTAAAACTCCTCATCAAATACTATATGGCGTACAAAAAAAAAAAAACGTCTTTCATATAATTATATGATATAACAATTGCCACACAGAAGCCATGCTACAGCTGGGACAACTTCGCTGAACAACAGTGAGTTGCAATTCAACAAATTCATCATGATGTACAACACAATTACAGGCTTGCAAGAAAGAAATTGCGTAATTGCCTATACAAGAAATTTACAGGCTTGCAATGAAACAGTGCGTGATCACCAATATACTACAGCATATAACTCAAATGTTCACTCCAGGTGATAACATAAAGTAACACGGGTACCCGATCGAAGTTTAAAACTTCACACAGTCTTATCTTTAGTAGGTAATAAACTTATAATAAAGAATAATTTTACCAGGCGGTTGATATTGTATATGTAAACAGGATAAAGAGATTGGTAAAAAGCGCGCAAATCTAACACCCAAAATAAAAACCAATCCATATCACTGGAACATAACAATTTCCTCTTCTTAGTAATATTATCCCTACTACAGATAGTAATAATATAATCAATTACAAACAAAAATCCGATCGGTTTTCTATGAAATATAATATTTTTTCTTACAGATGTGGCCCAAATCAACCTATATAGATAACGGTTTTTATGGCTATACTCGCAGCAGCTACAGACTCAGACGAGGAACACAACACAGTACAGAAGACGTCTTAAATCCGAGAGCTCTCGTTTACGAAATTTATCAAGCAGTTGAAAAAAACAAGAAAATAAATAAAATATGGTGACGAATGATATGATCACTATTTCTTTCTCTTTACATGATATATCTGAATTGTTTTACACATTTTATGCCATTGAGCTGTAGTTACAGCTACATGTATTTACTGATACACTAGTTTTGTGTTGACAGATCACACGAATGGAATAACTGATTTAAAGGCATTATATTCTGTAATGTCCTTTCACCATTGGGCGCCCTAGGAAGGAATCCAGCGACTCAGGTATTATTGATCACTTATTATACAAATATATAATGGCTGAGAGCCATCACCACAGCCCAGAGCGTGGTTTAGATAATTTTGCAGTGAAAATTACTGAGCATTATTTGGTACTGCTTAGATAGTGGTATACAAACATATCCCACAAATAAATAAAGGGTTACGGGACAAGTCGTTAGAAACAAGGTAAGTTAGAGTAACAGTGTGCAAATCATTGCACTGAAATTAAATACAATTTATATAACGTTATATGACCAATATAAGAAAATAATCACATAAAATTTTTAGGCTTCTATTTAATTCTGTTAGTGGGCAGGAAACTGAAGTACGGGTACAGGAACTTAGAGAGGAATGACAATAATTTATTAAGAGTGTATTTACTGCAGGTAAGGTGAGATCAACTCATAATTAATACCACTCCAATACTTACGACATGCAAAGGAAAAATCAGTGTGAAATACCATCTTATTAACTATCATTCATACACTTAGGGATGATGTCATCAGTGACACACAACTCCTAAAGTGCCAGGTTGCATATCTTCATTTATATGTTTGTCTTACATATTTATTTTCAATGAATTCTCCAAAGGATGTAAAAATCTCCACATGCTTTGAATCTAATCATACACTATATGCATGTCCATTCATATCTATTGCTAATCAAACCTCTCTTTCATCATCATTATATTTTCCACTATTTATACTTACCTCCTGATATACAATTAACACTACTTTGGCATAATCACCCTACACTTGGCATGGTTCAAGACTATAGAGAGACACATTCATGTGTAATACGGTCCAGGGTAATCATTACCTGGCCTAGTAAACATAAAGTGTTTGAAAAACGTAACAAACTCTCTTCCACTTTTCAACATATTTCATTTAATGTCGACTTGTTTAATGTCTCCCAATTATCAGTTGTTTAAGAAAAGTGAAGCTATTAAGTTCTCCAAGAGACTTGGATTCAAACAGTTGATTACTCCATATATTGATCAAAATAAATCTGGGTACCAATGATTATTATCCCATGTCTTATCTTTCGGGCATGTAATATAATATTTTTATGTTATATAGGAAAAGTCTACTGTCATATTTTGTATTGTATAAGAGAACTCTATCAACGTAGACTGATTTATTTTTTAATGGAAAAATAACATATAGCTGTTATTACAGCCACATCATAGCACCAAGGTATGTACATACCCTCTCATTAATGTGTAGCATAGGTTAGCTTAAATACATACAATAACATGCACCTAGCTAAACAATAATTTTAAGATGAAATTTTTTTGGAACAATGTATTCATATTCATGTTTTAATATTCATGTATTGTTGATACTGTCTATGTTCATTTGTATATAAGGTGTGCCAATGTCTTATGTTTATTTTTATGTTACTATACATGTATTCATTGTTCCTATTTTAGGCTCTATGTACCCTACCAAATATTGTGAGCTGGTCTTCAATTAAATAAAGCATAAAGCATTACGTCTGGGGGCCAGCCGGGTAGCCGGTCCGAGCATTGTACCCTGCACAAAAGCATCTACAAGGAACAACAGATCAGATAGCAAAGTCGTTAATAGCCAGACAGATATAAGACACTGTAGGACAGCTGTCTGTCTTTTCTCTCTCCATCACACACACAACACTCCCTATACACACACGACCACGTGCAGTGTGGACCTGACTGGTAGGTCCAATTCCACATACATCCATACACACAGACTAATTAACTACTTGATCTGACTGAGATTCAAATATCACTTTCTCTCTCTCCAACAAACATACATACACACGTACACAGAGTGACCCTAGCTGACCGTCTCCAATGACGCAGTCGTGTTTACTGTTATGGTAAGAGGAGAGCAGAAACTATTAAACCTTTCCTCTCTCTCTAGCATCACAGAGAGAGAGAGAAAGGGAGATTAAATGATTAAGGAAGTAGAGAGAGGAGAATAAATGTAAGAGAAGGAAAAGGGGTGTGGCCATAAACTAGACCGCCCTCTTTTCCAACTGGAAATAAGACAACAAATATTATAGCCATATATGTCAACTCTTGAGTTTTGAAATAGATATAAGCAAGGGAAAGACACATGTTGTCAGGATAACTTAAACTGTCTCCAAGGGCTATAGGCTTGTCTCCACAGAGAGAGACTATATACATATAAGACCAGGCACATCAGTATCATTCCCTGTTTAGATATAAGTGTATATAATAAACTATTTTAAGCCTTTAATAAGAAACTTGTGAAATCAATTACCTAAGAACACCACGCCGCCGAACTCGCTACCAACAACCAACAACCAATAACCAACAACTCACTACAACAACAAGGTACTGTACCAGATTCTTTGAAGAGACTAGAATCAGGACTGGTACACACACACACACACACATACCCTGCATTCGTACTCAGCCTCTATATGTGTGTACTGGGTGGGGAAATGAACAATACCAGGCGATTCGAAGCTTTCTGCTCCTCACACTCTGGTCAGAAATTATGTATCACGAGTGTACAGTCCTCAGTGACACCAACACCACGTCCCATGCAGTGTACAACAGGTAAACATCACATTATTCACTGACACACAACAACAGCAGCAGCAGCAGTAGTAGTAGTGACTTCTTCTCGTAGTCTACAGCTGAGGAATCATCACCACTTGTCACCACACCTTCACCAAACACCTGTAATGATATTATTAATTAACATTAGTTTGGTGTATAAGCAAGTGTTCTGTACAGTTCAGCATCTTGATTCCTCCAAAGTCCAATTTTTATGCGAAATTGTGTGTGTGTGTGTGTGTGTGTGTGTGTGTGTGAGAGAGAGAGAGAGAGAGAGAGAGAGAGAGAGAGAGAGAGAGAGAGAGAGAGTGTGTGTGTGTGTAATAATAATAATAATAATAATGTGTGAGTGTGTAAGAGCGTGAGTGTGCGTGCGAGGGTGTGTGTGTGTGTGCCTGTGCGTGCGTGTGTGAGTGTGCGTGTCTGCGTGCGTGTGTACCTGTCCGTCCCTCTCTCCTCCCATCCTATACCTGTCCCAATCACCTGACCCTATACTCGACCCCCTCCTGGCCCCACCTGTCACTCTGAGTTGAGGACGGGCAAAGGAAGGAAAGGAGTGGCGAAGGTTTAGCATAAGGAAGGAAAGGAGTGGCGAAGGTTTAGCATATGGAAGGAAAGGAGTGGCGAAGGTTTAGCATAAGGAAGGAAAGGAGTGGCGAAGGTTTAGCATAAGGAAGGAAAGGAGTGGCGAAGGTTTAGCATAAGGAAGGTACGGAGTGGCGAAGGTTTAGCATATGGAAGGAAAGGAGTGGCGAAGGTTTAGCATAAGGAAGGTACGGAGTGGCGAAGGTTTAGCATAAGGAAGGAAAGGAGTGGCGAAGGTTTAGCATAAGGAAGGAAAGGAGTGGCGAAGGTTTAGCATAAGGAAGGTACGGAGTGGCGAAGGTTTAGCATAAGGAAGGAAAGGAGTGGCGAAGGTTTAGCATAAGGAAGGAAAGGAGTGGCGAAGGTTTAGCATAAGGAAGGAAAGGAGTGGCGAAGGTTTAGCATAAGGAAGGAAAGGAGTGGCGAAGGTTTAGCATAAGGAAGGAAAGGAGTGGCGAAGGTTTAGCATAAGGAAGGAAAGGAGTGGCGAAGGTTTAGCATATGGAAGGAAAGGAGTGGCGAAGGTTTAGCATAAGGAAGGTACGGAGTGGCGAAGGTTTAGCATAAGGAAGGAAAGGAGTGGCGAAGGTTTAGCATAAGGAAGGAAAGGAGTGGCGAAGGTTTAGCATAAGGAAGGAAAGGAGTGGCGAAGGTTTAGCATAAGGAAGGAAAGGAGTGGCGAAGGTTTAGCATAAGGAAGGAAAGGAGTGGCGAAGGTTTAGCATAAGGAAGGAAAGGAGTGGCGAAGGTTAGGATAAGGAAGGAAAGGAGTGGCGAAGGTTTAGCATAAGGAAGGAAAGGAGTGGCGAAGGTTTAGCATAAGGAAGGAAAGGAGTGGCGAAGGTTTAGCATGCGAGTTTTGGAATTGGAATGGCAAGGGGTTTGTTTGGTGAGGAGTAGAGGATTGGTTAGGAAGAATATACAAGAGTAAAAACAGTGTAAAACTAATTCAAGCAACAACAACATACGTATAAAGAAACATAAGACCATTTTCAAAATAAGCAGCAGACATTTAATAAAAAATAGCAAGCCGCAACCCCATCAATCCTTGACGTATTTCCTCACAGGCCTACGAATTCCACCCAGACCTCACAGGCCTACGAATTACACCCAGACCTCACAGGCCTACGAATTCCACCCAGACCTCACAGGCCTATGAATTACACCCAGACCTCACAGGCCTATGAATTACACCCAGACCTCACAGGCCTACGAATTCCAGCCAGACCTCAGCATTTTGTAAGTCAGCTGTGTTGTCCTAGTGAAGAGACTGGTGGTGTTTACTGGGGTGATGAGGGAAGGAAACAGACTATAATATAATTTATACCTCAGTGCTGATGGTATGTTGTTGTGGCAATATCAACAACCCATACACACACGGTTGCCTCACAAGTGCGTCATTATCTTTATGTCAAGGTGATCTAGAGTTTCTTAAGAGTTAAAACGAGAAAGGAGCTCCAAGTGAGATGTATGGCCATGTTTCACTTGTGTTACATTGGAGCTTCTCGATTCCTCTAAAGTATGCGAGGAAACAGGACCAGAAGAGCAAGAATAATGGTGTTTTGTTGCTTGGAATAGATTGGAGGATTTAGTTGCTCCAGATTTACCAGCACAAAACATACTTCCCCCTTAACCCTTAAAGGACCGGGGATAGTGAAATTACTGTGCCTCCCAGGACCGGGGGTTGAGCGAAAAACACGTAAAATACCCTGTTTTCGCATGCTCTGTACTCCTAACCTACAACGAACGAGTGAATTATTTTAGTGCCTAGGGAACGAGCAACTCTTCCTCTTTTGATTGGTACCAATGGGAAGTCTGTAGGTTTAATGGTTACAGAATTACGACGAGTTGAATGAGGTACTGTCGCCGTACGTTGAGCGCGAGTGTTTGGGTGGGTGCATTGACCGTGGCGAGGTAGTAGAAAATGGGGGTAGGCGCTCGTCAGCTAAGCCACTCACCAACACACTCGGACATAACAAGATCAATAATTCCTCAATTTTACCCTAGAAAAGGCAGTGTGTACTCAGTCTGAGCATCCCATCCTACTATAAACCAGTGTAGCCAACGTCTGGAGTAAAAAAAAATGGGGAAAATTCCTTAACCTTGGGAAATTTTAGCAATTCGGCATATGCCGGGCCCGGTCCTTTAAGGGTTAAAGGACCGGGCCCGGCATATGACGGGTTGCCCCTAAAGGACCGGGCCCGGCATATGCCGAATTGCTAAAATTTCCCAAGGTTAAGGAATTTTCCTCTATTTTTTTTACTCCAGACGTTGGCTACACTGGTTTATAGTAGGATGGGATGCTCAGACTGAGTACACACTGCCTTTTCTAGGGTAAAATTGAGGAATTATTGATCTTGTTATGTCCGAGTGTGTTGGTGAGTGGCTTAGCTGACGAGCGCCTACCCCCATTTTCTACTACCTCGCCACGGTCAATGCACCCACCCAAACACTCGCGCTCAACGTAAGGCGACAGTACCTCATTCAACTCGTCGTAATTCTGTAACCATTAAACCTACAGACTTCTCATTGGTACCAATCGAAAGAGGAAGAGTTGCTCTATACACACGTAATCGATCACCTCCTGTCTACCCTTTGCAAAATCACAGCTAAAGATTAATGACTCGGTCTCGTCACTAGTTATAATCTTCAACGTTCGTGGTTGCAATGCACTGTCTTATTGATCGAATAGAAAACATAATCAATTGACAGTGGAAGGTAAGATAAACGAGTGATAAATTATTGTGTGGACATTGAAACTTCCTGTTGGTTTGAAGGACACTGAAAAGAAAATTACTGAGACTGAAACAAACCTCTGTAATTATCAAGGCTTGTGGTTAGATTGATATTGATTATTAATTAAAGTAAATTGAGTAGGAAGGTCTTGAAATAGCACCAATAATTAAACGAGGACATTGGAAATTATACTCGTACATTGGAAAAGACTCGCGAGGACATTGAAAAGAAAACGGGAGTCACGCGCGAGGGTAACTCATTTATTTAGCTAGCTTTTTGTGAGAGAAAGTGAGTACGTGAGTAATTTATTAATTCCGTTGGTGTAAGACTGAATTCAATAAATTATAGTAATTTAATGTAATTGGTTGTTTCATACACCATATCTTGCCTATTACTATATATTTATAAATGCATTCATATCGTAAGAGCTCACGTAAATAAATAATTGTTGATAAACTTGCAATAATATAGGAGATTCAACCTCTGAGAACCTTCCTTGAGCCAACACAACGAAGGTAAATTAATAAACCAGGTAAGGTAAGTCAATTACTGAATCATTGCTTACTTAATTATTATATTCATTATAATAATTCCAATATTGCACTACAAAGTTTATTACAGAAAGGAATGACATAGATACAGTTTGTGGAGGGGGGGAGGGAAGAAGGTGTCAGTGGGATGGGTGTGGGTGAGGTGAGGTGAGGTGTGTGGTGAGGGAAAGGACATTTCTACCAAGGATGTCATTATTGGGTCGAATTTATACATACCATAACTAAGGTTGAAATGTACATCGAAAAATACCGCAATTTCAACCTTAGTTATGGTATGTATTAATTAGACCCAATAATGACATCCTTGGTAGAAAAGTCCTTTCCCTCACCACACACCTCACCTCACCTCACCTCACCCACACCCAAGGGGATTAACACGTGACCTGCCCTCACCAACACCACCTTCTACTCCATCCCACTGACACCTCCTTCCCTCCCCTCCTCCACAAACTGTATCTATGTCATTCCTTTCTTCTCACTAGACCACTGAAGATGGTGGCAGTGTTCACACAAACTGTTTGGATTAATATATTATTTCAGTCAACAAGAGTGGGTATTATTCACTGTTTAAAACTCATTGTATTTTCATTCGTGCACAAACATTCCTTAGTTTGTATTAATTAATTTTGGCAATTTTCTTTGAAAAATCACTTTCACTTTGTATGTAAAGTACAATAAATAAACAAGTTACAACACCATTTACAAGACTGGAAGGCTAGTTTATCAGTCAACATGAGCGCCTTTAACAAATGTTGTCCACCTAAAACACGAAAATAGTAAAAATAGGCACCTTTAAAATACGTTACGCTCGCCTATGTTAAACTCGTTCCGCCTATATAGGTATTTTTCCCCCCGAATATTTTTGAGTGCCTTCCGCCTATATCGCAAAACGCCTATATTAAGCACACCTATATCGCGAGCCGACTGTACCTTACCGTAATTCCATACCGTACTTTTAGATAAAAAAAAACATACCTTACCGTAATTCCATACCGTACTTTTAGATAAAAAAAAACATACCTTACCGTAATTCCATACCGTACTTTTAGATAAAAAAAAACATACCTTACCGTAATTCCATACCGTACTTTTAGATAAAAAAAAACATACCTTACCGTAATTCCATACCGTACTTTTAGATAAAAAAAAACATACCTTACCGTAATTCCATACTGTACTTTTAGATTTAAAAAAAACATACCTTACCGTAATTCCATACCGTTAAAAAAAAACATACCTTACCGTAATTCCATACCGTACTTTTAGATTTAAAAAAAACATACCTTACCGTAATTCCATACCGTACTTTTAGATTAAAAAAAAACATACCTTGCCGTAATTCCATACCGTTAAAAAAAACATACCTTACCGTAATTCCATACCGTACTTTTAGATTAAAAAAAAACATACCTTACCGTAATTCCATACCGTTAAAAAAAAACATACCTTACCGTAATTCCATACCGTACTTTTAGATTAAAAAAAAACATACCTTACCGTAATTCCATACCGTAATTTTAGATTTAAAAAAACATACATTACCGTAATTCCATACCGTACTTTTAGATTTAAAAAAAACATACCTTACCGTAATTCCATACCGTACTTTTAGATTAAAAAAAACATACCTTACCGTAATTCAATACCGTAGTTTTAGATTTAAAAAAAACACACCTTACCGTAATTCCATACCGTACTTTTAGATTAAAAAAAAAACCATACCTTACCGTAATTCCATACCGTTAAAAAAAAACATACCATACCGTAATTCCATACCGTACTTTTAGATTAAAAAAAAACATACCTTACTGTAATTCTATACTGTACTTTTAGATTAAAAAAAACATACCTTACCGTAATTCCATACCGTTAAAAAAAAAAATACCTTACCGTAATTCCATACCGTACTTTTAGATTTAAAAAAAACATACCTTACCGTAATTCCATACCGTACTTTTAGATTAAAAAAAAACATACCTTGCCGTAATTCCATACCGTTAAAAAAAACATACCTTACCGTAATTCCATACCGTACTTTTAGATTGAAAAAAAACATACCTTACCGTAATTCCATACCGTTAAAAAAAACATACCTTACCGTAATTCCATACCGTACTTTTAGATTGAAAAAAAACATACCTTACCGTAATTCCATACCGTTTAAAAAAAAAATACCTTACCGTAATTCCATATCGTACTTTTAGATTTAAAAAAAACATACCTTACCGTAATTCCATACCGTACGTTTAGATTTAAAAAAAAACATACTTTACCGTAATTCCATACCGTACTTTTAGATTTAAAAAAAAACATACTTTACCGTAATTCCATACCGTACGTTTAGATTTAAAAAAAAATATACCTTACCGTAATTCCATACCGTACTTTTACGCACATGGGAATACGCACATGGGAAAATACACACATGGGAAAATATACACATGGGAAAATACGCACATGGGAAAATGCGCACATGGGAAAATACGCACATGGTAAAATACGCATATGGGAAAATACGCATATGGGAAAATACGCACATGGGAAAATATGCACATGGGAAAATACGCATATGGGAAAATAAGCACATGGGAAAATACGCACATGGGACAAAATTATCTATTAGATGCCATCAACAAATTGTTGATAGATACATAAATAGACGAGTAATTGACAAAAAAATGGGACATTTTGGTAATATTTTACAATTTTTAGTCAAAAATATAATATGTAAAGTGAAATTTCTCATCATAGGAATAAGATAAATAGATACATGTATAAACCAAAAGATAGACAATAAAATTATCTATTAGATGCCATCAACAAATTGTCGATAGATAGATAAATAGACGAGTAATAAATGAAACAATTAAGACACTTTTGTCCTATTTTATTTTTTTTAGTAAAAAATATATTATATAAAGTAAAATTTCTCATCTTAGGAAATAGATAAATAGATACATGTATATACCAAAAGATAGACAATAAAATTATCTATTAGATGCCATCACCAAATTGTCAATAGACAGATAAATAAACGAGTAATAAATGAAACAATTAAGAAATTTTTGTCATATTTTACAATTTATGGTCAAAAATATATTATATAAAGTGAAATTTCTCATCTTAGGAAACAGATAAATAGATACATGTATATACCAAAAGATAGATGATAAAATTATCTATTAGAGGCCATCAACAAATTGTTGATAGATAGATAAATAGACGAGTAATTAACGAAAAAAGCGGGACACTTTGGTCATATTTTACTATTTTTAGTCAAAAATATATTATATAAAGTGGAATTTCTCATCTTAGGAAATAGATAAATATATATATGTATATACCAAAAGATAGACAATAGAATTATCTATTTGATGCCATCAACAAAATTTCAATAGATAGATAAATAGACGAGTAATTAACAAGAAAATTAAGACACTTTTGTCATATTTTACTATTTTTAGTCAAAAATATATTATATATAGTGAAATTTCTCCTCTTAAAAAATAAATAAATAGATACATGTATATACCACAAGATAGACGATAAAATTATCTAATTGATGCCATGAACAAATTGTTGATAGATAGATAAATAGACGAGTAATTAATGAAGAAATGGGACACTTTGGTCATATTTTACATTTTTTTGTCAAAAATATAATATATAAAGTGAAATTTCTCATCTTAGGAAATAGATAAATAGATACATGTATATACCAAAAGATAGACAATAAAATTATCTATTAGATACCATCAACAAATTGTCAATTGATAGATAAATAGACGAGTAATAAATGAAACAATTAAGACATTTTTGTAATATTTTACAATTTTTAGTAAAAAATATATTATATAAAGGGAAATTTCTCATCTTAGGAAATAGATAAATAGATATATGAAAAAACCAAAAGATAGACAATAAAATTATCTATTAGATGCCATCAACAATTTGTCAATATATAGATAAATAGACGAGTAATAAATGAAACAATTAAGACAATTTCGTCATATTTTACCATTTTTAGTTAAAAATATATTATAATAAGTGGAATTTCTCATATTAGGAAATAGATAAATATAATACATGTATATACCAAAAGATAGACGATAAAATTATCTATTAGATGCCATCAACAAATTGTTGATAGATAGATAAATAGACGAGTAATAAACGAAATAATTAAGACACATTGGTAATATTTTACTAATTTTAGTCAAAAATATAATATATAAAGTGACATTTCTCATCTTAGGAAATAGATAAATCGATACATGTATAAACCAAAAGATCGATAATAAAATTATCTATTAGATGCCATCAACAAATTGTCGATAGATAAATAAATAGACGAGTAATAAATGAATAAATTAAGACACTTTTGTCATATTTTACAATTTTTAGTCAAAAATATAATATATAAAGTGAAATTTCGAATCTTAGGAAATAGATAAATAGATACATATATAAACCAAAAGATAGACAATAAAATTATTTAATAGATGCCATCAACAAATTGTCAATAGATACATAAATAGACGAGTAATAAATGAAACAATTAAGACACTTTCGTTATATTTTACAATTTTTAGTCAAAAATATATTATATAAAGTGAAAATTTTCATCTTATTAAATAGATAAATTGATTTGAGGGTTGAGGTTGAACCCACAACCTCACCTAAAAATAAAAATAAAAAATATATATAAATGAAAGAATGAATGAATGAATGATAATTTTTTTATTCACATGCTTTTTTTCTAGACTATATAATTTTTAATAGTTACAGTGACACACATGTATGGTAACACTGGTAACCAATATGGTAACACTGCTAATGTGGATTTGAACAGAGAAGTATCAGCCAAGGTTTGTTTATATTATAATTTTCCTTTATAATTAATGTTTATGTGTATTTACAAGTCTATATAATAACATAACATAATTATTTATATCAGTTTATAATAATAATAACATAATAGTACCATAAATAACTGTTATTATATATTAATATTGTAATTAATTATTAGTATGTGCATAGAACACCGTTTTGAAACAAATAATGGGTATTTATTTAAACTAACACCGTTTTGAAACAAATAATGGGTATTTATTTAAACTAACACTGTTTTGAAACAAATAATGGGTATTTATTTAAACTAACACCGTTTTGAAACAAATAATGGGTATTTATTTAAACTAACACCGTTTTGAAACAAATAATGGGTATTTATTTAAACTAACACCGTTTTGAAACAAATAATGGGTATCTATTTAAACTAACACTGTTTTGAAACAAATAATGGGTATCTATATAAACTAACACCATTCTGAAACAAATAATTCGTTTTTATTTAAACTAATGCTGTTCTGAAACAAATAATTGGTTTTTATTTAAACTAACACTGTTTTGAAACAAATAATGGGTATTTATTTAAACTAACACCGTTTTGAAACAAATAATGGGTATTTATTTAAACTAACACCGTTTTGAAACAAATAATGGGTATCTATTTAAACTAACACTGTTTTGAAACAAATAATGGGTATTTATTTAAACTAACACCATTCTGAAACAAATAATTGGTTTTTATTTAAACTAACACTGTTTTGAAACAAGGTGCTGCTTGTTGACATAAGTTTTCTGTATGTATCTTTTCTATTGTTGGTGTGTTTGTATGTGTGTACGGGTACAGTACAGTATTACAGTACAGTATTACAGTACAGTATTACAGTACGGTAGGCCTATGGTATTTTATAATCTACCAGTACGGTATGAAATTATGGTATGATAATTCTTGTTAAGTATGAATACCAAAATATGTTACTTTTTGGTGACTTTTCCGTACCCTTTCCATACTTTATTTAAATTGGAATATACATACATAGAATAAATGTGCTGAATTGTACCGAAAAAGTGCTAAATTGTAGCAGTACAGTACAGTACAGTATGGTACTGTAAGGTACATTACAGTATGGTATGGTACATTACAGTATGGTACAGTATGGTACGTGTAAAGTGTACTATATTGTACTACAGCTAACACAAAAGAAATCGTCACACCAGTTGAAATCCGTAACCACGGATAATTTACTAACCTTATAATATTATTTAGGATGATTGAAACAAATGTTTTTTATGTCATGAAGCCTGTCCCCCTATTCCTGCACCCCCCAGTCACCCTCCAAGCCTGTCCCCTTCTCCCACACCCCCTTAACCTATTGAGTCTAGTTTTAAAAGGTTTGAACATCACAGTTGTCAAAGCTCTGCTAGTTTATTAATCCTGCAATTTGATGAGGACACAACTTCTGACCCCCAGTGTACATAAGGCCATCTGTGCTTATCTGGTTGGTACCACAATGAATTCAGTGGTATTGTGGTTGGGTGAAGGTAACTAATTATTGACCCCAACCCTGCAAGGTGTGGTCAGTTACTAATGATTTTATTGTTTACAGGTTACTTGAGTGTGTTGAGCAGCTTGGTCCACTACTATTGGTACCATGATCCTGACCAGATGTGAAAATAATGCTTGTGTTAGTTAATGTTTAAACAAACCGGTGGAAGTGGTGGAATATTAGTGGTGCTAAGAAAGTTATCAAGAATGTAGGGGAGATCAAGTGATTGAGATCTGCCATGTGTCTTCAGATTAAAACCCAACACAAATCTTCTCATTGTTAAGGTGAGGATTACATGCTGTTATACCATTGCTAGTAACTGTGGTGGTCTATATGTTATTGTTGAAATACTTGCATCAAAGTAATCTATGTCAATGTCTACATGAAACATTGTAATGGCAGAAACCAAAAATTGCACTGGTTTAAGATTTTACAGTGTAACATTGACCTTTTTAGAATATACAGTTGCCAAAAAAGGTACTGCGACACCTATTGATACAACTTTAAATATATTAATGTCCATAGTTGTTTGTAGGGATTATAAGTATGTATTACAGAAGGATATGTATATTTCCTTCTGTTATACATGCTTATAGTCCATATACAAATACAGGTCTCCCTTACAATACGATTGGGTTAGGTTCTTCAAAACCCAATCGTATAGCGATCGATTGTATAACGAGCTTAAGGTTTAATGGGATAAATAGGGTTACGTTCCAAGACTCGTATATTATGACCATAACATCACTATTTACTACCATAATATATAACTAATGATAACATAAACAATGTTAAGAACAGTTAATCACTTTATTTAACTTACAGTTAAGTATATCGGTATTGTAATTTGTGAAATTAGGCCGAGGCACACAAAGAACATTCACTTGTCATCATCTGACAGCATGGACAGGGGAGAGTCGGGAGATAGTGAGAGTGTAGTGGAGAACGAGAAGGCACTAAGGCAGACTGGTAGGCTAGACAGTGTGGCGCCTGAGGGTGGATGGCACGGGAGGGGAGGTAGACAGTGTTGCCACAGTGGATGGAGAGCGGGATGGCTCAGACAGTGGCAGACACACCGAAAACATACACTCGTCCTCGCACACAGAAAACATTCACTCGTCATTATCAGACATGCCGTTTTATTATGTCCAGCTCAGACTGCAAGCTCAAGCTTTTCCTTGCTTTTTTCGGCTTTACATCACTAGGAGAAGTGCTTGCAGGTCGCTTAGAAGCCATAATGAATCACTCGATAATAAGATAGGGGCAGTATGATAATGGTAGCAGCGGGAGCTTGACTGAAGGAGACAAGGGAAAACAGTTCAAAACACGCAGACGACGCAGTTCTTCCAATCGTCGCTATGCTTGGGTGGCGCTGTCATCGCTCGCTCAAACGAATGATAGTAACCTTGCGCAGCGGGAGATCGTAAATGCGAGTGAAAATGATCGTTTAAAGAGCCAAGGGTATCAAAGTAGTTAAATCGTATACGCCAAATATCGTATAGTGATGCATTGTATAGTGAAGGAGACCTGTAGTTGTGGATATTACTATGGTGAAAGTTCTATCAAGATTTGTCGTAATACCTTTTTTGGCAACTGTACACCAGTGTAATACCATATTTTGTTGAAATAGGGTCAAATTTAACTGCCCTTTTTGAAATGTCTACCAGTTATGCACTATATGACAAGGTAATGGAATTTTCAGGTTAGTTAACAGGTTGTTGGAGCCTCACTGGAGCATCACTACGAGGAACCCTCCAGTGAGTGTTAAAAACATTGTCAGGTCGGTTTATAGGGGTGCGGGAGTAGGGGACACACACATACACACACACACACACACACACACCTGTGAATCCTGTGAAGAAGTTGGAAGCAATCAGCCCCGCTAGACATGGTGCTGTGCTTCGGGGTCGCGATGGGTCGCCTCCCCTGGGTAAGTGAAGTCGCCGTCCGCCCGTCGAAGAGCCAACCAGTCTATTATTGAGTTGGTTGGGGCACGGGAGTTGTAGTGAGGGAGGTGTGGCTCGTCCAGTACATCTTGTAGAAATTGGTCAAGTCTTGATTTAAAGTGGTGAAGGGTGACGTTGGTGAGGGCTGGTATTGTCGTGGTAGTGAGTTGAAGAGCGCTGGACCACGTATGGAAAAGGAATTGCTCCTAAGCGTCTTCACTCTTGTTAGGGCCCGAGGGTGAACTCTACCTATGTTGCAGAGTTGACCTAGTCGTTGGTGCTCGTGGAAGCGTAGGTCTATGTCATTGGAACATAGGCCCTGCATTGTCTTCCAGACATAGAGAATCAGGTATCGTTCTCTACGCCGCTCCAGAGAGTACAGTTTGAGGGTATTGATTCGCCCCCAATAGTTTAGATCTTTTACAGTTGATATGCGGTAAGTAAATGATCTTTGTACCGATTCAAGTGCTTGGATATCCCCAGGTCTCCAAGGGGACCACAACTAGCAGCAATATTCCAACAAGGGGACAACCAGCGATTTGTACAAGATCAACATCGGAAAGGGGTCTCTTGTCTTGAAGGTGCGGAGTATCCAACCCAGTTGACCACGCGCTTTTTTCACTATATATTGGTAATGTGTAATGAAAATGTAGCGTCGTTTGAGAGGCAGACACCAAGGTCTCTGACGCAGGGCTGGGTAACAATGATGGAGCCATCAGGTGCTTCATAGGATGCATTTGGTAGTTGGGTTGGTGTTGTTGAATATCTAAGATGGTCGAATTTGTTATTATTAAATTTCATGTTATTGATGTTGGCCCATTTATATATTTCCTCTAGATCATTTTGTAGGAGGACAGCATCTTTATTAGTATTAATAACTTTAGTGATTCGCGTGTCATCAGCGAAAGAAGTGACAGTGGAGTTGGTGATGTTTGAGTCTATGTCGTTGATGTGGACAAGAAACAGTAGTGGTCCCAGGACAGAACCTTGAGGAACACCACTCAGGACAGACGACACAGACGACATGGCTCCACTGACAGCGACAAATTGGGTTCTATTGGTTAAAAATGCAGATATCCAAAGACCGAGTTGACCAGAGATTCCCAGGTGGCGCAGCTTATGGAGCAGAACCCCGTGGTCAACCTTGTTGAAAGCCTTTGAAAAGTCAAGGTACACTACGTCAATCATAGTATTGAGTTCAAGGGAGGTGATGAGCCGATCGTGATGAGCAAGAAGTTGAGATAGACATGATCGACCTCTCCTGAAACCATGTTGTCCATCATTCATTTTGTTTGAGTCTTCGAGATATGTAGTGATTTTCTTGGTGATTATTTTTTCAAGTACTTTGATGATGTGCGAGGTCAGAGCTATGGGCCTATAGTTATTTGCCTCACCTCACGAACCTCCTTTAAAAACTGGGGTGATTTTCGCCGATCTGAGGAGTTGTGGCGCGATACCAGTAGCAAGGGAGTTTCGGTAAAATATGAGCAGTGGCTTTGCCAACATATCCGCACATCTTTTGAGAAAGATTGCTGGTATATGGTCAGGGCCGGCCGCTGAGTTGTTGCTTAGAGTTTTAATGGCTTCAATTATGTCAGTAGTGTTAATGGTGATGTTGTGAAGTTGTTGGTCTTGGTTGGCTTGGTCTGTAGACATGAAGAAATCTACTGGACAGTTGATAGTTTTTTCTTGAAGTGGTATGTTAAAAACTGTTTCGTATTGTTTTCTTATTAGATCACTTATTTCTTGGGGGTCAGTTATTGTCTTGTCACCTTCCTTAAGAGGAACAACAGGGGTCTTTATTTTTTACTTCTTAAAGGCGTATGTATAGAAATATTTTGTGTTTTCTTTTATACTTTTCACAGCCATTGCTTCTTTGTGAACAAGCTCACATGTGGTGGAATCTACTAGGGCTGCATTTAGGCCTGAAATATGCTCGGTTAATCGTTCAAATCTGTCGTTGTTCGTAGTGTTGTTCAATTTCTTTTTTAATTTTCCTCTTTTTCTCATGAGAAGCCTTCTGTCCTTTGGTATTATTGAATACTTGGTAATTCTGCTTGACCTCGGTGGTACATTTTGAATCGAGGCTTTTAGAAAAGTGTCCAGTATTAGGTTTAGTTGGTCGTTAGGGTTGAGGTGGTCAAGGGAGGTGGACCAATCAGTTGAGTTAAGGAACTCACATAAACCATCCCATGACATGTCTTGACTAAAAAAATTTAGGTCAGAGAAGTTGGTAGGTAATTCACATACTTTAGTAAAGTTTGGTTCTGTCACTGAAGATTTTATGTTAGTGGTGATTTTGATCAAATTATGATCGCTCAGGTTGGTTATTAATACTTCATGGTTGTATATTAGGTCCTCGTTGTTGGTAAAAAACAAGTCAAGGATGTTGTTTTGACGAGTTGGAGTTGTAATTACTTGGGTAAGGAAGAAGTCTTGGACAAAAGATTGTAGATGGAGTGCCTGGGATCGTTCACTGGATGAGCCTCTGTTAATGGAGTCCGTGGACCAATCTATAATGGGTAGATTAAAATCTCCCGTAATTATGAGCGTAGGTTGGGGAGTAAAGGTATCAAGTAGAGCACGAATGGCATTGATGGTTTTGAGAAAGGCTTCGATGGGGCAGTCTGGTGGACGATAAATGATGGTGAAGATGAGGTCTAACTTCTTTATATAGATGAGTTGGGTCTCAGTATATGAGTTTGACTTGGAAAAGAGAACTTGGGTATCAGGTGTAAGTTCTTCTCTTATATATGTAATGACACCACCTTTCTTTCTGTTAGTGCGGTCTGTGCGTATGATATTATAGTTATTAATATGTACCTCCGCATCTTTGATGTTATGGTTCAGATGGGACTCGGTGAAGGATGTAATTAGGGCATGAGAATCTGTCATTAATTCCTTAATAAGTGGTAATTTTTCATTGAATCTATAAGGAATTAGACCTTCTTTGTTTGCAGTCAATATATTATTTAATACTGGCGTTGGAGGAACGGCGGAGGATGGGCCATGTTGGGTAGGGGGACTGGGTGATGTTGGTGCTGGTCCCTTTGTATTGGCAAAAGACTCATTAATTGTGCTAGACATCTCCTGGATGTCTAAGAATAAAAAATGTCGTGAGTCATCGTTGCGTAGATATTGGCTGGTAGGTTGGTTAGTAGACTGCTGGTGATATGTGTGGTGGAAGGGTATGTTCCACCTGGTATATTAGCTTTGCGCAGTGGCAATATCGTAACCAATGAGGTTAGAGGAATTGCTGTTGTGCAAGTTAGCTAAAGCCAGTATTGGGAAAAGCAAGAACCTCGGTGACCTACCCCTCCCCAGGAAGGGTAGGTAAGTCTTACCCCGCCTCCAAGTGGTGACCTCGGGGGTACACCTCCTTTTTTTTATCTTTGTTTTATATACTTAGGAGGTGGAGCTAAAGGGGGAGGCGGTGTGGGGGTGAGATTTAGCTTCCTCACATTTAGGTTTTAAGGTTTTTATTGTAATATGGTGTTTTAGTTTTTTAATTTAATATAGTGAATGTTTTAAAAAAAATTGTACATTTTTGTGATTGATTTCTTTTTAATTTTGGACCGTGTATTTTTGGTTTTGACAATGCTGGCGACCCGTGTCCCTCTGGGAATGAGCACTGCATTGGCCTTGCCAGCCATCAGTGGCCCCCCGATGGAGGAGTGGACAACTATGGCTGCTGGCGGGGGGGAGTCTCCGGGCTGCCCTGTAGAGGGAGTGGGTGAAAGGGACTGTATGAGAGTTGTGACAATAAATGTTAATGGAATGACAGATATGATCAAGAGAAGAGAGGTTGTGGAATGTTTTAGGAAGGGAAGAGTGGATGTTATGGGAGTGACGGAGACACATGTGAAAGGATGTGGAATGGCTGAGTGTGGGGAGGGAAGGGAGAGTGGAATGTGGGAAGGAATGGAGGGAGGGGTAGTGTGGACGGGTATGAATGAAAAGACTAAAGGAAGAGGGAAGGAAGGGTGTGCGTTGTTGGTGTCTCCGTGGGTGTGGAAGGGAGTGGATGGACATGGGTGGAAGGGGTCAAGGATTGTGTGGATGACAGGAAAGATTGGAATGGTAAGGTATGCATGGGTGTGTGCTTATGCACCCGTGAATGAAAAGAGCAAGACTGGGAGAGAGAAGATGAGAGTGTTCTGGGAGGAGTTGAATGCATGTCTGAGAGGGATTGATGATGGAAGGAGAGTGGTAATGATGGGTGATATGAATGGAAAGGTGGGAGGTGAAGAAGTGGGGAATGTTGTAGGTAAATGGGGTGTAGAAGGAATAAATGAGAATGGTGAGTATCTGGTGGATGTCTGTGCTGAGAGGGGGTTGTTCTTAGCCAACACCTTCTTTCAGCACAGGATGATCCACCGGTACACCTGGCAAAGAAGGGATGAGAGAGGAGAACAAAAGAGTCTGATTGATTATGTGGCAGTAGATGAAAGGTTGAGGAAGGATGTATGTGATGCAAAAGTGGTGAGAGGAATGGTCCATTGCTCCGACCATTATGCGGTGTTGGTGAGGATGAAGGTCAGAGTGAAGTGGGAGTATTGTAAGAGGGGTGAAGGGGTGAGGAATAGGAGGGAGGTGGCTAGCGGAAAATTGGATGTAGCAGAGTATAGGGAGGAATATAAGAGGAGGGTGAGTGAGGTGCTGGGGGATGCAAGGATGGGGATACGAGAGGGAATGGGAGTGAATGATGTGTATGAATTGTTTAAGATGAGTGTAGTGAGGACAGCAGTAGAGGTAGTAGGGTATAAGTCACAGAAGAGGGGTAAGAAAGGGAGTGCTTGGTGGTCAGAAGAAGTGAAAGATGCAATAGAGAAGAAAAAGAAGGCATACAAGAGAACTTTACAGAGGAATGTGTCGGAAGAAGTGAGAGAGAGATGGAAGAGAGAATATAATGTATGTAAGAGACAAGTGAAAAGGATAGTGAGTGAGAGTAAAAGGAGAGTGGATGAGGAGTTTGGAAGGAAACTGAATGAAAAGTTTAAAGAGAACAAGAAACTATTTTGGAAGGAGGTTAAAAGAGAAAGAGGAGAAGGAAAATCTGGTAGTGTGAGAGTGAAGAGAGAGGATGGAGTTGCTGTGAGTAGAAGTGAGGAAGTTAAAGAAGTGTGGAAGAGGCATTTTGATCGTTTGATGAATGAAGGGATGGGAGGGGAGGCAGTGGTGACATGCATGGGGATGGAGGCAGGTTGTAGACGACAGGATGCTCAGGGAGAATTAGGAAGGGAAGAGATTAGGAAAGCAATAGGAAAGTTGAAGATGGGAAAGGCACCGGGGGTAGATGGGATAACGGCTGAAATGTTAAAGTATGGGGGGGAGGTAGTGGTGGAGTGGATGTTGTATATATACACATTAGCATGGAGGCAGGGAGAGCTACCAGAGGATTGGAGGAGGGCTATAATTGCACCGTTGTATAAGGGGAAGGGGAGTAAGGAGGAGTGTGGTAGTTATAGGGGAATAAGCCTTCTTAGTGTACCGGGGAAGGTGTATGGAAAGGTTCTAACTGAGAGACTGATGGAAGTGACAGGGAATAAAGTTAGTGAGGAGCAGGGAGGGTTCAGAAAGGGTAGAGGATGTGTGGACAGAATATTTGCACTAAAATCGATAGTAGAGAAATATATAGGGAAAGGTAGGAAGTTGTATGCTGCCTTCATGGACTTGGAGAAGGCATACGATAGGGTTGATAGGAGAGCTATGTCAGAGGTGTTGAGAATATATGGTGTTGGGGGATCTCTACTGAAAGGTATTGAGGCTTTTTATGCAGATGCAAGGGCATGTGTGCGGGTGGAGGGTGATCTGAGTGAGAGTTTTAATATTAGTGTAGGGCTGAGACAGGGATGTGTTATGTCACCATGGTTGTTCAATATATATATATATATATATATATATATATATATATATATATATATATATATATATATATATATATATATATATATATATATATATATATATATATATATATATATATATATATATATATATATATATATATATATATATATATATATATATATATATGGATGGGTGTATGAGAGAGATGAAAGCCAAAGTGAATGGTCTGGGGGTGAAGTTGAGGCTGAATGAAGTAAATTGGTCCTTGGCGGCAAGTTTGCAGATGACACTGTGTTGATGGCTGAGAGTGAAAGGGAGCTACAGAGAGTGGTGGACGAATTTCAGACTGTATGTAAACGAAGGAAACTGAAGGTGAATGTGGGAAAAAGTAAAGTGATGGTGTTTGAGAGAGCAGAAACGGAAGTGATTGACTTTGCTACACCTTACAGAGTGGAAGTACCAACTGGGACGAAGTGTGAGATAACCCTAAGGGGTGAGAGGATGGAGGAAGTGAAGGAGTTTAAGTACCTGGGGACAGTTATGTGTAAACATGGAAGTATGGAAGGAGAAATTAGGGAGAGAGCAGTGAAGGGTAGACAGGTCATAGGATCACTGGGGAGGATAATGAAGGGTAGAAATGTGAGTATGGAAGTGAAAAGGGGACTACGAAATACTATAATCCTGCCAACACTGACGTATGCGTCGGAGACCTGGACATGGAGTAGGGCTCATCAGTCAAGAATAGGTGCTGTGGAAATGAGTTATCTGAGAGGTGCATGTGGACTGACAAGGAGGGATGGAGAAAGTAATGAAAGTGTGTATAAGAGATGTGGTATGAGTAAGAAGGCAATCGGTATTGAGTGTGGAGTGGTTGAGAGAGTGAAACGTAATACTTTGAGGTGGTTTGGACATGTAGAGAGAATGCAAGGTGAGGAGTTTGTAAAGAAGGTATATGGAAGTGAAGTTGTGGGACGTGGTGTGAGAGGCAGACCACCCGTTAGATGGCAGAACAGAGTGGAAGAGTATGTAAAGGAGAGAAACGTGAGGGGGAGGGGAGGGCTGGACCAAGTAAGGAGGGAGTGTTGGAACAGGGAAGACTGGAGACTTTTCTGCCGTGGCCACCCCCTTCGGGGGAGTTCCCGGAGGGAACGAGGCGTCAGAGCTATAGATAGATAGATAAATAGATGTGTGTACATGTGAACGTGTGTACACACGTGTGTATATGTGTATGTACATATGTGTATATGTGTGTGTACATATGTGTATATGTGTGTGTACATATGTGTATGTGTGTATGTATATAATAATAATAATAATAATAATAATAATAATAATAATAATAATAAATGGTTTATATAGGGGCTGGCAGCCCTAAAGCTGAAAATATACATATTACAATATAATTAATTATGAGAAAGATATTTACATGATGAATGATAAAAATAAAATGTAGGCATTTACATGTATACATAGACATGTACAGTACAACAAAATTAATGTATGTATGTACAGCTCTGGACTGATCAATGGTCCACACTTCTTCCACCCTTGCCTTGGTGTGGGCCTCAACGGATATGGTATCACTGACAGGTGGAGGGGGGAGGGGAGAAATGTGGGCGGAGTTATATAGGGGGGGTAGCGTTACCAATGTTGAGCCATCCAGAAATTTGAATCCCGAACCACTTGTGATCATGGATGTGAACCACTCACTTGAAGGTGGTAGGAGAGGAGGGGTTGGGTTGGGGAGAGGGGGTAAAGCTTCACCAGTGATCGAGATGGAGAGAATTATTGGATCAAGTGTTAAGTTACATTTCAAGTAAATCCTTTATTTTTATCCTGTATCATTCATGACATTTTCTAAGAAACGTTTATTGTGTAACTGGTTACCAAAGGATAATAGTTATAGTTTCTTCTGTAATCTAAATCCAACTCTGATGCTGCATTCCATGGGATATTCTCTATTATTTGAAATGAATCCAGATTTTACCTAATATAATTAACACGACACCAGTTTTTTATGACTAATATATCAAGCGATGCACCACCTACCCAGTGTTAAGTTACATTTCAAGTAAATTCTTTATTTTTATCCTGTATCATTTATGACATTTTCTAAGAAACGTCTATTGTGTAACTGGTTACCAAAGGATAATAGTTATAGTGTAAGATGTTAATTACCTAATAACTACTCCATCTGTTCTTCCTCACCCCGTCCTCCTTTATTCAATTCACTGTTTCCTCTCCCTCCATCCCACCATTCCTTTACTCTCCATCTTACCACCACCACCATCATTCTGTGTGTTGCTGCATAATCTGTTAATGCGCAAACACGACCACAATAGAAATAAAAGTGATATTTGGTATGCAAATACAATCCGTTATATATGACAAATATATTTATTACCTTTATTTATTTATCTGAGGTCAACATCTAGGCCAGCCATTCAGACGCCCAGTATAGTGAACCAATCACAAGATTTAGAGGATATTGTGTCACAACTATTGTTATTACTAATTAAAACAGGGAAAAATTGAAATCAGACATTTATTGGTTATTGTTTACATCTCCACAAGTCCTCGTCACGAAGCATTCAAACCCATAATCCAACTGGGTCTGTAGGCACCACACTGTAATTATAATAACCACAATTATAATAACTGTTAACTTATTATAACCTGAAGTTTATACTTCGACCTCACGTTTGCATTAAGCATGTGTAATGTTTGTTTTGTTTTCTTATTATTATTATAAGCACCGATATATGTATTGCTTTAGACCCTTAGCCACGATGATATACAGTATATACACTATTTATATACACTTCTATGAAGATATTAAGGCTTGAAATACTGTAGATTACATATTTCATTTCATTACTCATCAATTTGTTGCTAGTATCGTGTTCAACCACCCTCCTTCTCAATGACAGCCTGCAGTTGCTCGGGCATTGAGGCACCATGCCTCCTCACTGTATAATATATATGGTTTTCCCCGAAAAATCTCCCACTGTGTTCTGGTGTGACGTAGCAAATCTGCTGTGGTTCTCTGTCGTTCTGGCTCCCACGTGTTAACGATAGAACCTCATATATTTTCTATAGGGTTCATATCGCAGTCTTAAATAGACAAATCTATCACCTGCAAATAATCATGAGCAGTAAACCATTCTTGAACTTTCCTCGCCATATGGATAGGGCATCGGTCGTGTATAGGACAGATAAGGGTGAGTAGTTGAAAAGATATTAAAAACATTTAGAATATGTGCTTCATTATATTGCATTTGATCGATCTATTAAAATTAATAAAGACACTGTCTATTGTTCACCCCCGTAGAGAGATACTGATTATAATTATTATCCTTTGGATATTAAGCAACAAATAACAGAGCTGAGACAATTAATTTTCTGTCTTCAGCTTTACCTATATTCTTTTCACCCCTCATGCTGGCAGTCCCCCTCTTTATCACCTCTTCTCGCCGTAAAATAAATAAATTTCCACCTATATTTTTCAAGTAACTGGCAACCTCACACAACCTCCTCTCACCTGTTGTAGGGGGATGGTGAGGAGATTGTCTTGTGAGGAATTTAGGAAGCGGGGGTACCTCGCCTTGTCCGAACATTTGCTCAGGATTTTGTGTTCTCACTGACTACAACTTAAGATCATAAGAGTAAATTCCTTAAGTATACACATTTGCCTAACTACTATACCGCCATAAATTACGGCGGGGTGTCGTAAACATTGTGTTAGAATGTTATAATTATCTGACTAAGGACCTTCAAGATCTTTGCGAAAAACGATGCAACATGGGACCTGAAATGGTTAGTAGATAAGGTTTAGGTCTTGTACATATATTTACTTATCTATTTATTTGGTAAATATTGAAAGAATTGCCTTTATTGTGTACAGTTTTTCTACCTTCATTACCCACTTATTTAGACCAATCTAAGATTTTTTTTTTTTATGGCATTTCTTCCGCAAATGCCCCATTTCCAAACGTTTTTTTTTAAATTGGCTAATGTTATCTTACCTAACCAAGACCGCATCAGACTACCGGGACCTAACCTGGGCAAACTACCGGGAAATAACTGTGGTAAAGTATCGTACAGCAAAATACTGGGATGTAGCCGGATCTGTTAACACTGTTACAAAACGGTAATTTTGTCAATAATTACCATTTATTTTTGTGGTAATTAATAATGGAATGTTTAGGTCAGGTTATATTTAATCAAGTGGTTACTTCAGTCAAGATACTGTACAATGTTTTTCCTTCACAGATACAGTGACTTTATCCTTGGTATTCTAAAGTGGGAATCATGTGTGTACTTCAATTAATTGAAAATCATTGCATAATTGTGCCAAGGCCTATAAAACATGACATACGAATAGCACACACTAATGTCCAGTCAGTCTCAGCAATTCATATACACCACTGTGACATTAAGGGTTTGTAGCAACTAGAAAATTCAGTAAGCCTACATTAACCCCTCCGCGACGGGATAACTATGAATAGCCAATCAGTCAGTCCGGGGCTAGTCTTACTTTCCCTACTGCCTGTCCGGGCGATTATGGCAGATTTTTTCCAAAATCGCTCTATTCCACTTACTCTGTACGTCTAAACTACGATACTGAACAACTTAAATTTGGTCTTGTTAGCACCATCAACTCTTCCTCTTTCCAATAAAACCAACCTCAGCTCTCTACAACTCTCCGTTGCCGAGAAATTAAGTGAGGAATGAAGGGTACTTTTTCGTGTGAGCGCGGCTGCGTTCGCTTAGGTGGAGTGGCTCTGACGACAACTGAACGTGGCCCGCGCGGGTGGCAGTCAGTGTTGTAAGTAAGCATGGCGCACCACAGAATCGGACACGCACGAGAAATCTAATCCACATCCATCCATGTTTACAGTCAGTAATACACTGACTGACGATGGTGATTTGTAGGGATGGTGGTGAAGTATAGCCAAGTAAAAAAAAACCCGCCAAATTGGGCTCGCAAATGCCGACATTGGCAATAGCGGTGCTTCATCTCGCCCGGTCACCACATAGCAGTGGCGTACAACACTACCCGGGCGCTCCCAAGGGAGTGACCATCACCGCAATCCGGTCTCTAAGGGTTAAAATCAATATATCTTGTGCTTCTTTTCAAATTTCACATATTAAAAAAGTTCTCATTATCACATATTTTTCAACCTCTCCTTTTGGATTTAAAGGTTTTGGAGAATGAAGGGATTTTTGTCTCTAAGAAAGATGGTATTCATTGGTTGAGAGGCAGTATTGCAGTGGTATTAGGTGACAATCTTGGAAGTCATGCTATGGGTGGCTTCATACAATGCTTTACAAGCTACAGAATTTGTCGTTTTTGCATGATGACAAAGACTCAGATTCATGATAACATACAGTTAAACCTCGTTATTTCGGACCCCGTTATTTCGGATTTCGGTTATTTCGGACACAATCCGCTGGAGATTTTTTTTTGTCTGAATTTTGGTTTCTCTATTTTTTCCTATTATATTTTTTACATTATACAGTAGGTATATTATTTACACATCATTACATACCTATTTATGTATATATACAGTTGACTCTCGAATAAATCCGAGGAGTTCTTATACAAAACGAGTGAAATCATAATGAACTTGTCAGGAAATTATATCACTCATCTGTGAAGCGTGGGTGTGTGTGTGTTGCCACCACTTCTCCCCCACTCCTTCCCCCCCCTATCCTCGGTCTCGATTCACCCTATAGCTCAAGGTCAAGGGAATATAGGCCTAACCTGCCCTGTCAACTTGTGTGATTATCTCGTTTTTAGTAATAAAGAGTTAACCACTAGCTTCAACAGTCATGCCAGGTGGTGCATTTACAAAACAGAAGGCCATATCCTTCGATAGAAAGAAGGAAGATGTTTCTCGAATAGATAAAGGAGAAGGAAACACCAGAGTACAGTATGGCTAATAAAATGTAAACAATCGATATCCCGTTATTTTCCCCCTTCCCCCTACCACCTAGACCACTACCACGCATGCGTGATTTGTTATCTTTACAAGCGCGGGTTGGAGACTTGGAGTGGTTGCGTATCACTACATCATTCTTGTTTTTATTAAACAGTATTATATAGCTACTCTGATACGTCCCACTATACGATCACGGCAAGAAATAAACTCATCTCTTCACCACACAAGGTAAATAACATTTAGGTATATTATTTACACATCACTACATACCTATTTATGTAGATATATCTGTATTTTGTGTTAATTTTTGTACAAACACGTTTTTTTTTGTTTTTTTATTTTTACTTCGTACCCCTCGTAAAAATTTGTCGCAATTACGGTCAAACCGCAAAAACGGACACCCTCTCCCCCCTATTAGTCCGAAATAACGAGGTTCAACTGTACTTGCCAAAAGTCAACCAAGAACAAAAACAGGGCATGATGAACAGGTCCAAATTGTAAATGAGGATCCAGGTCAAGCAAGCACATATGGGGTCAAATCTTATTCTCCACTACATGAGTTGAAATATTATCATGTTATTGGGGGCCTGCCTTCAGATATTGCTCATGATTTGTTTGAAGGAGTATTTTGTGATGTTGTTCCATGCATTATTAATTACTGTTTGGCCAATAACTTTTTCACAGCTGGATATCTCAATGAAAGGATAATTCACTTCCCATATGTTGGCTCTGACAAAGTAAATAAGCCAGTCCCAGTACAAGTTATATCACATGTTAAGGTTATGGTTAAACAGGAAGCAGCACAAATGTGGTGTCTTACAAATCTTCTTCCCTTAATGATTGGACACAAGATACCTGCACATGATAATAAGTGGGAAGTTCTTCTAAAACTTCTAGATGCAGTACAGTACATTTGTGCTCCCTCCATTCATCATGTTCAAGTGGAGATAATGAGAGAGTGCATTGATGACTTCCTTGAGAGTTTTGCCACAGAGTTTCCAACACAGACCATGAAACCCAAAGCCCACTACATGACTCACTATGCTGATCAGGTGTTACAATTTGGACTGCTCATTAACTGCTGGACTCTAAGATTTGAAGGGAAACATTCATTCTTCAAGAACATAAGCAGAGTTACCAGGAACAAGATAAATATATGTAAATCTCTTGCCTGGAGACACCAAATGAATCAGGTGATGCTTTCAGAATCAGGTAACATTCTTGATGGTAACAAGGTTGAATATGATGGATCAACCCCTGTTAGACCAAATTATATTCCAGAAGTACCAGAAGAGTTGATCAGTAATCAAAGTCTTAAAGTCAATAAGTTGAAATTTAATGGTGCTGTATTTACTAAAGGGTTGTGTGTACCACTAGAAAGAAATGGTGACCTTTTGATTTTTGGATATATTACAGAACTATACAGTATGTATTTAATGGTAAGCCATTCTTGAAATGTAGCACAATGAAAACTGTTGAGTATTCTGGTCATTTTCATTCATATAAAGTTCAGCTTCTTCCAGATTCAGCATTGATTCCTGTCAGTGGTAAATATCCTTTACCACTATATAGTATATCTGATGACCAGTATTTTGTACCTATGAGATACATCATTCCAGGGTTACATTTCTAGGTAGACAGAATGGTACGGTATGGTACAATAGCAACTGGGAGTTACAGTGTATTTCACTTTATCAGATGGGTGTGTTTCATGCTAGATTCTCCCAATGTACAGTACTATTTTCACTGTCGGTACTGTATAGGCAAATTGTTCCTTAAAATATTTGAACTATCTTCCTTTGGTCAAAGGTGGTTACAAAAGCATTTCATTCCAATTTAATAGATAATTAATGGGTGCAATGAGCAAAGCTCGACTGTATAGTCATTATAAAACATCATGCGAAATGGAGCCTTTATTCTGATTATGTTTCGCTTGCACTTCTTCAGGTCAAAAGGCAAGACACTAACATCCAATGGTGTTTTATACTGACCACTAGGGCAGATGGATGATTGTATTACATAGTACAGTATGTATTAATAAATATCTGCCCCTGTAGGTTTAACCTACTATATTGTTGTTGGTCAATAAGTAAGTAAAGTCTGTATTTTCAGGTATTATATTAAGTCACAAGAATGATCATTCACAATATCAAAAGTTGGTTACAAGTCAACACACATAATATATACAATACAAAATAGAAATATACACAATTGACTAATATTAAGTTACTGTAATAACAATGCTCTGCTCTCTAAATGTAAAGTACGACACACGTACAGAGGAGTAGCCTCTGCCACCGTGTGAAGTAGAAGTGTAAATAATAGTGCAAGTGTAAGTGGAAATGGAAGTGGTCAGCCCAGAGATGAGAACACTGGAAGTCTGACGCCTTGGTGGACGGCTGCCGGTGCTTATATAGCCCTGGTGATGACGTAGGGTCAGCCATGTTGATGAGGTGTCCTTCCCTCATTGGTTGGTGCACGATGAACCCTCGGGGTCTTGGTGAACTGCCGACGAGCCAAACTACCACTCACGATACTTCAGCAGTTTGCTGCGTGAACCGCTACAGGACCCTCCCCAGATTACGGCTGGAATCGAACTGGTGGCATGCTGACTCTACCAGAACGGGTACGATAGTGTGTCGGCTCAGGTGTAGAGGGATCCATCTGATCTTGTTGCATGACAGGTACCTTTAGGGGAGAAGACAAAGAGGTTAATTCTTCTGGTGGATTCTGTAGATGTTCATTCTCTAAAAATGCTGGTTTCAGTCGATCAATGGACACAATTTCTCTCTTGCCACTACGAAGGATGGTGAAGGTCTTGTCCGTTCTTCTTAGCACTTTGTATGGACCATCATAGGTGTACTGAAGTCCTTGGCGGTGTCCATCATGGCGAAGTAGAACATGGGAGACTGTAAATAGGTCAGGCATTATAAACACATCCGTGACTGGAGCACGAGATTGTTTAGGACGAATCTCATTAAAATGGTTATGTAGTGATGAAAGAAATGTGCTGTGATCCCAGTTATGAGAATCTGTATGATGAACCATATCACCTGGGATTTTTAATGTTGTTCCAAAAACCAAGTCAGCAGATGACGACTGGAGATCTTCTATGTAGCAGTTACGTATTCCTAGAAGACACAACGGTAGTCGATCGACCCAGTTGATGTTACCTTTGAGCACACTCTTCAGTTGCCTGTGGAAACGCTCAACCAACCCATTAGCTGCAGGATGATAAGCAGTGGTGGTCATCGCTGTGGTACCTAAAAGAGATGTTAGTAGTTTCCATAGGCTAGAAGTAAACTGAGAACCACGATCAGTCACAACTGTAGAAGGTATACCGTAGCGTGATATCCAGGTAGATATGAAAGATGTAGCTACAGTCTCTGCATCAATAGAGGTCATGGGACACGCTTCTGGCCATCTTGTATACCGATCCACCATAGTCAGGATATAGCGAAATCCCTTACAAGATGGTAATGGTCCCACGATATCAAGGTGGATGTTGTCGAAGCGGTTGGTCGCCAGAGGATATCGTCCGACAGGAGACCGTACATGCCGATAGACCTTGGACCGCTGGCAGTGCATACATTGTTTGGACCAGAGCAAAATATCTTTCCTCATAGAGGGCCATACAAACCTTGTTGAGATTAGCTGTAATGTTGCCTTACGTCCAGGGTGAGACATGTTATGAAGAACGAGAAAAACCGATTTCCTCATGTCCTTTGGTACAACTGGTCTTACCGTCCCAGTTGAATCATCACAGATGAGCTCTAGAGAATCATGATCTCTCACTGGTTGACGAACAATCCTCAGTGATGTTTCTGCCAGCTGGTTGAACTCTGGATCTGTGGATTGTAATAAAGCCATTTCCTTAAAATCTATGTTGGGTGTAGCTGATACTGTAGAAATTCTTGATAAGGCGTCAGCTACAATGTTGTCATGACCACTCACATGTCTGACGTCTGTTGTGAACTGTAACACAAAGTCAAGGTGACGCTGTTCTCGTGGTGCATGACTTGTCATAGAGGTCTTTATGGCTTGTACCAATGGTTTATGATCTGTGTATAGAACAAACTCCCTACCTTCTAGGAATGGTCGAAAGTGTCTAATAGCAGAATAAGCAGAGAGTAGTTCTCTACCAAATGCACTGTAGTTGATTTGAGCATTCTTTAATTTCCGTGACCAGAAAGCTAATGGTTCCCACATACCGTTATGCCATTGTTGAAGGACTGCTCCCATAGAAGTGCTGCTCGCATCAGTGAACAAACCCATCTGTGCTGTAGGATCTGGATGATGAAGAGAAGTTGCAGTTGCTAGCGCAGTCTTGGCAAGGTTGAATGCTTCTTCAGCAAAGGGAGTCCATTTCATGATGTCCTTGATTCCTTTTCTTTTCTCCACCAGCAGGCTATGGACAGGAGCCAGAATTTCTGCAAGATGTGGGATAAAATTATGATAAAAATTGATGGAACCAAGGAAACGTCGCAAGGCTTTCTGAGTTGCTGGAAGAGGAAATTTTTTAATTATCTCTACTTTACTCAACAATGGCTTAATTCCCTGCGAACTGACGTGATGCCCTAGAAATTGTAGTTCATCAACACCAAAAACACATTTATCTGTATTGATGCAGATACCATTGTCTTTCAAGCGATCAAAAACTTCTTGTAGGTTATGTAGATGCTCCTCTTCAGATGCGCTGGCTACCAAGATGTCGTCAATGAACACGAAGACGTTGGTAAGTCCACGAAGTACAGTATCCATCAATCTCTGGAAAGTTTGACTGGCATTTCGTAGTCCAAATGGCATTCTGACGAACTCATATAGTCCAAAAGGAGTAGTAATAGCAGTCTTGTGAATATCACTAGGATGAACAGGAATTTGAAAATATCCCTTGGTAAGATCAAGCCTAGAAAATATCTTTGAGCCATGAAGAATGGAGTTGAAATCCCGCAGGTAGGGTATAGGATACCTGTCAGGAAGGGTAATTCTATTCAATGAACGAAAGTCTCCACAAGGACGCCAACTACCAGGAAGTGATTTTGGTACCATGTGTAGAGCTGAAGCAAATGAACTCTTACTTGGTCTGATGATGCCTTGATCCAGCATGTACTGAAATTCATCCTTGACAATCTTCAGTCTTGCAGAGTCGAGTCATCGAGGACGGCAGAAGACAGGACTTCCACTGGTAGTGATGCGATGAGTTACATTGTGAGAAACTTCCTGCTTAATAAAAGGTGAACCAGTTATACTTGGATATTTATCAATAAGGGCTTTATATGATGCTCCACAGTCTGTAATGCACACCGATATAGACATTGATGCACACGACTCACCTCCTTGTATAGCAAGATTTGTTGAGTAGTCCACAATTTGACGGCAACGAGGTCGAACTGATAAGTCAAAGTGGGAAAGAAAATCACAACCAATTATTGCATTTTCCACGTCGGCCAGGATAAATGACCAGTTAAACTTCCTTCTAAGTCCAAGAGAAACTGAAAGTCTAGTAGATCCATAATGGTAGCATTGGCAGCTTTTAAAGTGAGGGCAGACACATGCTTCCTATCTATTGGTTTTGCTGGTAAAATACTAAACTGAGCTCCAGTATCAATTAAAAATGACATCCTTGAAAGTGGATCTTTGATGACAAATGACACTGGTACAGACCTTGGTGTTGCGTCAAGAGACGAAGTGCAAGACTTTGACGCTCTCTCCGGCACCTCCATTAGTTTAAAGATCCATTATACTCACATGGAAGTACACACTTGTTGGCTTTACCTCCAAACTTGTCGTGGTACCAACAAAGTTTGCTGCTTCGGTCATGAGAAACAGAATGTCGTCGAAAGTTCCTTTGGTGTTTCGAGGTGCTGCGACTTCTTGAATCACTAGATATCCTCTTCAACTGATGACAAATCTCGTCGAGAGTCTGGGAAATATTGTCTAGCCTAGCAGAGTTTGCTCGTGCTAAAGGACAATCTTGGTTTGAGTGGCATTCCGTACTGCTCACAGCATCGACAGCTGCAGAAGCTTGATGGAGAGAAGAAACGACTCTATCCGCAGTCCCAGCTAATGTGTCTAGTGGAGTTTCTGGAGGCAGGAATTGTAGGAAAGGCAGAGATTTATCAGGCATTGCTTGCAAAAATATTTGTCTCACCAATGGTGAATCTTTGTCTGTTATGTGTGGCTTCGTGAGCTCCAGCAAGTGACGTAGAAACTGAGATGGTTTACGGTCACCCAACTGCTGAGCAGAGAGAATAGAGCGAAGATTCTCTTCTATAGACTTCCCCAACCGACTCTTCAAAGCTCCACACAACTCGTCGTAAGCCTGATCTGAAGGATTACGAATCATGTCAATAAATTCCATGACTTGGTGTGCAGGAAGTAATGAAGCGGCTGTCTGAAACTTCACTTCTTGCTGTACAATTCGGGATCTCGCAAAGTAGAGGTCCAACTGTATAATCCAGATGTCTGGAGAGTCTTCCACAAAGGGTGGTGGTGGTCCATAAACAGCAGGTGGTTTAGTAGGGTTTTCCATTGTGTCACTTGGAAGGGTATTAGCATATACAAGAGAAAGTCAGATAAAAGTTACAATAACAACAGAGCAGGCATAAGGCAAAAAGTATATATATATATATATATTGTAGACCATAAGGGTCACTCCGGGGTCACCATTTGTAGTTTTAACCTACTATATTGTTTGATGGTCAATAAGTAAAGTAAAGTCTGTATTTTAGGTATTATATTAAATAGCAACAAAAATGATCATTCACAATATCACACAATAAGTTTAAGTTTACACACAAAATATATACAATACAAAATAGTTATAAATATACACAATTGACTAATGATTAATGTTAAGTTACTGTAATATGCTCTGCTCTCTAAATACGACACACATACAGAGGAGTAGCCTCTGCCACCGTGTGAAGTAGAAGTGTAAATAATAGTGTATGTGTAAGTGGAAATGGAAGTGGTCAGCCCAGAGATGAGAACACTGGAAGTCTGACGCCTTGGTGGACGGCTGCCGGTGCTTATATAGCCCTAGTGATGACGTAGGGTCAGCCATGTTGATGAGGTGTCCTTCCCTCATTGGTTGGTGCACGATGAACCCTCGGGGTCTTGGTGAACTGCCGACGAGCCAAACTACCACTCACGATACTTCAGCAGTTTGCTGCGTGAACCGCTACAATATGAAGACACAACTGAAGATGGTGGGTTGTCTGCCCTCTTAGATTAACATACTACAAAACCTACATCTACACAACACACTTCTGTTATAAAAGGTGATATATATATATATATATATATATATATATATATATATATATATATATATATATATATATATATATATATATATATATATATATATATATATATATATATATATATATATATATATATATATATTACTTTTGCTTTGTGGATTTGGTAATGAAAAGTGCAGTCTGGTAATAATATTTGAGGAGTTTGGTAATGAGATAGATTTAAAATCTGGCAACCCTGACCCAAACACTAGCGCTCACCGTACAGCGACAGTACCTCATTCAACTCGTCGTAATTCTGTAACCATTAAACCTACAGACTTCCCATTGGTACCAATAGAAAGAGGAAGAGTTGCTCGTTCTCATGGCACTAAAATAATTCACTCATTCATTGTAGGTTAAGAGTACAGAGCATGCGAAAACAGGCTATTTTACGTGTTTTTCGCTCAACCCCCGGTCCTGGGAGGCACAGTATTATCACTACCCCCGGTCCTTTAGGGGTTAACATTATATAAGAAATATAAGAAAGAAATAAGCCAAGAAAATATATTATATGATAATACGTATGGATCAGTTTTGAAATTTAAGTTAAAAATCAACACCCTAAATTTAATTAAGTGATAGAAAGTGATTTATAGGAGAATCAGAAAAATGTGAAGGGTGTGTGTGTGTGTGTGTGTGTGTGTGCAGAAAAGGAACACTTAGAATATTGTTTACTCTATTTACCAAATTTACAGAATACATCAAAATTATGTGAACAATTATTATTTGAAAATATAGAAAACGTAAAATATATATTAGTAGTAGAAGTGTGGAAAAAAAAACAGACAAAAACTCAGCAGGTATCGTAGAAAAACACACAAAATAAATAACAAAAATAACAAATAAATAAATAATAAATAAATAAATAACAAATAAATAAATAACAAATAAATAAATAACAATAAATAACCAAAGGGGAGCCGTTGAAAAGTTACCGAACTGAACTTACTAAACCTGAGCTGGTAACACTGATGAGAGATCAACAAACATCTGAGCTGGTAACACTGACGAGAGATCAACACAGCCAACAGACAGAGGTAATCATGGTTCCCAGACTAGAAGGTAAATATTGTCTTTATTTAATTAATTATTTATTCCCTGACCATTCCAAGGTGTTGATAAGTAAATAAATGACCCCTATGATGTAGATAAGTGACGATAAATGCATAAATAAGACGATAAATGACAGAATAATACGATAAATTGTGAACTTGTGAATGGAAAAATTTATCACTTATTAAATTTAACTTTATCTAATTAATTATTTATTCCTTGACAATTCTGAAGTGTTGATAAGTAAATAAATGACCCCTATGATGTAGATAAAGGGTAATAAATGGATAAATAAGTCGATAAATGACGAAATAAGACGAACCGGTGAATGGAAAAAAATAGATAATGATTTTGTTACGGGTAAATGTTGTCTTTATTTAATTAATTATTTATTACTTGGTTATTCCAAGGTGTTGATAAGTAAATAAAGGATCCCTGTGATGTAGATTAATGACGATAAATGGATAAATAAGACGATAAGAAAATTATTTAATTATTACTACCTTTATTTTAATTATTATTTATTTCAAGATGTTGATAAGTAAATTTTATGATGATAAATGGATAAATAAGACGATAAATGATGAAAAAAGGCAATAACAGATAATTATTTGATTATTACTACCATTATTTTAGTACCATTATTTATTTCAAGGTGTTAAGTAAATAAATTATCCCTGTGATATAAATAAATGGTGATAAAAGGATAAATAAGATGGGAAAAGTCCTCATCTGTCCCACAGAATGTTAAAACTATTTAATTAATTTATTTATTCATTTAGTAGAGTTAAAATTGTTATGGTAAATTTACAGAATTACTTCATTAACTATATTGTATATTTTAATATAATTACCTACTTATATAGATATTATACAGTATTTATTAATAATTACTATTTATTAAGACCATTCTAAAACATTTTTCATTATGGTGTTTTGGTAAATATTGAATGAATTACCATTTATCATGAACTGTTTTTTCTACCTTCAGTACCCACTTATTTAGAACATTATAAAACTATTTTATTCTATGGCATTTCATCCACAAATTTCAAAGACATTCAAAGGAAGCATTTTGAAATTAACCTAACCTGACCTAACCTAACCTGACCTGACCTGACCTAACCTTACCTAACCTAACCTTACCTTACCTAACCTTACCTTACCTAACCTTACCTTACCTTACCTAACCTTACCTTACCTCACCTCGCCCCGCCTTACCTTACCTTACCTAACCTAACCTTACCTAACCTTACCTTATCTACCTTACCTAACCTAACCTTATCTACCTTACCTAACCTAGACCACAGCAGACTACCTTACCTAACCTTACCTTATCTACCGGACCTAACCTAACCTAGACCTAGACCACAGCAGACTACCGGACCTAACCTAACCTGGGCAAACTACCGTGAAATAACCGTGGTAAAGTACAGGAAATGGCCGGGGCAAAATACTGTATTTATTGAAAGAATTACCGTGTTATAGCAGTGTTGCCAGATCTGGCTAGGTCCCAGTATTTTGCCCTGGTCATTTCCCGTACTTTACCACGGTTATTTCCCGGTCGTTTGTCCAGGTTAGATCCTGGTAGTCTGTCTTGGTTTAGGTTAGGTTAGGTTAGGTTAGGTAAGGTCAGGCTAATTTCAAAATGCCCCATTTAAATTTAACAAAAAACAACAACCATACACAATGACTGTAATTCCTTCAATATTTACTGAAAAAAATGTACGCAATAATGGTAATTCTTTCCATATTTACCCAAAAAATATACACAATAACAATAATAACAGTAATTGTTTCCATATTTAACATAGAGTACTGGTAGTTAAATATAGATATTGTTGTGTTACATATTTTATTATTATGATGATTATTACATTATTTACATTTCCAGGTAGGATTGATTAACGAGGTGTTGCAACAGGTGTGAACCAAGAGGTGTTGCAGCATCAATTGTACATCAATGCACACTCCTTCATCCACAGGTAATTTTATTTATTTAGTTTGGGTCTGTCATTGATTGCCTTCATCAACTATGAAATAATTAGTTGTTTATGTGTATATATGTAACAGTATGTATGTATGTATGTATGTATGTATAATCTATCTCACTCACTCATACTATCATTGCTTGCCTTCATCACTATGAAATAATTAGTTGTTTATGTGTATATGTGTAACAGTATGTATGTATGTATGTATGTATAATCTCTCTCACTCACTCATACTATCATTGCTTGCCTTCATCACTATGAAATAATTAGTTGTTTATGTGTATATATGTAACAGTATGTATGTATGTATGTATGTATAATCTCTCTCACTCACTCATACTATCATTGCTTGCCTTCATCACTATGAAATAATTAGTTGTTTTAGGCTACTGCTTGGTTTTATAAATAACTTTGGATTTGAAGATGGAACAACTATACTTTGTATATCTTACAGTATACTTGGCAACACATATGTGTAGTGTTGTGTTGCTGTCTCAGTGTCCTTGACTGTACATGACACACTCAGGTCACACCTACCTACTGTTGGTCAGGTCAAGTAATTCATTCCTTGCTATACCATCACCATGAAATATTCATCACACTCCCTCTGTCCTGCTTTGTACAGCCAAGCAAAGGATATTATATAGAGAGTAAAGGGATATTTTATAGGAAACAAAGTCATAGCATGAGAAAAAACTAAAGTATATTGAGAGACAGACTGATAGAGAGATAGACAGGAGGGTAAGGTAAAGAGGGGGATTATAAGTTTATAGGCCTGGTGACTGATGCCCGGGGTAGTAGTACAGACACCTCTGGCCATCACCCAGAGTATCAAATAGTGCTGGTTTGACTATTACCTAGACTAGACTAGACCACAGCAGACTACCAGGACTTAACCTGGACAAACTGCAGGGTCTTAACCTGGGCAGACTACCAGGACTTAACCTAGGCAAACTACCAGGTCTTAACCTGGGCAGACTACCAGGACTTAACCTGGACAAACTACCAGGTCTTAACCTGGGCAGACTACCGGGACTTAACCTGGACAAACTACCGAGTCTTAACCCGGGCAGACTACCAGGACTTAACATAGGCAAACTACCAGGTCTTAACCTGGGCAGACTACCTGGACTTAACCTGGGCAGACTACCGGGACTTAACCTGGACAAACTACCGGGAATTAATCGTGATAATGTACAATGAATGACTGGGGCAAAATACTCGGATCTGTCAACACTGCTGCAAAATGGTAATTCTCTCAATAAATACCATAAACTGTAATGCAGCACCTCTCATTATTATTATTAGCATCATTATCATCATTATTATTATTAGCATAATTATCATCATCATTATTATTATTATTATTATTATTATTATTATTATTATTATTATTATTATTACTTTGTTTAATTAATATTTCAGGTTCACAGACAGTTGATAGATAGATAGTTTGTGATAGATTTTAATGTTTTTGTATCCAATGATTTTAAGAAATTATTTATTTTGTTAGTTTTCATTTCTCTCTCGTACACACACACACACACACACACACACACCTATGATTTCCTGTGATGTTGTTTAGGGGTGACGGCCTAGGTCACGCTGGTGTGCCACCTTTAGTTGGTCGGTGTAACTTGATGTAGCAGGCTGTTCCCTTCAGTGGTCTGGTAATAATGGGGCAGTGGCTGGTGCACCACCTTTAGTTGGTCGGTGTAACTTGATGTAGCAGGCTGTTCCCTTCAGTGGCCTGGTAATAATGGGACAGTGGCTGGTGTGCCACCTTTAGTTGGTCGGTGTAACTTGATGTAGCAGGCTGTTCCCTTCAGTGGTCTGGTAATAATGGGGCAGTGAGGGTTTGTCCACCACCTCGTCTAGTCGAGTTTTGAATCTTTCTAAAGATCCAGAGTATGATGGTAGCTCTCGTGGGATACAGTTGAACAGCCGGGGACCCTGCACTGCTATGGAGTTTTCTCTTAGTGTTTGTAGTGTTGTCCATGTCGTCAATATCAGTGGTATGGTGTACATTAGGTCTCTTCTTCCATGTAGTGTTGTCCATCTCGTTATATGGTGTACATTAGGCCTCTTCTTCCATGTAGTGTTGTCCATCTCGTTATATGGTGTACATTAGGCCTCTTCTTCCATGTAGTCAATATCAGTGGTATGGTGTACATTAGGTCTCTTCTTCCATGTAGTGTTGTCCATGTCGTCAATATCAGTGGTATGGTGTACATTAGGTCTCTTCTTCCATGTAGTGTTGTCCATGTCATCAATATCAGTGGTATGGTGTACATTAGGTCTCTTCTTCCATGTAGTGTTGTCCATGTCGTCAATATCAGTGGTATGGTGTACATTAGGCCTCTTCTTCCATGTAGTGTTGTCCATCTCGTTATATGGTGTACATTAGGCCTCTTCTTCCATGTAGTGTCGTCCATCTCGTTATATGGTGTACATTAGGCCTCTTCTTCCATGTAGTGTTGTCCATCTCGTTATATGGTGCACATTAGGCCTCTTCTTTCATGGTTGGCTGTTCAGATTGAGCTTTCATTTTCCAGATTAGGGACAAGTCCATTAATAATTTTCCAAATGTATATAATTATGTATTGTTCTCGTGTTCTTTCCAGTGAGTATAATTTGAGGACAGCTAGTCGTTCCCAGTAGTTATTATCCTGCATACCCGCCATCCTTGTTGTAAATGTTCGTTGCATTGCTTCTACTTTTCTAATTTGACCTACTGCACTTGGATTCCAGAGAACACAGCAGTACTCTAAGAGAGGAAGTATAAGTGCTTTATATAGTGTTAGAAGTACAGTACAGTACAGTGGGCTCTCTTGTTGTAAAGGTTCATAGTATCCATCCCATTGTCTGTCTGGCCTTTGTAACTTCTGTTGTCTATTTGTTGTTGAAAGTTGCCATCATCACTTAATGTTACTCCTAGATCCTTGACGTGTCTGTATTGTTCAATTATTTGTCCTTCTGGTGTTCTATAATAATTGTTGGGGATATCAATATTGGGATGACGGTATCTCATCAACTCCAATTTGGAGCTGTTGAAACTCATGTTGTTATTGGCTGCCCACTGGTATATTTTATTTAAATCCATTTGTTTCATTCTAAGGTCTTCGTTGTTCCTCACTGTACTCAAAAGTCTAGTGTCATCTGCAAAAAAAGATGCAGTGCAATGGGAAATATTTGTGTGTATATCTCTCATGAATATTAAGAATAGCAAAGGGCCAATGACTGACCCTTGTGCCACTCCACTCAACACTCCTTCTACAACAACTGCTTGGTTTCTGTTCTCTAAAAAGCACTTTATCCACTTGAGCAGTTCTCCTCTGATTCCAATATGTGACAGTTTCTGTATCAGTATTTGGTGGTCGTCTTTGTCGAAAGCTTTTGAAAAGTCTAGATAAATAACATTGACTGTGGCATCGTTCTCAAGTGAATGTAACATGTCCATACACACACGTACACACACACTCACGTACACACACACACACGTACACACACACACACACGTACACACACACACACACGTACACACACGTACACACACATTCTTTTACATTGTCTCACCCATGTATATTTTCTGCCCCAGGGCTGCACTATATGAAATAAACCATTTATTATTATGTTTTACACCTACACACACACACACACACACCTACACACACACACACACACACACACGTACACACATACCTAGACACACACACACGTACACACATACCTAGACACATACACACGTACACACACACACACACACACGTACACACACACACACACACACACACCTACACACATACACACACACACACATGTACACACATACCTACACACACACACACGTACACACACACACATACACACACACACACACATACACACACACACACACACACACACACACACACACACACACACACACACATACGTACACACACACACACACATACCTACACACACACGTACACACACACACACGTACACACACACACACACACACACACACACACACATACCTACACACACACACACACACACACATACCTACACACACACACACACACACACACATACCTACACACACACACACACATACCTACACACACACACACACATACCTACACACACACACACACACACACACACACACATGTACACACACATACACACACACATACACACACACACACATGTACACACACATACACACACACACACATGTACACACACATACACACACACACATGTACACACACATACATACACACACACACCTACCTGAAGTTCCTGAAGTTTGATGTTGCGGGCAGCAAATTGCGCCCGTGGCCACGCTGATGCGCCGCCACTAGAATATCCCGTCAGCTCGTCTCTGCACCAGCTGGTCGACGATGGAATTGCTGGACGCTCGTAGATGATATTGCGGTAGTTTTGGTTCATCAGGTAATGTTCCCAAGAACTTGTCCAGCTTCAGTTTGAAACTGTCCAGACTCTGACCATTACAGTCGTGTAGCCACCTGGGGAGTGTGTTGAACAGCTGTGATGCTTTAATTGAGAAAGCATTCCCTTTGAGTGTCTTGATCCTGGTGGTCGCTCCAGGATGGATTGCATTTACATCGTAAAGCTGTCCATGTCGCTGATGATTTATAAATCGGATGTTGACGGAGTTGATTACCCGACCCGTCATTATCTTGTATACATACAAAATGAGATACCTTTCTCGTCGACGTTCGAGGGAAAAAAGTCTCAATGCCTGAAGTCTTTTCCAATAATCCAGATGCTTCACAGTTTTTATTTCAGAGGTGAATGTCCTTTGTACTCCCTCAAGCTTTTGCTTTTCAATAGCTCGCCATGGGCTCCAGAGTTGGCAACAGTACTCAAGTAGTGGCACCACCATAGTTTTGTAGAGAGTCAGCATCGGTTCCGGTTCCCGGGTACAAAAAGTACGAAGAACCCATCCAGCCTGACTCCTAGCCTTTATTGTCACCTTGGTGATGTGACTGGTAAAATTTCCATCACAGCTAAGGGTGACTCCGAGGTCCCTCACTTCCTGTTTTATGCAAATTTGTGACCCATCATTTGCGGTATATTTAGGTGAACTGTTGCTGCAGCCTTTTACAGTGTACTGCATATGCTCAAATTTACTGTCATTAAACATCATGTTGTTTCTGTCCGCCCACTGATACAGAGTCTCAAGATCCTCCTGCAATAGTTCAGCGTCGGAAGTATCAGATATTTCTCGCAGTACGCATGTGTCTTCTGTGAATGAGGACAAAAACGAATGCTGAATATGTTGGTCAATGTCACAGTTGTATATGATGAATAAAAGGGGTCCAAGAACAGAGCCTTGTGGGACTCCACTGGTGACCAGCATCGGTGCAGACTCAGCACCATCAGCTGCCACAACCTGCTCTCTGTTGGTCAAGAAGCATTACAGCCACCTCCCCAGCTCACCAGTAATCCCCATTCGACGAAGCTTATGGAGAAGTATGCCGTGGTCCACCTTGTCAAAGGCTTTAGCAATGTCCAGATAGACCACATCAACGTCTTTGTTGTTCTCCAGTGACGTCAACACTTTTTCATAGTGTACCAATATTTGTGTTAGGCATGAGCGACTCTTTCTAAAGCCCTGCTGGCTGTCGTTCATCAAGCCGGTATCTTCGAGGAACGTTGCCATGTTTTTTACCACAATTTTTTCCAGTACCTTTATGATATGGGACGTTAGAGCAACGGGCCTGTAGTTTTTTGCTTCATTCCTCGAGCCACCCTTATAAATCGGTGTGACTTTAGCGTTTTTTCAGCTTCTGTGGAATTCTCCCTGTTCTTAAAGATGTTTTATAAAATATGGACAGAGGAAAACTCAACTCTTTTGCGCATTTCCACAGCAAGACCGCCGGAAATTGATCAGGGCCAGCAGCTGAGTTCACCCTCAACTCATGAATTGCATTTCGTATGTGGTCAGTGGATATACAAATGCCATTTAGTTCCTCGGTGTTCCCTTCTGTTCCACCGAAAAACTCCACAGGATCGAGCACCATGCTGTCCCCTCTGGGTGAGCTGAAAACTGTTTCATATTGTAACCTTAGTGTTTCAACAATACTTTCTGGCCTGTCACTCACTCCACCATTTCCGTCCACTAATGATCCAATACCAGTTCGCATCGTTGATTTGTTTGCCGCATACTTGAAGAAGTATTTCGGATTGGTTTTGATGCGAGAAATTGCAAATTCCTCATTTCGAATGAGCTCATTTTTAGTTTGTCCTCAATAATCAATATTTTGTTTTCAACACAGTGTCTAGCTCGGATATCCTTGACACAACATATTTTTTTACGTAAATTATTTCTTTTGCGCATCAGAATTTTGCGGAATCGTGGTATTTTGTTTTTGGGTGGTAATATCTTCCTTGGTATATTCTTCTTTGAAATCTTAAGGCAGTTAGCGATCAGAAAGTCGTACTGCTCATTAGTTTCATATTGTTCTATATGCGTCCAGTCAACCAGACTGAGGTCCTCTCTCACATTGGCCCAGCTGACTGATCCAGCATGAAAATTCAAATCACTGAAACTGGTCGTACCCCGTGCGAAATGTGCAGATACTGCAGGTGTGCCTGAAGAAATATTTGTTTCCAAAATAATAGAATTATGATCAGATAAGTTTATCTTGTTCACCTGACAGTCTCGAATAAGATCGCTATCATTTGTCATGACAACGTCGAGAAGGTTCTTCTCCCGCGTGGGAGCACGAACTATTTGCTGTAGACAATGTTCTCCGGCTAGTAGCAGGAGCGCCCCTGCTTGGGCTCGCATCTCCGCCGTACCCCCGTACACAGTCTCTGCGTCCCAGTTAATTCTCGGAAAATATAAGTCACCACTGAAGAACACAGTTGGTGTCAGAGTATGTAGAGAATCTAGAATGTTTCCTATTTTCGTTAACTGGTCCATAAATGTGTTTGTTGGGCACTCTGGCGGTCTATATAAGTTGATAAGGATCATATTTATTGTATGCAAGTGGAGAACTTGTGCTTCTGTATACGAGTTTGACTCCGAATGCAGGACTGTGACTCTTCATGCAAAATGCTCTGCCACATAAGTTATAACACCACCTTTCTTGCGATGCTTCATTCTGTCTGTCCTGAATGTCATATACTTTGGTATATTGACTTCAGCATCCCGTATTTCGTCATTGAGATGCGATTCTGTAAGTGAGATGATGATTGCATTTTCGGATTTAGCAATTTCTTCAAGGAGTTTCGTTTTGCCTTTCATTTTATATGGCATAAGGCCTGCTATATTGAAGGTAATTATCTTGCAGAAATCAGCATCACGGCCTGTTGTGGTGACTATTGCTGGTGGTTCAGCATTGATGAGGCAGGGGGCCACTGACCCGTTCTCAGTATTTGTGGTGATGTGGGGGTTCCCCGCCATGGCATTGCCTGCAGCATTTGTAATATTTGCTGCTGTGTTTGCTGCATTTGCTGCAGTTGTTGCCATAAAAAAGGGACCATGGGGTCGGTCTGATTTTCATCCATAGTCGAGTGACGACTCAGCCAGGCATTTTGTGGTTTGATGTTCATTGTTCTCCCGTTTTTCCACTGCTTGTTTCTGTTGTTGTTGATGTTCTTGATGTTGCTGTTGCTGTGCTTGCTGTTCTACTGCAACATTATTTGATGGGTTGCGGCGAGTACCATTTAAATGTAATCTTTTACATTCTGTGTTTAGGCATACCCTTTTTGTTTTAGACCCATTGCAAATTGGTGGGTGCAGGAAATTGCAGTGTTCTCCCTCTTTGCACCCATTCACAGGATCACATCCGTTGACCTTGTACTTGTTGCACAATCTGGGATGGGCATATGGACAGTTTACTCCTTTCCTGCCAAATTTACACTTATTATGCTTGTAAAAGTAGCATACCTTGCGATGAGTCCTTTTCTGACCTGCATTGTTTCGGGCTGTTTGACTTTCCTCCTGGTTCACTTTATGATGTTCTGAGTCACTTTCCGTTTGGGTAACTCCCAAACTATCAGAGTCCCTTTGATCTGAAGCAGTGGTTTGACTGTTCCTAGTCGATTGGTCTGCCGGTGTTTGGGTATCAACACTTTCGGCGAATGTCTGTTTAGCCTCCCTTTCCTTTTCCAATAATGAGTACACTTGGGCAAATAATCGATCACTTTGCTCACCCAGGTGTTTATGTACACATTCTGGACATGTGTACTGACTTCTGGTGTTGAAGAAATTCACAATCGCATAGACAGGGAGGTAAAAACAGTCTATGTGTACGGATGACTTGCACTTTTGACACTTTAAACACTCCAGTGTACAAATATTGTTGCATACCATGCAGCTGGTGTCTGCAGGAGGTAAATGTTGCTCCTCTTCTAGCATATTTGTAATGCCAGTCACACACGGTGGGTGGTATAGGTGTCTATAGGTGTCTACCCGGGCACGGTGTTTACACAAGACACACACAATTCACACACGCGGAGCAGCCACGTCCGCTCACTGACTGACTGACTCACTGACACACACACACACACACACACACACACACACGTACACACACACACACCTGAAGGTTGATCGGGAGCTACGGGCTCCCAGGACAAGGCGATGCCTCCTCCTCCGTTAGGGTGATGTTGTTGATGTTTATGTAACACAGCTGATCGTCTATTGAGTTGCTCTCAGCAGCCGTACGGTAGTGATCCAGGTTGGGTTCATCAGGCACAGATTTCAGGAACTTATCGAGATGGTTTTTAAAGAGTTCACAGGTGGCACTGTTCATATTTCGCAGCTGTCTTGGCAGAGAGTTGAACAGCCTTGGACTCACCACCGACAGACTGTGATGCCTAATGTTGGCTACTCTGCCAGCACGGATGTTCACTTTGGGTGGCACGCACATAACACCTAGACGTGGGTGGTTCTTGGTAGTGATTCCGATGCGACTCACGTTTGGTACGTGCTTATTTACTATTTTCCATGTGTAAATAATCATATACCTCTCACGTCTTCTCTCAAGTGAATATAATTTGAGTCTTCGGAGACGATCCCAATAGTTACAGTCCCTCACTGACGATATTTTATTTGTAAAAGTTCTTTGCACTCCCTCCAATGATTTAACTTCACTCCGCTTCCACGGATGCCACAACTGGCAACAATATTCCAGCAGAGGTAGAAGTAGCAAGCAGTACAGAGTAATCATTGGTAACTCGTCTCGAACAGTGAATGTACGTAAGATCCACCCCATCTGCATTCTACACTTCCTCACCACTTGTCCAATGTGGGTCCCAAACACAGCATCACTAGTCATACAAACTCCAAGATCTTTGACCATATTCCTCTGTTTGATATCCACTCTCTTGAGTGTTTTGTATGTGGTTTGGTTCTTGATAACATTAAGATCGTCTTGTAAGTTCACTGTACTGTTTACATTTGTTATTTCACACTGTATCCTGGTATCGTCTGCAAATGATCTTACAGTGGAATGGACGATTGAGCTGTTGATGTCTGCAATGTGTATCAAAAATAGCAGGGGGCCCAAGACAGACCCCTGTGGTACACCACTCATGACCTCAGTTGCCTGTGAAATAGCTCCCTTTACAGCCACAAATTGGGTTCGATTACTTAGGAAAAAGTATATCCATTTTCCAAGTGTACCCGTGATTCCAAGGTTCTGCAATTTATGCAAAAGAACCCCATGGTCGACCTTATCAAAGGCTTTTTCAAAATCCAAATAGACTACATCAACATTGTTACCTTTTTCTAGTGACTCCACTATATTTTCTTGATGTTCAATAAGCTGTGAGAGACAAGAGTGTCCTGCACGAAAACCATGTTGTCCTGGATTCATTAAATGATTTCTTTCCATATAGGATGTCATATTCTTAACTATAATCTTTTCCATGATTTTTATTATATGGGATGTAAGGGCAACAGGTCTGTAGTTTGATGGTTCAGCACGTAGGCCCTTCTTATATATTGGTGTTATTTTGCCTTGTTTCAGGAGATCTGGTATAATTCCGGTTTGGAAGGAGCTACTGTATAACATTTTCAGTGGTTTGGCTAACTCACTGTCACAGTTTTTCAAAACGATTGCAGGGAATTCGTCAGGTCCTGGGGCTGCAGTAGTACGAATGGTTCGAATTGCTGTCAAGACATCAGCTTCCGTAAATGGTAGTTCCCTTAATTCCTGTTGTTCCTCCATTGCACTATTAAAAAGTGCATCTGGATCATGGATAGTCTTTGTTCTTATTGGTACACTAAAAACTTTTGTAAATTGTTGACTAAATAGTTCGCACAGTTTAGGTGGATCACTCTCCAAGTTACCATCTGTACCTGTCAATGCCATGACGTCAGCTTTCAAGTTTGATTTATTTCTCACAAAGGTGTAAACATATTTAGGGTTAATTCTTATAGCATCCACTGCAGTCATTTCAGCCGAATGTTGTTGTCTAAGCACAGAATCCCTCAGCTCCTGCTCCATCCTATCCAGTTTTGCTTCCATAAGTCACTTATTGTTGTCGGATTTTGTAGTTTTTAACTTCTTCTGTATTACTGTTCGTTTTCTCATTAATATTCGTCGGTCTCTAGGAATATTGTTCTTTTGTTGTTCAGGCGTCTTGTTGGGGAGTGCCGGGTACAAATGTCCAAGCATACCTGCAGTATCTCTTCATATAGGACTGTAGGCTGGTGGCCACCTTCCAACGAGGACCAAGCTATTTGGCTTAACTCGTATTTTATTGCTGACCAGTTGGTTAGAGAGATTTAGATAGATTTAGTTTACTAAAGCCAGTATTCTGTCTATCTGGTGATAACTTTGCAGGTTTATGTATCATTATCGATGTTCTAACAGTTACCAAACGGTGATCGCTTGCCCTCCAAGGATTTACATCATACTCCTGTACGATATCGTTGTGGTTTATAAAAAATAGGTCCAGAATGTTGTCTTCTCGTGTAGGCAAATCAATGAATTGTTGCAAGCATAAGTCTCTGGCAAACTCCATGAGTGATTCAGCTTGTTGTCTATATGCTGCTCCTCCACCAATGACTCTCTCTGTTTTCCAGTCTATACTTGGGAAGTTAAAATCACCAGTAAGGATGATATTGGGCAAACCTGTACTCACTGCTCCCAGTTTAGTCCTGATCTCCTCTAATGGTGTGATGAACATGTTACTCGGACATTCTGGAGGTCTGTATAGTGTTATAACTACCAGATCTAGTTGTTTAATATAGAACAAGCTGTACTTCATGTACAAGTTTGAATCTGCTGCCAATATATCTACACTGGTTGAACATGTATTATGTATATAGGTTACTACACCACCTTTTTTCCTGCCT
>JAWZYT010000703.1:72500-132500 GCA_034508575.1 Petrolisthes manimaculis | reverse complement strand
TATATATGTATATGATGGCATACCTTTCTCTGCGCCTTTCCAGAGAGAACAGTTCAAGTGTTTGCAGTCTTCTCCAGTAATCTAGGTGTTTGACAACAGTAATTTTACTAGTAAATGATCGTTGAACTGCCTCGAGTGATTGATTCTCTCCCACTTTCCATGGAGACCAAAGTTGGCAACAATACTCCAATAGTGGAAGTACGAGGGACTTGTAGAGCGTCAGCATGGGAATAGCGTCTCGTGTTCTAAAAGTGTGCAGGATCCAACCAGCTTGGCTCCTTGCTTTTTTTGTCGCGTTCGTTATGTGTGTTGTAAAGGTTCCATCACAGGTGAGGGTAACACCAAGGTCCCTTACACATTCTTTGGTGTCTATAGTTGTACCATCTTGTGCTATATACACATGTGTAGCATTGTTCGCTCCTTTGGTGTACATCATATGTTCAAATTTGTTGTTGTTAAATGACATGTTATTTTCATTTGCCCATTGATATAATGTTGAAAGATCTGCCTGTAGCTGTGTGGCATCAGTTTCAGACGATATCTCCTTCAATACTCGAGTGTCGTCTGCGAAGGACGCAACAGACGAATGTTTGACGTGTTCATTGATGTCTGATATATGTATAAGGAAAAGTAGGGGTCCAAGGACTGATCCTTGTGGTACTCCACTGGTGACCACGGATGTCTGGGTAACAATACCACCAACAGACACTGACTGTTCCAGGTCGGTAAGGAAGCTGTGTAGCCAAACCCAATTTTCCCTGATATGCCCATGTCTTTCACCTTGTGGAGGAGGATTCCATGATCTACTTTGTCATATGCTTTAGCAAAGTCTAGATAAATGACATCTATGTTTCTATTATGTTCTAGTGCTGTTAGAACCTTTTCATGGTGGGCAAGTAGTTGTGCAAGGCATGAGCGGCCTGCTCGGAAGCCATATTGGTCTTGGTTTAATTTATCGTTTTCCTCGAGGTATGATGAAATATATTTCACTATTATCTTCTCGAGAACCTTTATGATGTGTGAGGTCAGTGCAATAGGTCTATAATTTCTTGCCTCTGGTCTCGAACCCCCTTTATATACAGGAGTTATCTTTGCTCTTTTTAGTTGTGTTGGGATGAGACCTGAGTCCAGAGAATTTCTGTATAGTATGCTCAAGGGATTGCTCAGCTCCTTGCCACACTTTTTAAGGAGAAGTGCCGGGAACTGATCTGGGCCGGCTGATGCTTTGTTTCCAATTCGGTGTAGGTTCAGTCTCTTGGGTAAAAAAAGTCTTTGGGTGAGAGGATAATCTTTTCGTCACATGGGGTACTAAACACTTCCTCATATTGCAGCCTTAGTATCTCTGCAATCTCCTCTGGTTCCTTGGTGAGGTGACCCTGCACATCTTTCAGTGGTCCAACACCAGCTTTCACCTTGGATTTCGTGCCCGCATATTTATAAAAATATTTGGGGTTTGTTTTTATGCATGACACAGCTTTTGATTCTCTTCTTTCAGCCTCTGTTTCAACTGAAATTTTAAGTTTTCCTTCAATAGAGGCAATGTTGTGTTCTATCTTACGTTTATTTGATATGTCGGTAGTGTGTTTCATTCTTTTACGTAGCTTGGTTCGCTTCCGCATCAATGTCTTGCGATCTCATGGTATACATTGTTTGTTTACTGTGCGTCTTGTGGGCACATGTTTCCTTGAGATCTGCAGACATGTTGATAATATTTGCTTATACTGTGACTCGGGATCAAAATCCTGCATGAGTTGATACCAGTCCACTTCACTAAGGTCACTTTTAAGGTTTACCCAGGACACAGACTCACTGAAAAAGTTAAGTTGGTTGAAATTGAGCGTTATTTGCGGTGCTGGGCTGACCTTGTTTTGGTGTTCATCTCTGGTTATATTTGTTGCTATATTAACAATATATTTCTACAGTGTAGTCGTGGATGAGTTGGTCGTCGTTGGTCATAACAATGTCCAGTATATTTTTACCTCTTGTAGGAGTATTTATATGTTGATTCATGCAAAAATCTGAGGCAAGGTTTAACAACGCTTCTGCTTGAGCTCGCATGTCTGCTGCTCCTCCATAGACCCTCTCTGATTCCCAGTTAATGAGAGGAAAATTTAGGTCTTCTGTAAGCATAATGGTAGGCATAGGTGGTGGAAAATTCTGTAGTATAGTTTGAATTTTGTTGAGTGGTTCAAGGAATTTTGTAGATGGACATGCTGGTGGTCGATAAATATTTATGAAAATCATATTTACATCTTTTATGTATAATACCTGTGTCTCATTATATAAGTTAGACTGGGAAAATAAAGTCTCAGTAGAAGTTGCTAACTTGTTGTGTATGTATGTGATAACACCACCTTTTTTTCTTTGATCAGATCTGTCAGTTCTAAACGGTGTATAATTATCTATTTTTATTTCAGCTTCCTTTATATTGTCTGAGAGATGTGACTCGGTTAATGCTAGTTCAGAAAGCAACTGTATTTTTGCTTTAAATTTATATGGTAAAAGGCCCTGGATATTGAGCATGATTACTTTATGTAGGGGGTTTGTGTAGGGCCCAGTTGTTGTGGGTATTGTTGTTGGGGCCCTTGTGTTGGGGGGAAACTCCCCTGCCATGGTACTAGCTTTAGTGCATGTATTATTTGTTGCTGTACCTGCTGCATTTGTTGTATCTGTTGTACTAAAAAAAATACCGAATCAGTTTGTTGGCCTTGGGCCTGGTGTGGCTGGGGGGTTGCTTCCTCCCTAGTTGTGTAGATAGGTGGATGAGTAAACAGGCTGGCAGTCGTTGGACGGTGTGTTAGAGTCGCTTGTTTGGGTTGTTGTTGTTGCTGTTGTTGTTGTTGTTGTTGTTGTTTTTGTTTTAGTTCCGTGGATGGGTAACGGCGAGTCCCCTTCAAATGAAGTCTTTTACACTCTAGTTTGAGACACTCACGTCTTCTGTCCGAACCGTAGCAAATAGGAGGGTGAAAGTAGGTACACTTATTGCCCTTTTTGCATCCTTTCACTGGGTCCAGACCGTTTGTTTTGTACCTGATGCACAATTTTGGATGTGCGTATGGGCAGTCACGACCCGTTAGGCCAAACTTGCAGCAATGTCGCTTATAATGGCTGCACACAATAATCGACCGACGATCACTGTTATTTTTCATAACTGGCTTGCCTTTCAGTCCATCAAAACACTGTTCCGGATCAGGATCTGAGTCGAGATCCGGCTCCAGGGGTTCATTAGGCTCACTGTTTACATTTTCTGGGTCATCATCGCCTTCCATATTTTCATGTTCTGTCTGCAACATATTTAGTTTTTTGTCCTTTTCATTGTCTAGTAGGGTAAGTACCAATGCAAACACTCCATCTTGATTTCCAGGATGTTCCCTTACACAAACTTCACATGTGTATTGGCTTCTGGTATTGAAAAAGTTCACAATGGCGTACACTGGGAGCTTTGAACAGTCTGTATGTATGAAATGCTTGCACTTAGAACATTTAAGACACTCTAGTATGCATTGTTCCTTGCATACCGAACAGTAAGTGTCTGGAGGTAGTAAATTGTTATCCATAATGGCAGTCACAGACACTATCACCGCTCACACGGAGAACTCACTCCACACATCCTCACTCGGTCACGGTCGGCGGGACACACACACACACGTATACACACATACACACACACACACACACACATACACACATACACACACACACACACACATGTACACACACACACACGTACACACACACACGTACACACACACACACACATACACACACACACATACACATCTCAAATCAACCTCAAATCAACCTCAAACCTCAAATCAATTTATCTATTTAATAAGATGAAAAATCTCACTTTATATAATATATTTTTTACTAAAAAATGTAAAATATGACAAAAGTGTCTTACTTTTCTTGTTTATTACTCATCTATTTACCTATCTATCGACAATTTGTTGATGGCATCTAATAGATAATTTTATTGTCTATCTTTTGGTTTATACATCTATCTACTTATCTTATTCCTAAGATGAGACATTTCACTTTATATATTATATTTTTGACTAAAAATTGTAAAATATTACCAGTGTCCCATTTCTTCGTTAATTATCTATCTATCAACAATTTGTTGATGGCATCTAATAGATAATTGTATCGTCTTTCTTTTTGACTAAAAATAGTAAAATATGAAAAAAAAAGTTGTTAATAATAAAACCATTTATTATTATTATTATTATTATTATTATTATTATTATTATTATTATTATTATTATATACATACACACGTACACACACACATACACATGTACACACACGCATACAAATGTACACACACATATATACATATGTACACACACACACACACACGTATATTAGGTGTTATTTTTTGAGGTTGATATTTCTATGTGTGTATGAGGGTGTGTGTGAATGTATGGAGTGTATTTATTATTGGCAACACTGCTTTTATTATTGGCAACTATTTTTTTATTATTGCTAATACTTTTTTTTATTGGCAATACAGCTTTTAACCCTTAACGTCCGGTCCGCGGTCATAGACGGACCCAGGAAGCCTCCGGGTGGTGTCGTACACCCGTGCCATGTGGTGACCGGGCGAGATGAAGCACCGCTATTGCCAATGTCGGCATTTGCGAGCCCAATTTGGCGGGGTTTTTTTCACTTGGCTATACTTCACCACCATCCCTACAAATCACCATCGTCAGTCAGTGTGTTACTGACTGTAAACATGGATGGATGTGGATTAGATTTCTCGTGCGTGTTCGATTCTGTGGTGCGCCACGCTTACTTACAACACTGACTGCCACCCGCGCGGGCCACGTTCAGTTGTCGTCACAGCCACGCCACCTAAGCGAACACGGCCGCGCTCACACGAAAAAGTACCCTTCATTCCTCACTTACTTTCTCGGCAACGGAGAGTCGTAGAGAGCTGGGGTTGGTTTTATTGGAAAGAGGAAGAGTTGATGGTGCTAACAAGACCAAATTTAAGTTGTTCAGTATCGTAGTTTAGACGTACAGAGTAAGTGGAATAGAGCGATTTTGGAAAAATCGGCCAAAAGCGCCCGGCCACACAGTAGGGAAAGTAAGACTAGCCCCGGACTGACAAAATGGCTATCCATAGTTTTCCCGTCGCGGAGGGGTTAATATTGGCAACACTGTTTTTATTATTAACAACTTTTTTTTTCAAATTTTACTATTTTTAGTCAAAAAGAAAGACGATACAATTATCTATTAGATGCCATCAACAAATTGTTGATAGATAGATAATTAACGAAGAAATGGGACACTGGTAATATTTTACAATTTTTAGTCAAAAATATAATATATAAAGTGAAATGTCTCATCTTAGGAATAAGATAAATAGATAGATGTATAAACCAAAAGATAGACAATAAAATTATCTATTAGATGCCATCAACAAATTGTCGATAGATAGGTAAATAGATGAGTAATAAACAAGAAAAGTAAGACACTTTTGTCATATTTTACATTTTTTAGTAAAAAATATATTATATAAAGTGAGATTTTTCATCTTATTAAATAGATAAATTGATTTGAGGTTTGAGGTTGATTTGAGATTGAACCCAAAACCTCACCTAAAAATAAAAAAATAAATTTATATAAATGAAAGAATGAATGAATGAATGAATGATAATTTTTTTATTCACATGCTTTTTTTCTAGACTATATAATTTTTAATAGTTACAGTGACACACATGTATGGTAACACTGGTAACCAATATGGTAACACTGCTAATGTGGATTTGAACAGAGAAGTATCAGCCAAGGTTTGTTTACATAACATAATTACTAATATCTGTTTATAATAATAATAACTATTATTATATATTAATACTGTAATTATTTATTAGCTAATGTATGCTGTGTTATTATGATTAGGAGTAGGGGACAGGCTTGGGGGGGACTGGGGGGTGGGGGAATAGGGGGACAGGCTTGGGGGGGACTGGGGGGTGGGGGAATAGGGGGGACAGGCTTGGGGGGTGGGAGAATAGGGGGACAGGCTTTGGGGGGACTGGGGGGTGGGAGAATAAGGGGACAGGCTTGGGGTGCGTAGAACACTGTTTTGAAACAAATAATGGGTATTTATTTAAACTAATGCCGTTCTGAAACAAATATTGGGTATTTATTTAAACTTACGTACATTAGAATACGTACATGAGAATACGCACATGAGAATATGCACATGGAAATAAAATACACACATGGGAAAATGAAATAATTATCCATGTGAAAATACACACACGGGAAAATACACACATGGGAAAATACACACATGAGGAAATCTTTTGAATATATTTTTTAGGAGAGAGAGAGAGAGACAGAGAGAGAGAGAGAATGCATGTATGTGTATGAGAGAAATAGAGAGAGAGAGAGAGAAAATGTGTGTGTGTGCATGTATGTGTATGAGAGAGAGAGAGAGAGAGAGAGAGAGAGAGAGAGAGAGAATGTGTGTATGGGTACAGTACAGTATTACAGTACAGAATTACAGTATGGTAGGCCTATGGTATTTTATATATATGGTATTTTATTATTTATGTACGTATTCTCATGTACGTATTCTCATGTACGTATTCTCATGTACGTATTCTCATGTACGTATTCTCATGTACGTATTCTCATGTACGTATTCTCATGTACGTATTCTCATGTACGTATTCTCATGTACGTATTCTCCTGTACGTATTCTCCTGTAAGTATTCTCCTGTACGTATTCTCATGTACGTATTCTCATGTACTTATTCTCATGTACGTATTCTCATGTACGTATATTGATGTGTATATTATTCCTCAGGTCATAAGTGTATGTATTTTATTTCCATGACCTGTATTTTATTTTCCTATATGTCTTTTCAGGTTGGTTAAGGTGGTGGTTGTTTTTGTGTACATTGGAGTGCCAGGATTCCTCCAAAGTCTGCTAGGAAACAGAACCAGAAGAGCAAAACTAATGGTGTTCTGTTGCTTGGAATAGTGTGGAGGATTCAGTTGCTCCAGGTTGTTGGAGCCTCACTGGAACATCACTACGAGGAACCCTCCCTCCAGTGAGTGTTAAAAACATTGTCAGGTTGGTTTATAGAAACACACACACACACACACACACGTACACACACACACACCTGTAGTTCCTGTAGTAGTAGGTTACAGACGACACTTGTCGTCCGTGGCCACGCTGGTGCGCCACCACTAACGCTCGTCGGCCCGTTGCACCGCTAGTTGGTCGACGATGGAGTTAGTCGCTGCCCGGATGTGATATTGAGGCAATCTGGGCTGGTCGGGTATCTTTTTTAGAAATATATCCAGCTGCTTCTTGAATGCTTCTAGGCTCTGTTCCTTCATGTTCCTCAAGTGTATTGGAAGAGCATTATATAATCTTGCAGCTTTTGATGAGAACGTGTTGAATATCAAGTTCTTTATTCTGGTGGTTGCCCGTGAATTTGCTGTTCTCGAGACACAGCGTCGACCAAGACGACGATGCATGTAAAATCTGACATGGGTACTGTTGGCTATTTTTCCAGAGAGGATCTTATATACATACAGTATAATATATCTCTCCCGACGCCTTTCTAGCGAGAACAGTTTGAGAGCTTCCAGTCTCTTCCAGTAGTTAAGATGATTTACACCCAGTATTTTTGTGGTAAATGTCCTCTGTACTCCTTCTAGTGTTTGCCTAAGTACAGCTGCGGATGGGTCCCACAGCACACAGCAGTATTCTAGGAGTGGTAAGACCAGAGACTTAAAGAGTGTCATCATAGCTTCGAGTTCGAGTGTATGGAATGTGCGTAAGATCCATCCCATTTGAGAACGTGCCTTTTTAGTAATGTTCTGGATATGACTGGCGAACCTGCAGTCACTACTGATTGTGACGCCCAGATCTTTGACGTCAGTCTGTACGACGATGTCTGAGCCGTCGTAGGCACTGTACTGGGGGGTGCAGTTTCTTAGTCCCCTCACAGTGTAGTTTATATGTTCAAATATGCAGTTGTTGAAGAGCATGTTATTTCGTTCAGCCCATTTATAAAGTGCATGGAGGTCGTTTTGGAGTAACTCTCGGTCAATGTTCGATGATACCTCCCTCGATATTCGGGTGTCGTCCGCAAAGGAGGTGACGTGAGAGTATTGTACATTGTTGTCAATATCGGCAATGTATAAGATAAAGAGAAGCGGGCCGAGCACCGTCCCTTGGGGGACCCCGCTGGTGACTGGTGTTGGCGTCGACTCGGCACCGTCTGCGGCCACAAACTGAGTTCTGTTTGTTAGGAAGCTATGTAGCCACATGCCTAGTCTGCCAGTTATACCACTTTTCCGCAGTTTATGGAAGAGCATCCCATGGTCAACTTTATCAAAAGCCTTTGAGAAGTCTAGATATATCACATCCATGTCAGTATTGGTTTCCAGTGCACTCAGCACGTGCTGGTGATGTGCCAGTAGCTGCGTTAAGCACGATCGTCTGGATCTGAAACCATGTTGGTTTATGTTTAGGATGTGCTTTTCCTCGAGGTATGCTGTTATATGCCTCACCAGCGTTTTTTCAAAAAAATTCATTATGTGTGAGGTCAGAGCCACGGGCCTATAGTTTTTCGCAGCACTCTTGGAATCACTTTTGAATATTGGCGTAATCCTGGCTATTTTTAGACCCTGCGGAACCATTCCTATTTGAAGTGAGTTTCTGTAGAGCACCAGTAACGGTGCACTCAGCTCACCTGCTCACTGCTTCAGAAGGGCCGCTGGGAATTGGTCTGGGCCAGCAGCTGCGTTCATGTGCAGCTGTTTGATTGCCTGAATTATTTCCCCAACAGAAAGATCAATGCCAGTCAGGCTTGGATGGTCTAGGCTGTTGGCAAAAAATTCTTCAGGATTGAGAACGACTTTATCCGTCAGGGGATGGCTAAATGTTTCCATGTATTGATTACTTAGTATTTCTACTATCCCATCAGGCTCGTCGACGATCATGTTGTTCGAATCGATTAAGGGTCCTATGCCACTTTTGGTTTTCAACTTATTTGTTGCATATTTATAGAAATACTTTGGGTTGCTCCTTATGCGGGATACAGCCGCTTCTTCTTTGTGATAGTACTCGTTCTTCACAGATTTTTTCAGCTCGTCTTCAATCAACAGCATTGACAATTCCAGTTTTTGCCTTGTTTGTTCACCAAGTGCAGAGCAAAGTTTTTTTCTCAGCTTTCCTCGTTGCCTCATTAATAATTTTGGGTCGTGTGGTATCCGATCCTTTGGAATAGGCTTTCTAGGTGGTACGTGTTTCTTATAAATTTCCAAACACTTGGTAATCAAATAGTCGTATTGTTGATCTGGGTCTAAATTCTTCATTTCATTTACCCAGTCAACTCGATTGAGATTCTCCCTCACATCTGACCAGACAATCTTTTCTGAAAGAAAATTCAACCTACCGAAGTCGTCGGTTTGGCACGGTCCCTCAGCTGTTCTTGTGGAATTCATCCTGTCAATGTTGGTGGTCAAAGTGATAATGTTGTGGTCCGACAAATTAGTTTTGTCAGCACGGTACTCGAAAATATAATTTTCATTATTTACCATAACCAGATCCAAAATATTTTCGTTTCTAGTAGGTGTACGGATAATTTGTTCTAGACAGAAATCATTCGAAAATATAAATAATGCTTCTGCTTGAGATCTCATTTCCAATGTTCCTCCATAAACACTCTGTGATTCCCAGTCTATTCTTGGAAAATTGAGATCACCAAGAATAAGAACAGTGGGCATAGGTGGGGGTAGTCCTTCTAGGATTCTTCTTATATCCCCCAACTGATTGATAAACTTGTTGGTTGGACAAGCTGGTGGTCTATAAATATTAATGACAACTGTATTGAGGGGACTTACAAAGAGCATGTGTGCTTCTGTGTAAGAGTTGGATCTGGAAAAAATTACCGTCGTTTTCCTTGCTAAAAATTCTTTGAGGTATGTTATAATACCGCCTTTCTTCCGACCACTTGTTCGATCGGTTCCAAAAGCCGTAAAACTTGGTATATTAACTTCCGCGTCTCTGACGTCGTCATTTAGATGTGTTTCTGAAAGCAAAATTGCGAAGGCATTTTCTAGTTTCGCATATTCTTCCAGTAGCTTTATTTTACCTTTAAACTTGTAAGGTAAAAGACCTGCCACATTACAGGTCACTATCTTGCGTAGTTTGCTTGCAGGAGTGGCGGGAACTGCGACTGCAAAGTTGGATTGTGCTGCCATGGGTTTGTTTTTAGCATTTGCAGGATTTGCTGCTGCATTGTCTGCAGTCGTTGCATTTCTTGCATTAAAAAAGCCAACACACCGTCATTTTGTGGCTGTGGTTGGAGAGTTACCGTGTTGCACGGTACTTGACGAACCTCTGGTTTCTGTGTTGCCAACTGCTGGTGACTTTTAGGTTGCAGTGGCATGGCACATTGCACCGAATCATTAGTACTGGCCGTGGTTGGTGTCTGCTCTGTGCCCGATATTGACATCACCGCCGGTTGTTGCAGCTGTTGTGGTTGGTTTGTCGTGTGATTGGTAGTGTAACGGCGTGTTCCTTTCAAATGTAGTCCTTTACACTTCTCATTTAAGCACTCCCTTTTCACACAGGGGTGGGTGTAAGAATTTACATTTATTCCCGTCCCTGCACCCGCCATTGACATCCAAACCATTATTTTTGTACTTATAGCACAATTTCGGGTGCGCAAACGGACAGTCTCGGCCATTGATGCCAAACTTACATTTGTTTCTCTTATAAAAGAAGCATGTTCGTGTTTTTCTTTCATCAACTGGACTATTGTTGTCCTCACTATCACAAATTGGAGCCTCGTCAGTTCAACACGGCCAGGATGGATCAATGGTTTGGTTTGCTTCGTTCTCGGTATCTATTGCCGAAGCCATTTTCATATATAACTGGTCTGCTTGTTCACCGCACACATTTCTAACACATTTTTGGCACGTATATTGGCTCCTCGTGGTTTGGAAAGTGATAATGATATACACGGGAAGTTTAGAGCAGACCATATGAGTGTACTGTTTACATTTACTGCATTTCAAACATTCTAGTAAGCATTCCTTATCGCATACACCGCAATGGTTCACTGTAAGCTGAATATTCACAGATTGTTTACGCTTACCGGTGTCTGCTGACCCAGTCAGTTCGGTGCCAGTAGCGCCGCCATATTGGCTCGACTCGCCTGAGTTAGCTGTATGCAGTTCTGGTCCCGTCATAACTGCAGTGAATATTATAGGTCCTGCACTTGGATGTCGGGTTTCAATAACTTGTTGCACCGTCACTGCACTTCACCACTATTGTCACTGATACTAGCACTGTTTTAACCAGCTGGCTACACTTGGTTTTGCGGAGCTCACGAAACACGTCCTCACTCTCTGACTTCCAGACTGACACACATACACACACACGTACACACACACTCACACGTACACACACACACACACACATGTACACACACATATACACACACACACACATACATTCATACACACACACACACACACGCGTACACAAACATGTACACACACACACGTACACATATACAGCTACACATGCACACACATGTACACACATACAGCTACACATACACACACATGTACACACACACATATAAACACACACAGACACACGTACACACACACATACACGTAAACATACACACGTAGACACACGTACACACACACACACATAGACACACGTAAACACATACACACACACACAAACATACATACACACACACACGTACACACACACACACGTACACAGGTACACACACATACACACACATACACACACACATACACACACACACACATGTACACACACACGTACACACACACGCACACACACTTACACACACATACACGTACACACACACACACACTCACACGTATACGTACACACACACACGTATACGTACACACACACACACGTAGACACACGTACACACACACACACACACGTAGACACACGTACACACACACACACATACATACACACACACATACACACACACACACACACAAACATACATACACACACACACGTACACACACATGCATGTACACACACACACACACACGTACACACACACACACACATACACACACATGTACACACACATGTACAGACACACACGTACACACACATACACACACATACACGCGTACACACACATGTACACACACATGTACACACGCACACATACACACACATATACACACACACGTACACACACACGTACACACACATACACATGCACATACACACACACGTACACACACAGACACACGTACATACACACACACACACGTACACATATATACATACACACATATACACATGTATACACACACATACACACACACACACAAACACACACATACACATGTACATACACACATACACATACACACGTACAGACACATGTACACACACACATACACATACACACGTACAGACACATGTATACACACACATACACACACACACACATACACACACGTACACACACATGTACACGTACACATTCATCATGTAAATATCTTTCTCATAATTAATTATATTGTAATTTGTATATTTTCATCTTTAGTGCTGCCAGCCCCTATATAAACCATTTATTATTATTATTATTATTATATACATACACACGTACACACACACATACACATATGTACACACACATGTATACATACACATATGTACACACACATATACACACGTATATATGGTGTTATTGTCTGAGGTTGATATTTCTATGTGCGTATGAGCTTGTGTGTGTACGTATGGAGTGTATTTATTATTGGCAACACTGCTTTTATTATTGGCAACAATTTTTTTATTATTGCTAATACTTTTATTATTGGCAATTCAGCTTTTAATATTGGCAACACTGTTTTTATTATTAACAACATTTTTTTCATATTTTGCTATTTTTAGTCAAAAAGATAGACGATAAAATTATCTATTAGATGCCATCAACAAATTTTCCATAGATAGATAAATAGACGAGTAATAAATGAAACAATTAAGACATTTTTGTCATATTTTACAATTTTTAGTCAAAAATATATTATATAAAGTGAAATTTCTCATCTTAGGAAATAGATAAATAGATACATAGATAAATAGATAAATAGATAAATAGATAAATAGATAGACAATAAAATTATCTATTAAATGCGATTAACAAATTATCGATAGATAGATAAATAGACGAGTAATAAATGAAATAATTGAGACACTTTTATCTTATTTTACAATTTTTTGTAAAAAATATAATACATAAAGTGAAATTTCTCATCTTAGGAATAAGATAAATTGATACATATATAAACAAAACGATAGACAATAAATTTATCTATTAGATGTCATCAACAAATTGTCGATAAATAGATAAATAGACGAGTAATTAACATGAAAATTAAGACATTTTTGTCATATTTTACTATTTTTAGTTAAAAATATATTATATAAAGTGAAATTTCTTATCTTAGGAAATAGATAAATAGATACATGTATATACCAAAATATAGACAATAAAATTATCTATTAGATGCCATCAACAAATTGTCGATAGATAGATAAATAGACGAGTAATTAACGAAAAAAGTGGGACACTTTGGTCATATTTTACTATTTTTAGTCAAAAATATATTATATAAAGTGGAATTTCTCATCTTAAGAAATAGATAAATATATATATATATATATATATATATATATATATATATATATATATATATATATATATATATATATATATATATATATATATATATATATATATATATATATATATATATATATATATATATATATATATATATATATATATATATATATATATATATATATATATATATATATATATATATATATATATATATATATATATATATATATATATATATATATATATATATATATATATATATATATATATATATATATATATATATATACCAAAAGGTAGACAATAGAATTATCTATTAGATGCCATCAACAAACTTTTAATAAATAGATAAATAGACGAGTAATTAACAAGAAAATTAAGACACTTTTGTCATATTTTACTATTTTTAGTCAAAAATATATTATATAAAGTGAAATTTCTCCTCTTAAAAAATAGATAAATTGATACATGTATATACGAAAAGATAAACAATAAAATTATCTATTAGATGCCATCAACAAATTGTCGATAGATAGATAAATAGACGAGTAATTAACGAAAAATTGGGACATTTTGGTCATATTTTACTATTTTTAGTCAAAAATATATTATATAAAGTGAAATTTCTCATCTTAGGAAATAAATAAATTGATACATGTATATACGAAAAAAAAGACAATAAAATTATCTATTAGGTGCCATCAACAAATTGTCGATAGATAGATAAATAGACGAGTAATTAACAAGACAATTAAGACACTTATGTAATATTTTACTATTTTTAGTTAAAAATATATTATATAAAGTGTAATTTCTCATCTTAGGAAATAGATAAATAGATACATGTATATACCAAAAGATAGACAATAAAATTATCTATTAGATACCATCAACAAATTGTCGATAGATAGATAAATAGACGAATAATTAACGAAAAATGGGGACACTTTGGTCATATTTTACTATTTTTAGTCAAAAATATATTATATAAAGTGAAATTTCTCATATTAGAAAATAGATAAATTGATACATGTATAAACCAAAAGATAGACAATAAAATTATCTATTAGATACCATCAACAAATTTTCCATAGATAGATAAATAGACGAGTAATAAATGAATAAATAAAGACACTTTGGTCATATTTTACAATTTTGTCAAAAATATATTATATTAAGTGAAATTTCTCATCTTAGGAAATATATAAATAGATACATGTAAAAACCAAAAGATAGACAATTCAATTATCTATTAGATGCCATCAACAAATTGTCGATAGACAGATAAATAGATGAGTAATAAACAAGAAAAGTAAGACACTTTTGTCATATTTTACAATTTTTAGTAAAAAATATATTATATAAAGTGAAATTTCTCATCTTAGGAAATAGATAAATAGATACATGTAAAAACCAAAAGATAGACAATTCAATTATCTATTAGATGCCACCAACAAATTGTCGATAAATAGATAAATAGACGAGTAATTAACAAGAACATTAAGACACTTTTGTCATATTTTACTATTTTTAGTTAAAAATATATTATATAAAGTGAAATTTCTCATCTTAGGAAATAGATAAATAGTTACATGTATAAACCAAACGATAGACAATAAAATTATCTATTAGATGCCATCAACAAATTGTCGATAGATAGATAAATAGATGAGTAATAAACAAGAAAAATAAGACACTTTGGTCATATTTTACTATTTTTAGTCAAAAATATATTACATAAAGTGAAATTTCTCATCTTAGGAAATAGATAAATTGATGCATGTATATACGAAAAGATAGAAAATAAAATTATCTATTAGGTGCCATCAACAAATTTTCCATAGATAGATAAATAGACGAGTAATTAACGAAAAATTGGGACACTTTGGTCATATTTTACAATTTTTAGTCAAAAATATATTATAGAAAGTGAAATTTCTCATCTTAAGAAATAGACAAATTGATACATGTATATACGAAAAGAAAGACAATAAAATTATCTATTAGATACCATCAACAAATTGTCGATAGATAGATAAATAGATGAGTAATAAATGATATAATTAAGACAATTTTGTCATATATTACAATTTTTAGTCAAAAATATAATATATAAAGTGAAATTTCTCATCTTAGGAAATAGATAAATAGATAAATGTATATACCAAACAATAGACAATAAAATTATCTATTAGATGCCATCAACAAATTGTCGATAAATAGATAAATAGACGAGTAATTAACAAGAACATTATGACATTTTTGTCATATATTACTATTTTTAGTTAAAAATATATAATATAAAGTGAAATTTCTCATCTTAGGAAATAGATAAATAGATACATGTATATACCAAAATATAGACAATAAAATTATCTATTAGATGCCATCAACAAATTGTCGATAGATAGATAAATAGACGAGTTATTAATAAGAAAATTAAGACACTTTTGTCATATTTTACAATTTTTAGTTAAAAATATATTATATAAAGTGAAATTTCTCATCTTAGGAAATAGATAAATAGATAGATATATATACGAAAAGATAGACAATAAAATTATCTATTAGATGCCATTAACAAATTGTTGATAGATAGATAAATAGACGAGTAATTAACGAAAAAAGTGGGACACTTTGGTCATATTTTACTATTTTTAGTCAAAAATATATTATATAAAGTGAAATTTCTCATTTTAGGAAATAGATAAATTGATACATGTATATACGAAAAGATAGACAATAAAATTATCTATTAGTTGCCATCAACAAATTGTCGATAGATAGATAAATAGACGAGTAATTAACGAAAAAAGTGGGACACTTTTGTCATATTTTACTATTTTTAGTCAAAAATATATTATATTAAGTGAAATTTCTCATCTTAGGAAATAGATAAATATATATATGTATATACCAAAAGATAGACAATAGAATTATCTATTAGATGCCATCAACAAACTTTCAATAAATAGATAAATAGAAGAGTAATTAACAAGAAAATTAAGACACTTTTGTCATTTTACTATTTTTAGTCAAAAATATATTATATAAAGTGAAATTTCTCCTCTTAAAAAATAGATAAATTGATACATGTATATACGAAAAGATAGACAATAAAATTATCTATTAGATGACATCAACAAATTGTCAATAGATAGATAAATAGACGAGTAATAAATGAAGAAATGGGACACTTTGGTCATATTTTACATATTTTTGTCAAAAATATAATATATAAAGTGAAATTTCTCATCTTAGGAAATAGATAAATAGATACATGTAAAAACCAAAAGATAGACAATACATTTATCTATTAGATGCCATCAACAAATTGTCGATAGATAGATAAATAGATGAGTAATAAACAAGAAAAGGAAGACACTTTTGTCATATTTTACAATTTTTAGTAAAAAATATATTATAGAAAGTGAAATTTCTCATCTTATGAATAAGATAAATAGATACATGTATAAACCAAACGATAGACAATAAAATTATCTATTAGATGCCGCCAACAAATTGTCGATAAATAGATGAATAGACGAGTAATTAACAAGAAAATTAAGACACTTTTGTCATATTTTACTATTTTTAGTTGAAAATATATTATATAAAGTGAAATTTCTCATCTTAGGAAATAGATAAATAGATACATGTATATACCAGAAGATAGACAATAAAATTATCTATTAGATGCCATCAACAAATTGTCGTTAGATAGATAAATAGACAAGCAATTAACAAAAAAAATCGGACACTTTGGTCATATTTTACTATTTTTAGACAAAAATATATTATATAAAGTGGAATTTCTCATCTTAAGAAATAGATAAATATATGTATGTATATACCAAAAGATAGACAATACAATTATCTATTAGATGCCGTCAACAAACTTTCAATAGATAGATAAATAGACGAGTAATTAACAAGAAAACTAAGACACTTTTGTCATATTTTACTATTTTTAGTCAAAAATATATTATATAAAGTGAAATTTCTCCTCTTAAAAAATAGATAAATAGATACATGTATATACCAAAAAATAGACAATAACATTTCTTATTAAATGCGATAAACAAATTGTCGATATATAGATAAATAGACGAGTAATAAATGATTAAATTAAGACACTTTTGTCATATTTTACAAATTTTAGTCAAAAATATATTATATAAAGTGAAATTTCTCATCTTAGAAAATAGATAAATAGATACATGTATATAAGAAAAGATAGACAATAAAATTATCTATTAGATGCCATCAACAAATTGTCGATAGATGGATAAATAAACGAGTAATTAACGAAAAAATTGGGACATTTTGGTCATATTTTACAATTTTTAGTCAAAAATATATTATTTAAAGTGAAATTTCTCATCTTAGGAAATAGATAAATTGATACATGTATATACGAAAAGATAGACAATAAAATTATCTATTAGTTGCCATCAACAAATTTTCCATAGATAGATAAATAGACGAGTAATAAATGAATAAATAAAGACACTTTGGTCATATTTTACAATTTTGTCAAAAATATATTATATAAAATGACATTTCTCATCATATGAAATAGATAAATTGATACATGTATATACGAAAAGATAGACAATAAAATTATCTATTAGATGCCATAATAAAATTGTCAATAGATAGATAAAGAGATGAGTAATAAATGAAAAAATTAAGACACTTTTGTCATATTTTACAATTTTTAGTCAAAAATATAATATATAAAGTGAAATTTCTCATCTTAGGAATAAGATAAATAGATACATGTATAAACCAAACGATAGACAATAAAATTATCTATTAGATGCCATTTACAAGTTGTCGATAAATAGATAAATAGACGAGTAATTAACATGAAAATTAAGACATTTTTGTCATATTTTACTATTTTTAGTTAAAAATATATTATATAAAGTGAAATTTCTTATCTTAGGAAATAGATAAATAGATACATGTATATACCAAAATATAGACAATAAAATTATCTATTAGATGCCATCAACAAATTGTCGATAGATAGATAAATAGACGAGTAATTAACGAAAAAAGTGGGACACTTTGGTCATATTTTACTATTTTTAGTCAAAAATATATTATATAAAGTGGAATTTCTCATCTTAAGAAATAGATAAATATATATATATATATATATATATATATATATATATATATATATATATATATATATATATATATATATATACCAAAAGATAGACAATAGAATTATCTATTAGATGCCATCAACAAACTTTCAATAAATAGATAAATAGACGAGTAATTAACAAGAAAATTAAGACACTTTTGTCATATTTTACTATTTTTAGTCAAAAATATATTATATAAAGTGAAATTACTCCTCTTAAAAAATAGATAAATTGATACATGTATATACGAAAAGATAAACAATAAAATTATCTATTAGATGCCATCAACAAATTGTCGATAGATAGATAAATAGACGAGTAATTAACGAAAAATTGGGACATTTTGGTCATATTTTACTATTTTTAGTCAAAAATATATTATATAAAGTGAAATTTCTCATCTTAGGAAATAAATAAATTGATACATGTATATACGAAAAAAAAGACAATAAAATTATCTAATAGGTGCCATCAACAAATTGTCGATAGATAGATAAATAGACGAGTAATTAACAAGACAATTAAGACACTTATGTAATATTTTACTATTTTTAGTTAAAAATATATTATATAAAGTGTAATTTCTCATCTTAGGAAATAGATAAATAGATACATGTATATACCAAAAGATAGACAATAAAATTATCTATTAGATGCCATCAACAAATTGTCGATAGATAGATAAATAGATGAGTAATAAATGATATAATTAAGACAATTTTGTCATATATTACAATTTTTAGTCAAAAATATAATATATAAAGTGAAATTTCTCATCTTAGGAAATAGATAAATAGATAAATGTATATACCAAACAATAGACAATAAAATTATCTATTAGATGCCATCAACAAATTGTCGATAAATAGATAAATAGACGAGTAATTAACAAGAACATTATGACATTTTTGTCATATTTTACTATTTTTAGTTAAAAATATATAATATAAAGTGAAATTTCTCATCTTAGGAAATAGATAAATAGATACATGTATATACCAAAATATAGACAATAAAATTATCTATTAGATGCCATCAACAAATTGTCGATAGATAGATAAATAGACGAGTTATTAATAAGAAAATTAAGACACTTTTGTCATATTTTACAATTTTTAGTTAAAAATATATTATATAAAGTGAAATTTCTCATCTTAGGAAATAGATAAATAGATACATGTATATACGAAAAGATAGACAATAAAATTATCTATTAGATGCCATTAACAAATTGTCGATAGATAGATAAATAGACGAGTAATTAACGAAAAAAGTGGGACACTTTGGTCATATTTTACTATTTTTAGTCAAAAATATATTATATAAAGTGAAATTTCTCATTTTAGGAAATAGATAAATTGATACATGTATATACGAAAAGATAGACAATAAAATTATCTATTAGTTGCCATCAATAAATTGTCGATAGATAGATAAATAGACGAGTAATTAACGAAAAAAGTGGGACACTTTTGTCATATTTTACTATTTTTAGTCAAAAATATATTATATTAAGTGAAATTTCTCATCTTAGGAAATAGATAAATATATATATGTATATACCAAAAGATAGACAATAGAATTATCTATTAGATGCCATCAACAAACTTTCAATAAATAGATAAATAGAAGAGTAATTAACAAGAAAATTAAGACACTTTTGTCATTTTACTATTTTTAGTCAAAAATATATTATATAAAGTGAAATTTCTCCTCTTAAAAAATAGATAAATTGATACATGTATATACGAAAAGATAGACAATAAAATTATCTATTAGATGACATCAACAAATTGTCAATAGATAGATAAATAGACGAGTAATAAATGAAGAAATGGGACACTTTGGTCATATTTTACATATTTTTGTCAAAAATATAATATATAAAGTGAAATTTCTCATCTTAGGAAATAGATAAATAGATACATGTAAAAACCAAAAGATAGACAATACATTTATCTATTAGATGCCATCAACAAATTGTCGATAGATAGATAAATAGATGAGTAATAAACAAGAAAAGGAAGACACTTTTGTCATATTTTACAATTTTTAGTAAAAAATATATTATAGAAAGTGAAATTTCTCATCTTATGAATAAGATAAATAGATACATGTATAAACCAAACGATAGACAATAAAATTATCTATTAGATGCCGCCAACAAATTGTCGATAAATAGATGAATAGACGAGTAATTAACAAGAAAATTAAGACACTTTTGTCATATTTTACTATTTTTAGTTGAAAATATATTATATAAAGTGAAATTTCTCATCTTAGGAAATAGATAAATAGATACATGTATATACCAAAAGATAGACAATAAAATTATCTATTAGATGCCATCAACAAATTGTCGTTAGATAGATAAATAGACGAGCAATTAACAAAAAAATTCGGACACTTTGGTCATATTTTACTATTTTTAGACAAAAATATATTATATAAAGTGGAATTTCTCATCTTAAGAAATAGATAAATATATGTATGTATATACCAAAAGATAGACAATACAATTATCTATTAGATGCCGTCAACAAACTTTCAATAGATAGATAAATAGACGAGTAATTAACAAGAAAACTAAGACACTTTTGTCATATTTTACTATTTTTAGTCAAAAATATATTATATAAAGTGAAATTTCTCCTCTTAAAAAATAGATAAATAGATACATGTATATACCAAAAAATAGACAATAACATTTCTTATTAAATGCGATAAACAAATTGTCGATATATAGATAAATAGACGAGTAATAAATGATTAAATTAAGACACTTTTGTCATATTTTACAAATTTTAGTCAAAAATATATTATATAAAGTGAAATTTCTCATCTTAGAAAATAGATAAATAGATACATGTATATAAGAAAAGATAGACAATAAAATTATCTATTAGATGCCATCAACAAATTGTCGATAGATGGATAAATAGACGAGTAATTAACGAAAAAATTGGGACATTTTGGTCATATTTTACAATTTTTAGTCAAAAATATATTATTTAAAGTGAAATTTCTCATCTTAGGAAATAGATAAATTGATACATGTATATACGAAAAGATAGACAATAAAATTATCTATTAGTTGCCATCAACAAATTTTCCATAGATAGATAAATAGACGAGTAATAAATGAATAAATAAAGACACTTTGGTCATATTTTACAATTTTGTCAAAAATATATTATATAAAATGACATTTCTCATCATATGAAATAGATAAATTGATACATGTATATACGAAAAGATAGACAATAAAATTATCTATTAGATGCCATAACAAAATTGTCAATAGATAGATAAAGAGGTGAGTAATAAATGAAAAAATTAAGACACTTTTGTCATATTTTACAATTTTTAGTCAAAAATATAATATATAAAGTGAAATTTCTCATCTTAGGAATAAGATAAATAGATACATGTATAAACCAAACGATAGACAATAAAATTATCTATTAGATGCCATTTACAAGTTGTCGATAAATAGATAAATAGACGAGTAATTAACATGAAAATTAAGACATTTTTGTCATATTTTACTATTTTTAGTTAAAAATATATTATATAAAGTGAAATTTCTTATCTTAGGAAATAGATAAATAGATACATGTATATACCAAAATATAGACAATAAAATTATCTATTAGATGCCATCAACAAATTGTCGATAGATAGATAAATAGACGAGTAATTAACGAAAAAAGTGGGACACTTTGGTCATATTTTACTATTTTTAGTCAAAAATATATTATATATAGTGGAATTTCTCATCTTAAGAAATAGATAAATATATATATATATATATATATATATATATATATATATATATATATATATATATATATATATATATATATATATATATATATATACCAAAAGATAGACAATAGAATTATCTATTAGATGCCATCAACAAACTTTCAATAAATAGATAAATAGACGAGTAATTAACAAGAAAATTAAGACACTTTTGTCATATTTTACTATTTTTAGTCAAAAATATATTATATAAAGTGAAATTACTCCTCTTAAAAAATACATAAATTGATACATGTATATACGAAAAGATAAACAATAAAATTATCTATTAGATGCCATCAACAAATTGTCGATACATAGATAAATAGACGAGTAATTAACGAAAAATTGGGACATTTTGGTCATATTTTACTATTTTTAGTCAAAAATATATTATATAAAGTGAAATTTCTCATCTTAGGAAATAAATAAATTGATACATGTATATACGAAAAAAAAGACAATAAAATTATCTATTAGGTGCCATCAACAAATTGTCGATAGATAGATAAATAGACGAGTAATTAACAAGACAATTAAGACACTTATGTAATATTTTACTATTTTTAGTCAAAAATATATTATATAAAGTGAAATTTCTCATCTTAGAAAATAGATAAATAGATACATGTATATAAGAAAAGATAGACAATAAAATTATCTATTAGATGCCATCAACAAATTGTCGATAGATGGATAAATAGACGAGTAATTAACGAAAAAATTGGGACATTTTGGTCATATTTTACAATTTTTAGTCAAAAATATATTATTTAAAGTGAAATTTCTCATCTTAGGAAATAGATAAATTGATACATGTATATACGAAAAGATAGACAATAAAATTATCTATTAGTTGCCATCAACAAATTTTCCATAGATAGATAAATAGACGAGTAATAAATGAATAAATAAAGACACTTTGGTCATATTTTACAATTTTGTCAAAAATATATTATATAAAATGACATTTCTCATCATATGAAATAGATAAATTGATACATGTATATACGAAAAGATAGACAATAAAATTATCTATTAGATGCCATAATAAAATTGTCAATAGATAGATAAAGAGGTGAGTAATAAATGAAAAAATTAAGACACTTTTGTCATATTTTACAATTTTTAGTCAAAAATATAATATATAAAGTGAAATTTCTCATCTTAGGAATAAGATAAATAGATACATGTATAAACCAAACGATAGACAATAAAATTATCTATTAGATGCCATTTACAAGTTGTCGATAAATAGATAAATAGACGAGTAATTAACATGAAAATTAAGACATTTTTGTCATATTTTACTATTTTTAGTTAAAAATATATTATATAAAGTGAAATTTCTTATCTTAGGAAATAGATAAATAGATACATGTATATACCAAAATATAGACAATAAAATTATCTATTAGATGCCATCAACAAATTGTCGATAGATAGATAAATAGACGAGTAATTAACGAAAAAAGTGGGACACTTTGGTCATATTTTACTATTTTTAGTCAAAAATATATTATATAAAGTGGAATTTCTCATCTTAAGAAATAGATAAATATATATATATATATATATATATATATATATATATATATATATATATATATATATATATATATATATATATATATATATATATATATATATATATATATATATATATATATATATGTATATATATATACCAAAAGATAGACAATAGAATTATCTATTAGATGCCATCAACAAACTTTCAATAAATAGATAAATAGACGAGTAATTAACAAGAAAATTAAGACACTTTTGTCATATTTTACTATTTTTAGTCAAAAATATATTATATAAAGTGAAATTACTCCTCTTAAAAAATACATAAATTGATACATGTATATACGAAAAGATAAACAATAAAATTATCTATTAGATGCCATCAACAAATTGTCGATAGATAGATAAATAGACGAGTAATTAACGAAAAATTGGGACATTTTGGTCATATTTTACTATTTTTAGTCAAAAATATATTATATAAAGTGAAATTTCTCATCTTAGGAAATAAATAAATTGATACATGTATATACGAAAAAAAAGACAATAAAATTATCTATTAGGTGCCATCAACAAATTGTCGATAGATAGATAAATAGACGAGTAATTAACAAGACAATTAAGACACTTATGTAATATTTTACTATTTTTAGTTAAAAATATATTATATAAAGTGTAATTTCTCATCTTAGGAAATAGATAAATAGATACATGTATATACCAAAAGATAGACAATAAAATTATCTATTAGATACCATCAACAAATTGTCGATAGATAGATAAATAGACGAGTAATTAACGAAAAATGGGGACACTTTGGTCATATTTTACAATTTTGTCAAAAATATATTATATTAAGTGAAATTTCTCATCTTAGGAAATAGATAAATAGATACATGTAAAAACCAAAAGATAGACAATTCAATTATCTATTAGATGCCATCAACAAATTGTCGATAGACAGATAAATAGATGAGTAATAAACAAGAAAAGTAAGACACTTTTGTCATATTTTACAATTTTTAGTAAAAAATATATTATATAAAGTGAAATTTCTCATCTTAGGAAATAGATAAATAGATACATGTAAAAACCAAAAGATAGACAATTCAATTATCTATTAGATGCCACCAACAAATTGTCGATAAATAGATAAATAGACGAGTAATTAACAAGAACATTAAGACACTTTTGTCATATTTTACTATTTTTAGTTAAAAATATATTATATAAAGTGAAATTTCTCATCTTAGGAAATAGATAAATAGTTACATGTATAAACCAAACGATAGACAATAAAATTATCTATTAGATGCCATCAACAAATTGTCGATAGATAGATAAATAGATGAGTAATAAACAAGAAAAATAAAACACTTTGGTCATATTTTACTATTTTTAGTCAAAAATATATTACATAAAGTGAAATTTCTCATCTTAGGAAATAGATAAATTGATGCATGTATATACGAAAAGATAGAAAATAAAATTATCTATTAGGTGCCATCAACAAATTTTCCATAGATAGATAAATAGACGAGTAATTAACGAAAAATTGGGACACTTTGGTCATATTTTACAATTTTTAGTCAAAAATATATTATAGAAAGTGAAATTTCTCATCTTAAGAAATAGACAAATTGATACATGTATATACGAAAAGAAAGACAATAAAATTATCTATTAGATACCATCAACAAATTGTCGATAGATAGATAAATAGATGAGTAATAAATGATATAATTAAGACAATTTTGTCATATATTACAATTTTTAGTCAAAAATATAATATATAAAGTGAAATTTCTCATCTTAGGAAATAGATAAATAGATAAATGTATATACCAAACAATAGACAATAAAATTATCTATTAGATGCCATCAACAAATTGTCGATAAATAGATAAATAGACGAGTAATTAACAAGAATATTATGACATTTTTGTCATATTTTACTATTTTTAGTTAAAAATATATAATATAAAGTGAAATTTCTCATCTTAGGAAATAGATAAATAGATACATGTATATACCAAAATATAGACAATAAAATTATCTATTAGATGCCATCAACAAATTGTCGATAGATAGATAAATAGACGAGTTATTAATAAGAAAATTAAGACACTTTTGTCATATTTTACAATTTTTAGTTAAAAATATATTATATAAAGTGAAATTTCTCATCTTAGGAAATAGATAAATAGATACATGTATATACGAAAAGATAGACAATAAAATTATCTATTAGATGCCATTAACAAATTGTCGATAGATAGATAAATAGACGAGTAATTAACGAAAAAAGTGGGACACATTGGTCATATTTTACTATTTTTAGTCAAAAATATATTATATAAAGTGAAATTTCTCATTTTAGGAAATAGATAAATTGATACATGTATATACGAAAAGATAGACAATAAAATTATCTATTAGTTGCCATCAACAAATTGTCGATAGATAGATAAATAGACGAGTAATTAACGAAAAAAGTGGGACACTTTTGTCATATTTTACTATTTTTAGTCAAAAATATATTATATTAAGTGAAATTTCTCATCTTAGGAAATAGATAAATACATATATGTATAAACCAAACGATAGACAATAAAATTATCTATTAGATGCCATCAACAAATTGTCGATAAATTGATAAATAGACGAGTAATTAACAAGAAAATTAAGACACTTTTGTCATATTTTACTATTTTTAGTTAAAAATATATTATATAAAGTGAAATATCTCATCTTAGGAAATAGATAAATAGATACATGTATATACCAAAATATAGACAATAAAATTATCTATTATATGCCATCAACAAATTGTCGATAGATAGATAAATAGACGAGTAATTAACGAAAAAAGTGGGACACTTTGGTCATATTTTACTATTTTTAGTCAAAAATATATTATATAAAGTGAAATTTCTCATCTTAGGAAATAGATAAATAGATATATGTATATACCAAATGATAGACAATAAAATTATCTATTAGATGCCATCAACAAATTGTCAATAGATAGATAAATAGACGAGTAATAAATGAAATAATTAAGACATTTTCGTCATATTTTACAATTTTTAGTCAAAAATATATTATATAAAGTGAAAATTTTCATCTAATTAAATAGATAAATTGATTTGAGGTTTGAGGTTGATTTGAAGTTGATTTGAGGTTTGAGGTTGATTTGAGGTTTGAGGTTGAGGTTGAACCCAAAACCTCACCTAAAAATAAAAAAATAAATTTATATAAATGAAAGAATGAATGAATGAATGAATGATAATTTTTTTATTCACTTACTTTTTTTCTAGACTATATAATTTTTAATAGTTACAGTGACACACATGTATGGTAACACTGGTAACCAATATGGTAACACTGCTAATGTGGATTTGAACAGAGAAGTATCAGCCAAGGTTTGTTTACATAACATAATTACTAATATCTGTTTATAATAATAATAACTATTATTATATATTAATACTGTAATTATTTATTAGCTAATGTATGCTGTGTTATTATGATTAGGAGTAGGGGACAGGCTTGGGGGGACTGGGGGGTGGGGGAATAGGGGGACAGGCTTGGGGGGAACTGGGGGGTGGGGGAATAGGGGGACAGGGTTGGGGGGGACTGGTGGGTGGGGGAATAAGGGGACAGGCTTGGGGTGCATAGAACACTGTTTTGAAACAAATAATGGGTATTTATTTAAACTAATGCCGTTCTGAAACAAATAATGGGTATTTATTTAAACTTACGTACATGAGAATACGCACATGAGAATACGTACATGAGAATACGCACATGAATAAAATAAATACATGAAAATACACATGTGAAAAGAATACGCACATAAAAATACGCACATGAGAATAATATTATGCACATGGAAATAAAATACACACATGGGAAAATGAAATAATTATCCATGGGAAAATACACACATGGGAAAATACACACGTGGGAAAATACACACATGAGGAAATCTTTTGAATATATTTTTTAGGAGAGAGAGAGAGAGAGAGAGAGAGAGAGAGAGAGAGAGAGAGAGAGAATGCATGTTTGTGTATGAGAGAAATAGAGAGAGAGAGAGAGAATGTGTGTGTGTGCATGTATGTGTATGAGAGAGAGAGAGAGAGAGAGAGAGAGAGAGAGAGAGAGAGAGAGAGAGAGAGAGAGAGAGAGAGAGAGAGAGAGAGAGAGAGAGAATGTGTGTATGGGTACAGTACAGTATTACAGTACAGAATTACAGTATGGTAGGCCTATGGTATTTTATTATTTATGTAATTATTCTCATGTACGTATTCTCATGTACGTATTCTCATGTACGTATTCTCATGTACGTATTCTCATGTAAGTATTCTCATGTACGTATTCTCATGTATGTATTCTCATGTACGTATTCTCATGTACGTATTCTCATGTACGTATTCTCATGTACGTATATTGATGTGTATATATGTACACATATACACATGTATATACACACACTCACACACACATATACGGGTACACACACACATACACACACACATACACGTACACACACACACACACACACACGTATATACACACACATACACACACACAGGTCATAAGTGTATATATTTTATTTCCAGGACCTGTATTTTATTTTCATGTATGTATTTTATTTCCATGTATGTATTTTATTTCCATGACCTGTATTTTATTTCCATGACCTGTATTTTATTTTCATATATGTATTTTCAGTCTGCTAGGAAACAGAACCAGAAGAGCAGAAAGCTTCGAATCGCCTGGTATTGTTCATTTTCCCCACCCTGTACACACATATAGAGGCTGAGTACGAGTGTGTGTGTGTGTGTGTGCGTGTGTGTGTGTGTGTGTGTGTGTGTGTGTGCCTGCCGTTCGTCTCTGGTCAGGGATTACGTATTACGAGTGTACTGTACAGTTGCCAAAAAAGATATTGCGACAAATCTTGGTAGAACTTTAACCCTAGTAATATCTACAACTATTTGTAGGGACTATAAACATGTATAACAGAAGGAAATATACATATCCTTCTGTAATTTATACTTATAATCCCTACAAACAACTATGGATATTAATATTATTTAATGTTGTATCACTAGTTGTGTAAGAGAGAGATAGAGAGACTCTTTGTGTGTGTGTGTGTGTGAAAGAGAAAGAGAGAGATTAATTTTGTGTGTGAGAGATTAATTTGTGTGCATGTGTGAAATAAATAAATAAATAAAGATATAAAAATGGATTTGTGTTTCTTATATTTCATCTCTCTCTCTCTCTCTCTCTCTCTCTCTCTCTCTCTCTCTCTCTCTCTCTCTCTCTCTCTCTCTCTCTCCTTCCTTCGTGCTTGCTGTCCTATAATAATAATAATAATAAATGAATAAATAATAATGTGTTTCAATTTCCTTAGTAAAAATATGATTATAAAAATATTTATTACTTATCCCATGAAATAAATGGGTTTAATATTAGTCAATAATTAATAAAGGTGTAAAGAAATATACAATAATAAATAATTCAAGTGTTAAAAAGATTATCATAAAAATATCAAAGTAAAAAAACGAAAAAAAAAAAATGAGTTTTAAATGATACCGTTTTCTCTGATTAAATTGGTGGCAATATTGGAGCAACTTGATTCCTCCAACCTATGTCAGGCAACAGGGTAGATACCATTATATTTATTAATTAATCCTGTTTCCTGACATACTATGGAGGAATTAAAGTACTACAAGGGACCTCAGATCTCTCTAGGGTAATTTTGTAGCAAACTGATTCCTCCAAACTGTATTATTCCTGCACTAAATGGGTTTAATAATAAATAATTATCCCATGAAATAAATGGGTTTAATAATAAATAATTATCCCATGAAATAAATGGGTTTAATATTAAATAATTATCCCATGAAATAAATGGGTTTAATAATAAATAATTATCCCATGAAATAAATGGGTTTAATAATAAATCATTATCCCATGAAATAAATGGGTTTAATAATAAATCATTATCCCATGAAATAAATGGGTTTAATATTAAATCATTATCCCATGATATAAATGGGTTAAATATTTATCAATAATTAGTACCCATTATTACCTCTGATTCCCCATATCTAGTGAAAATTCCCCATATTTGGCATCACTTATAGAGAAAATGTTGGCTGAAAATTACTGTTTGAATGGCAGTCCATAAACAGGGTTACTGAGTTGCCTTCCCCTCCCCCCTACCCTGGGGTGGGTGGTGTGGTGTTAGGGGGTGGGTAGGGGTATGGGTGTGAGGGAGGGGATATGGGTAGAGTGGATGGGGGGTAGGGGGGAGGGCAAGGCAACTCAGTAACCCTGTTTATGGACTGCCATTGGAAAGAAAAATTCTGAGCCAATATTCTCTCTCTCTCTCTCTCTCTCTCTCTCTCACTCCCTTTCTCTCTGGGGATAGGGGAGGATTGTGGGGTGTGAGGGAGGAAATAGGGATAGAGAGAGATAGAGAGATAGAGAGAGGTAAAGGAGAGGGGAATGAAGGGTAAATAGAGAGAGAGAGTGAAAGAGATTGAATGAATTGGCTCAGAATTTTTCTTTCCAATGGCAGTCCATAAACAGGGTTACTGAGTTGACTTGCCCTCCCCCCTACCCTCCAACCCCCCTACCCATACCCCCTCCCTCACACCCATGTCCCTACCCCCCCCCCCCCCCCCCTAACACCACACCACCCACCCCAAGGCAACTCAGTAACCCTGTTTATGGACTGCCATTCAAACAGTAATTTTCAGCCAACATTTTCTCTCTATAAGTGATGCCAAATATGGGGAATTTTCACTAGATATGGGGAATCAGAGGTAATAATGGGTACTAATTATTGATAAATATTTAACCCATTTATATCATGGGATAATTATTTAATATTAAACCCATTTATTTCATGGGAAAATGATTTATTATTAAACCCATTTATTTCATGGGATAATTATTTAATATTAAACCCATTTATTTTATGGGATAATGATTTATTATTAAACCCATTTATTTCATGGGATCATTATTTAATATTAAACCCATTTATTTCATGGGATAATGATTTATTATTAAACCCATTTATTTCATGGGATAATTATTTAATATTAAACCCATTTATTTTATGGGATAATGATTTATTATTAAACCCATTTATTTCATGGGATAATGATTTAATATTAAACCCATTTATTTCATGGGATAATTATTATTTACATATAAATTTTATACTATGGTAATTGAAACACATTATTATTTATATATTTATTCATTATTAATTATTATTGGACAGCAAACACATACGAGAGAGAGAGAGAGAGAGAGAGAGAGAGAGAGAGAGAGAGAGAGAGAGAGAGAGAGAGAGAAATAAAATAGATGGAAAGTAGGGACAAATAAAATATATTTTTATATCTTTATTTATTTATATATTTAACCCCTGCAGTCCGGGAAGGGTAGACCTTGCCTCCACATTTCTACCCTGCCACTAGCGTCAAAATTCCTCGATTTGCCCTATATTCACAACGCTCACACTCTTAACCTATATAGTGTACTGACTTCAAAATGGTTCCATCCTTACCTTCAACTCTTCCTCTTTCCAATGGTACCATCGGGAGGGCTGTACGATGAATAGTTGTGGAGATAGGGCGAGTTGAAGTGAACCATGTTTGTGCACGAGACAGCGGTGTGTCTGTGTGTACGCGTGAGAGCGATGTGACTACGGCATCGCGAGTAAAGTTTCCCGCCCAAGTCCTTCGTCAACTCACTCGTATTACTACTATTATTATTACTACTATTGTAATGATTTCAACACTAAAAATAGTATGAACACTTGTAGGAATATATCATTGTGTAACTGTCACTTAGAAAATGATAAACAAACCGACTTGTACCGTAGGAAACACGTATATTTACTATCCATTGTGCCTGTATGGGTGTGTTTTGTGGTGTTATTTTCTTATTACTACCCCATTATATATCGTCTGTCATGATCTATACACTAAATAATAATTTGTAACCTTGTAGGAATATCATGGAGTCACTCACGTACATATATTCACTACGGTATTGTCTTACGATCGTTAGAGCACAAATTCGGACAAGGGCAAATACTTAAAAATCGCCCAGCCATCGTGGGCTCCCAGAATCGACTGAGTGGGTAGCGGATCGATATTGTGAGTGTATTTTCTCGCCCAACGACAAGAAAAACTAGCCGTACAGGGCGCGAAATAGCGCTAACTCACTGTGACGGTAGGTGCAGTTGCCCGGTTACTTACGTAAGACGGTCTATCACGTCAACCGGCCTTTAGGGGTTAATGGTTACTGAGAAAATGCTGGATGAATTGGAAAAAATTTGGAAACTATGAAAAAAATATTCATAAATCTATAATTATTTCTAGAAAATATACTATTTAGAAACTATTAAATAATTTGTTATTATGCGGAATTCCATGCTCTTTCTAATGGTACTAATGTCATTTTTGTAGCATTAATGGTTGCTGAGAAAATCGAGATTGAATTGGAAAAGATTTGAAAAAAAAATTAATACTTCTTTCATTTCATTCTAAGATTACTCCTATAATATATTATTCATAAACTATTATAGAATATATTATTATGTAGAATTTTATGCTCTTTCTAATGGTACTAATGCTATTTTTGTACCATTAATGGTTACTGAGAAAAGGCTGGATGAATTGGAAAAAAATTGGAAACTATGAAAAAAATATTCATAAATCTATAATTATTTCTAGAAAATATACTATTTAGAAACTATTAAATAATTTGTTATTATGCGGAATGTCATGCTCTTTCTAATGGTACTAATGTCATTTTTGTAGCATTAATGGTTGCTGAGAAAATCGAGATTGAATTGGAAAAGATTTGAAAAAAAAATTAATACTTCTTTCATTTCATTCTAAGATTACTCCTATAATATATTATTCATAAACTATTATAGAATATATTATTATGTAGAATTTTATGCTCTTTCTAATGGTACTAATGCTATTTTTGTACCATTAATGGTTACTGAGAAAAGGCTGGATGAATTGGAAAAAAATTGGAAACTATGAAAAAAATATTCATAAATCTATAATTATTTCTAGAAAATATACTATTTAGAAACTATTAAATAATTTGTTATTATGCGGAATTTCATGCTCTTTCTAATGGTACTAATGTCATTTTTGTAGCATTAATGGTTGCTGAGAAAATCGAGATTGAATTGGAAAAGATTTGAAAAAAAAATTAATACTTCTTTCATTTCATTCTAAGATTACTCCTATAATATATTATTCATAAACTATTATAGAATATATTATTATGTAGAATTTTATGCTCTTTCTAATGGTACTAATGCTATTTTTGTACCATTAATGGTTACTGAGAAAAGGCTGGATGAATTGGAAAAAATTTGGAAACTATGAAAAAAATATTCATAAATCTATAATTATTTCTAGAAAATATACTATTTAGAAACTATTAAATAATTTGTTATTATGCGGAATGTCATGCTCTTTCTAATGGTACTAATGTCATTTTTGTAGCATTAATGGTTGCTGAGAAAATCGAGATTGAATTGGAAAAGATTTGAAAAAAAAATTAATACTTCTTTCATTTCATTCTAAGATTACTCCTATAATATATTATTCATAAACTATTATAGAATATATTATTATGTAGAATTTTATGCTCTTTCTAATGGTACTAATGCTATTTTTGTACCATTAATGGTTACTGAGAAAAGGCTGGATGAATTGGAAAAAATTTGGAAACTATGAAAAAAATATTCATAAATCTATAATTATTTCTAGAAAATATACTATTTAGAAACTATTAAATAATTTGTTATTATGCGGAATGTCATGCTCTTTCTAATGGTACTAATGTCATTTTTGTAGCATTAATGGTTGCTGAGAAAATCGAGACTGAATTGGAAAAGATTTGAAAAAAAAATTAATACTTCTTTCATTTCATTCTAAGATTACTCCTATAATATATTATTCATAAACTATTATAGAATATATTATTATGTAGAATTTTATGCTCTTTCTAATGGTACTAATGCTATTTTTGTACCATTAATGGTTACTGAGAAAAGGCTGGATGAATTGGAAAAAAATTGGAAACTATGAAAAAAATATTCATAAATCTATAATTATTTCTAGAAAATATACTATTTAGAAACTATTAAATAATTTGTTATTACGCGGAATTTCATGCTCTTTCTAATGGTACTAATGTCATTTTTGTAGCATTAATGGTTGCTGAGAAAATCGAGATTGAATTGGAAAAGATTTGAAAAAAAAATTTATACTTCTTTCATTTCATTCTAAGATTACTCCTATAATATATTATTCATAAACTATTATAGAATATATTATTATGTAGAATTTTATGGATGAATTGCAAAAAATTTGGAAACTATGAAAAAAATATTCATAAATCTATAATTATTTCTAGAAAATATACTATTTAGAAACTATTAAATAATTTGTTATTATGCGGAATGTCATGCTCTTTCTAATGGTACTAATGTCATTTTTGTAGCATTAATGGTTGCTGAGAAAATCGAGATTGAATTGGAAAAGATTTGAAAAAAAAAATAATACTTCTTTCATTTCATTCTAAGATTACTCCTAAAATATTTTATTCATAAACTATTATAGAATATATTATTATGTAGAATTTTATGCTCTTTCTAATGGTACTAATGCTATTTTTGTACTATTAATGGTTACTGAGAAAAGGCTGGATGAATTGGAAAAAATTTGGAAACTATGAAAAAAAAATTCATAAATCTATAATTATTTCTAGAAAATATACTATTTAGAAACTATTAAATAATTTGTTATTATGCGGAATGTCATGCTCTTTCTAATGGTACTAATGTCATTTTTGTAGCATGAATGGTTGCTGAGAAAATCGAGATTGAATTGGAAAAGATTTGAAAAAAAAATTAATACTTCTTTCATTTCATTCTAAGATTACTCCTATAATATATTATTCATAAACTATTATAGAATATATTATTATTTAGAATTTTATGGATGAATTGGAAAAAATTTGGAAACTATGAAAAAAATATTCATAAATCTATAATTATTTCTAGAAAATATACTATTTAGAAACTATTAAATAATTTGTTATTATGCGGAATGTCATGCTCTTTCTAATGGTACTAATGTCATTTTTGTAGCATTAATGGTTGCTGAGAAAATCGAGATTGAATTGGAAAAGATTTGAAAAAAAAAATTAATACTTCTTTCATTTCATTCTAAGATTACTCCTATAATATATTATTCATAAACTATTATAGAATATATTATTATGTAGAATTTTATGCTCTTTCTAATGGTACTAATGCTATTTTTGTACCATTAATGGTTACTGAGAAAAGGCTAGATGAATTGGAAAAAATTTGGAAACTATGAAAAAAATATTCATAAATCTATAATTATTTCTAGAAAATATACTATTTAGAAACTATTAAATAATTTGTTATTATGCGGAATGTCATGCTCTTTCTAATGGTACTAATGTCATTTTTGTAGCATTAATGGTTGCTGAGAAAATCGAGATTGAATTGGAAAAGATTTGAAAAAAAAATTAATACTTCTTTCATTTCATTCTAAGATTACTCCTATAATATATTATTCATAAACTATTATAGAATATATTATTATGTAGAATTTTATGCTCTTTCTAATGGTACTAATGCTATTTTTGTACCATTAATGGTTACTGAGAAAAGGCTGGATGAATTGGAAAAATTTTGGAAACTATGAAAAAAATATTCATAAATCTATAATTATTTCTAGAAAATATACTATTTAGAAACTATTAAATAATTTGTTATTATGCGGAATGTCATGCTCTTTCTAATGGTACTAATGTCATTTTTGTAGCATTAATGGTTGCTGAGAAAATCGAGATTGAATTGGAAAAGATTTGAAAAAAAAAATAATACTTCTTTCATTTCATTCTAAGATTACTCCTATAATATATTATTCATAAACTATTATAGAATATATTATTATGTAGAATTTTATGCTCTTTCTAATGGTACTAATGCTATTTTTGTACCATTAATGGTTACTGAGAAAAGGCTAGATGAATTGGAAAAAATTTGGAAACTATGAAAAAAATATTCATAAATCTATAATTATTTCTAGAAAATATACTATTTAGAAACTATTAAATAATTTGTTATTATGCGGAATGTCATGCTCTTTCTAATGGTACTAATGTCATTTTTGTAGCATTAATGGTTGCTGAGAAAATCGAGATTGAATTGGAAAATATTTGAAAAAAAAATTAATACTTCTTTCATTTCATTCTAAGATTACTCCTATAATATATTATTCATAAACTATTATAGAATATATTATTATGTAGAATTTTATGCTCTTTCTAATGGTACTAATGCTATTTTTGTACCATTAATGGTTACTGAGAAAAGGCTGGATGAATTGGAAAAAATTTGGAAACTATGAAAAAAATATTCATAAATCTATAATTATTTCAAGAAAATATACTATTTAGAAACTATTAAATAATTTGTTATTATGCGGAATGTCATGCTCTTTCTAATGGTACTAATGTCATTTTTGTAGCATTAATGGTTGCTGAGAAAATCGAGATTGAATTGGAAAAGATTTGAAAAAAAAATTAATACTTCTTTCATTTCATTCTAAGATTACTCCTATAATATATTATTCATAAACTATTATAGAATATATTATTATGTAGAATTTTATGCTCTTTCTAATGGTACTAATGCTATTTTTGTACCATTAATGGTTACTGAGAAAAGGCTGGATGAATTGGAAAAAATTTGGAAACTATGAAAAAAATATTCATAAATCTATAATTATTTCTAGAAAATATACTATTTAGAAACTATTAAATAATTTGTTATGATGCGGAATGTCATGCTCTTTCTAATGGTACTAATGTCATTTTTGTAGCATTAATGGTTGCTGAGAAAATCGAGATTGAATTGGAAAAGATTTGAAAAAAAAATTAATACTTCTTTCATTTCATTCTAAGATTACTCCTATAATATATTATTCATAAACTATTATAGAATATATTATTATGTAGAATTTTATGCTCTTTCTAATGGTACTAATGCTATTTTTGTACCATTAATGGTTACTGAGAAAAGGCTGGATGAATTGGAAAAAATTTGGAAACTATTAGAAACTATTTAGAAACTATTAAATAATTTGTTATTATGCGGAATGTCATGCTCTTTCTAATGGTACTAATGTCATTTTTGTAGCATTAATGGTTGCTGAGAAAATCGAGATTGAATTGGAAAAGATTTGAAAAAAAAATTAATACTTCTTTCATTTCATTCTAAGATTACTCCTATAATATATTATTCATAAACTATTATAGAATATATTATTATGTAGAATTTTATGCTCTTTCTAATGGTACTAATGCTATTTTTGTACCATTAATGGTTACTGAGAAAAGGCTGGATGAATTGGAAAAAATTTGGAAACTATGAAAAAAATATTCATAAATCTATAATTATTTCTAGAAAATATACTATTTAGAAACTATTAAATAATTTGTTATGATGCGGAATGTCATGCTCTTTCTAATGGTACTAATGTCATTTTTGTAGCATTAATGGTTGCTGAGAAAATCGAGATTGAATTGGAAAAGATTTGAAAAAAAAATTAATACTTCTTTCATTTCATTCTAAGATTACTCCTATAATATATTATTCATAAACTATTATAGAATATATTATTATGTAGAATTTTATGAATGAATTGGAAAAAATTTGGAAACTATGAAAAAAATATTCATAAATCTATAATTATTTCTAGAAAATATACTATTTAGAAACTATTAAATAATTTGTTATTATGCGGAATGTCATGCTCTTTCTAATGGTACTAATGTCATTTTTGTAGCATTAATGGTTGCTGAGAAAATCGAGATTGAATTGGAAAAGATTTGAAAAAAAAATTAATACTTCTTTCATTTCATTCTAAGATTACTCCTATAATATATTATTCATAAACTATTATAGAATATATTATTATGTAGAATTTTATGCTCTTTCTAATGGTACTAATGCTATTTTTGTACCATTAATGGTTACTGAGAAAAGGATAGATGAATTGGAAAAAAATTGGAAACTATGAAAAAAATATTCATAAATCTATAATTATTTCTAGAAAATATACTATTTAGAAACTATTAAATAATTTGTTATTATGCGGAATGTCATGCTCTTTCTAATGGTACTAATGTCATTTTTGTAGCATTAATGGTTGCTGAGAAAATCGAGATTGAATTGGAAAAGATTTGAAAAAAAAATTAATACTTCTTTCATTTCATTCTAAGATTACTCCTATAATATATTATTCATAAACTATTATAGAATATATTATTATGTAGAATTTTATGCTCTTTCTAATGGTACTAATGCTATTTTTGTACCATTAATGGTTACTGAGAAAAGGCTGGATGAATTGGAAAAAAATTGGAAACTATGAAAAAAATATTCATAAATCTATAATTATTTCTAGAAAATATACTATTTAGAAACTATTAAATAATTTGTTATTATGCGGAATTTCATGCTCTTTCTAATGGTACTAATGTCATTTTTGTAGCATTAATGGTTGCTGAGAAAATCGAGATTGAATTGGAAAAGATTTGAAAAAAAAAATAATACTTCTTTCATTTCATTCTAAGATTACTCCTATAATATATTATTCAAAAACTATTATAGAATATATTATTATGTAGAATTTTATGCTCTTTCTAATGGTACTAATGCTATTTTTGTACCATTAATGGTTACTGAGAAAAGGCTGGATGAATTGGAAAAAATTTGGAAACTATGAAAAAAATATTCATAAATCTATAATTATTTCTAGAAAATATACTATTTAGAAACTATTAAATAATTTGTTATTATGCGGAATGTCATGCTCTTTCTAATGGTACTAATGTCATTTTTGTAGCATTAATGGTTGCTGAGAAAATCGAGATTGAATTGGAAAAGATTTGAAAAAAAAATTAATACTTCTTTCATTTCATTCTAAGATTACTCCTATAATATATTATTCATAAACTATTATAGAATATATTATTATGTAGAATTTTATGCTCTTTCTAATGGTACTAATGCTATTTTTGTACCATTAATGGTTACTGAGAAAAGGCTGGATGAATTGGAAAAAATTTGGAAACTATGAAAAAAATATTCATAAATCTATAATTATTTCTAGAAAATATACTATTTAGAAACTATTAAATAATTTGTTATGATGCTGAATGTCATGCTCTTTCTAATGGTATTAATGTCATTTTTGTAGCATTAATGGTTGCTGAGAAAATCGAGATTGAATTGGAAAAGATTTGAAAAAAAAATTAATACTTCTTTCATTTCATTCTAAGATTACTCCTATAATATATTATTCATAAACTATTATAGAATATATTATTATGTAGAATTTTATGCTCTTTCTAATGGTACTAATGCTATTTTTGTACCATTAATGGTTACTGAGAAAAGGCTGGATGAATTGGAAAAAATTTGGAAACTATGAAAAAAATATTCATACATCTATAATTATTTCTAGAAAATATACTATTTAGAAACTATTAAATAATTTGTTATTATGCGGAATGTCATGCTCTTTCTAATGGTACTAATGTCATTTTTGTAGCATTAATGGTTGCTGAGAAAATCGAGATTGAATTGGAAAAGATTTGAAAAAAAAATTAATACTTCTTTCATTTCATTCTAAGATTACTCCTATAATATATTATTCATAAACTATTATAGAATATATTATTATGTAGAATTTTATGCTCTTTCTAATGGTACTAATGCTATTTTTGTACCATTAATGGTTACTGAGAAAAGGCTGGATGAATTGGAAAAAATTTGGAAACTATGAAAAAAATATTCATAAATCTATAATTATTTCGAGAAAATATACTATTTAGAAACTATTAAATAATTTGTTATTATGCGGAATTTCATGCTCTTTCTAATGGTACTAATGTCATTTTTGTAGCATTAATGGTTGCTGAGAAAATCGAGATTGAATTGGAAAAGATTTGAAAAAAAAAATAATACTTCTTTCATTTCATTCTAAGATTACTCCTATAATATATTATTCATAAACTATTATAGAATATATTATTATGTAGAATTTTATGCTCTTTCTAATGGTACTAATGCTATTTTTGTACCATTAATGGTTACTGAGAAAAGGCTGGATGAATTGGAAAAAATTTGGAAACTATGAAAAAAATATTCATAAATCTATAATTATTTCTAGAAAATATACTATTTAGAAACTATTAAATAATTTGTTATTATGCGGAATGTCATGCTCTTTCTAATGGTACTAATGTCATTTTTGTAGCATTAATGGTTGCTGAGAAAATCGAGATTGAATTGGAAAAGATTTGAAAAAAAAAATAATACTTCTTTCATTTCATTCTAAGATTACTCCTAAAATATTTTATTCATAAACTATTATAGAATATATTATTATGTAGAATTTTATGCTCTTTCTAATGGTACTAATGTTATTTTTGTACCATTAATGGTTACTGAGAAAAGGCTGGATGAATTGGAAAAAAATTGGAAACTATGAAAAAAATATTCATAAATCTATAATTATTTCTAGAAAATATACTATTTAGAAACTATTAAATAATTTGTTATTATGCGGAATGTCATGCTCTTTCTAATGGTACTAATGTCATTTTTGTAGCATTAATGGTTGCTGAGAAAATCGAGATTGAATTGGAAAAGATTTGAAAAAAAAAATAATACTTCTTTCATTTCATTCTAAGATTACTCCTAAAATATATTATTCATAAACTATTATAGAATATATTATTATGTAGAATTTTATGGATGAATTGGAAAAAATTTGGAAACTATGAAAAAAATATTCATAAATCTATAATTATTTCTAGAAAATATACTATTTAGAAACTATTAATTAATTTGTTATTATGCGGAATGTCATGCTCTTTCTAATGGTACTAATGTCATTTTTGTAGCATTAATGGTTGCTGAGAATATCGAGATTGAATTGGAAAAGATTTGAAAAAAAAATTAATACTTCTTTCATTTCATTCTAAGATTACTCCTATAATATATTATTCATAAACTATTATAGAATATATTATTATGTAGAATTTTATGGCTGAATTGGAAAAAATTTGGAAACTATGAAAAAAATATTCATAAATCTATAATTATTTCTAGAAAATATACTATTTAGAAACTATTAAATAATTTGTTATTATGCGGAATGTCATGCTCTTTCTAATGGTACTAATGTCATTTTTGTAGCATTAATGGATGCTGAGAAAATCGAGATTGAATTGGAAAAGATTTGAAAAAAAAATAATACTTCTTTCATTTCATTCTAAGATTACTCCTATAATATATTATTCATAAACTATTATAGAATATATTATTATGTAGAATTTTATGCTCTTTCTAATGGTACTAATGCTATTTTTGTACCATTAATGGTTACTGAGAAAAGGCTGGATGAATTGGAAAAAATTTGGAAACTATGAAAAAAATATTCATAAATCTATAATTATTTCTAGAAAATATACTATTTAGAAACTATTAAATAATTTGTTATTATGCGGAATTTCATGCTCTTTCTAATGGTACTAATGTCATTTTTGTAGCATTAATGGTTGCTGAGAAAATCGAGATTGAATTGGAAAAGATTTGAAAAAAAAAATAATACTTCTTTCATTTCATTCTAAGATTACTCCTATAATATATTATTCATAAACTATTATAGAATATATTATTATGTAGAATTTTATGCTCTTTCTAATGGTACTAATGCTATTTTTGTACCATTAATGGTTACTGAGAAAAGGCTGGATGAATTGGAAAAAATTTGGAAACTATGAAAAAAATATTCATAAATCTATAATTATTTCTAGAAAATATACTATTTAGAAACTATTAAATAATTTGTTATTATGCGGAATGTCATGCTCTTTCTAATGGTACTAATGTCATTTTTGTAGCATTAATGGTTGCTGAGAAAATCGAGATTGAATTGGAAAAGATTTGAAAAAAAAATTAATACTTCTTTCATTTCATTCTAAGATTACTCCTATAATATATTATTCATAAACTATTATAGAATATATTATTATGTAGAATTTTATGCTCTTTCTAATGGTACTAATGCTATTTTTGTACCATTAATGGTTACTGAGAAAAGGCTGGATGGATTGGAAAAAATTTGGAAACTATGAAAAAAATATTCATAAATCTATAATTATTTCTAGAAAATATACTATTTAGAAACTATTAAATAATTTGTTATTATGCGGAATTCCATGCTCTTTCTAATGGTACTAATGTCATTTTTGTAGCATTAATGGTTGCTGAGAAAATCGAGATTGAATTGGAAAAGATTTGAAAAAAAAATTAATACTTCTTTCATTTCATTCTAAGATTACTCCTATAATATATTATTCATAAACTATTATAGAATATATTATTATGTAGAATTTTATGCTCTTTCTAATGGTACTAATGCTATTTTTGTACCATTAATGGTTACTGAGAAAAGGCTGGATGAATTGGAAAAAATTTGGAAACTATGAAAAAAATATTCATAAATCTATAATTATTTCTAGAAAATATACTATTTAGAAACTATTAAATAATTTGTTATTATGCGGAATTTCATGCTCTTTCTAATGGTACTAATGTCATTTTTGTAGCATTAATGGTTGCTGAGAAAATCGAGATTGAATTGGAAAAGATTTGAAAAAAAAAATAATACTTCTTTCATTTCATTCTAAGATTACTCCTATAATATATTATTCATAAACTATTATAGAATATATTATTATGTAGAATTTTATGCTCTTTCTAATGGTACTAATGCTATTTTTGTACCATTAATGGTTACTGAGAAAAGGCTGGATGAATTGGAAAAAAATTGGAAACTATGAAAAAAATATTCATAAATCTATAATTATTTCTAGAAAATATACTATTTAGAAACTATTAAATAATTTGTTATTATGCGGAATGTCATGCTCTTTCTAATGGTACTAATGTCATTTATGTAGCATTAATGGTTGCTGAGAAAATCGAGATTGAATTGGAAAAGATTTGAAAAAAAAATTAATACTTCTTTCATTTCATTCTAAGATTACTCCTATAATATATTATTCATAAACTATTATAGAATATATTATTATGTAGAATTTTATGCTCTTTCTAATGGTACTAATGCTATTTTTGTACCATTAATGGTTACTGAGAAAAGGCTGGATGAATTGGAAAAAATTTGGAAACTATGAAAAAAATATTCATAAATCTATAATTATTTCTAGAAAATATACTATTTAGAAACTATTAAATAATTTGTTATTATGCGGAATGTCATGCTCTTTCTAATGGTACTAATGTCATTTTTGTAGCATTAATGGTTGCTGAGAAAATCGAGATTGAATTGGAAAAGATTTGAAAAAAAAATTAATACTTCTTTCATTTCATTCTAAGATTACTCCTATAATATATTATTCATAAACTATTATAGAATATATTATTATGTAGAATTTTATGCTCTTTCTAATGGTACTAATGCTATTTTTGTACCATTAATGGTTACTGAGAAAAGGCTGGATGAATTGGAAAAAAATTGGAAACTATGAAAAAAATATTCATAAATCTATAATTATTTCTAGAAAATATACTATTTAGAAACTATTAAATAATTTGTTATTATGCGGAATGTCATGCTCTTTCTAATGGTACTAATGTCATTTATGTAGCATTAATGGTTGCTGAGAAAATCGAGATTGAATTGGAAAAGATTTGAAAAAAAAATTAATACTTCTTTCATTTCATTCTAAGATTACTCCTATAATATATTATTCATAAACTATTATAGAATATATTATTATGTAGAATTTTATGCTCTTTCTAATGGTACTAATGCTATTTTTGTACCATTAATGGTTACTGAGAAAAGGCTGGATGAATTGGAAAAAATTTGGAAACTATGAAAAAAATATTCATAAATCTATAATTATTTCTAGAAAATATACTATTTAGAAACTATTAAATAATTTGTTATTATGCGGAATTTCATGCTCTTTCTAATGGTACTAATGTCATTTTTGTAGCATTAATGGTTGCTGAGAAAATCGAGATTGAATTGGAAAAGATTTGAAAAAACAAATAATACTTCTTTCATTTCATTCTAAGATTACTCCTATAATATATTATTCATAAACTATTATAGAATATATTATTATGTAGAATTTTATGGATGAATTGGAAAAAATTTGGAAACTATGAAAAAATATTCATAAATCTATAATTATTTCTAGAAAATATACTATTTAGAAACTATTAAATAATTTGTTATTATGCGGAATGTCATGCTCTTTCTAATGGTACTAATGTCATTTTTGTAGCATTAATGGTTGCTGAGAAAATCGAGATTGAATTGGAAAAGATTTGAAAAAAAAAATAATACTTCTTTCATTTCATTCTAAGATTACTCCTATAATATATTATTCATAAACTATTATAGAATATATTATTATGTAGAATTTTATGCTCTTTCTAATGGTACTAATGCTATTTTTGTACCATTAATGGTTACTGAGAAAAGGCTGGATGAATTGGAAAAAATTTGGAAACTATGAAAAAAATATTCATAAATCTATAATTATTTCTAGAAAATATACTATTTAGAAACTATTAAATAATTTGTTATTATGCGGAATGTCATGCTCTTTCTAATGGTACTAATGTCATTTTTGTAGCATTAATGGTTGCTGAGAAAATCGAGATTGAATTGGAAAAGATTTGAAAAAAAAAATAATACTTCTTTCATTTCATTCTAAGATTACTCCTATAATATATTATTCATAAACTATTATAGAATATATTATTATGTAGAATTTTATGGATAAATTGGAAAAAAATTGGAAACTATGAAAAAAATATTCATAAATCTATAATTATTTCTAGAAAATATACTATTTAGAAACTATTAAATAATTTGTTATTATGCGGAATGTCATGCTCTTTCTAATGGTACTAATGTCATTTTTGTAGCATTAATGGTTGCTGAGAAAATCGAGATTGAATTGGAAAAGATTTGAAAAAAAAATAATACTTCTTTCATTTCATTCTAAGATTACTCCTATAATATATTATTCATAAACTATTATAGAATATATTATTATGTAGAATTTTATGGATGAATTGGAAAAAATTTGGAAACTATGAAAAAAATATTCATAAATCTATAATTATTTCTAGAAAATATACTATTTAGAAACTATTAAATAATTTGTTATTATGCGGATTGTCATGCTCTTTCTAATGGTACTAATGTCATTTTTGTAGCATTAATGGTTGCTGAGAAAATCGAGATTGAATTGGAAAAGATTTGAAAAAAAAAATAATACTTCTTTCATTTCATTCTAAGATTACTCCTATAATATATTATTCATAAACTATTATAGAATATATTATTATGTAGAATTTTATGCTCTTTCTAATGGTACTAATGCTATTTTTGTACCATTAATGGTTACTGAGAAAAGGCTGGATGAATTGGAAAAAAATTGGAAACTATGAAAAAAATATTCATAAATCTATAATTATTTCTAGAAAATATACTATTTAGAAACTATTAAATAATTTGTTATTATGCGGAATTTCATGCTCTTTCTAATGGTACTAATGTCATTTTTGTAGCATTAATGGTTGCTGAGAAAATCGAGATTGAATTGGAAAAGATTTGAAAAAAAAAATAATACTTCTTTCATTTCATTCTAAGATTACTCCTATAATATATTATTCATAAACTATTATAGAATATATTATTATGTAGAATTTTATGCTCTTTCTAATGGTACTAATGCTATTTTTGTACCATTAATGGTTACTGAGAAAAGGCTGGATGAATTGGAAAAAATTTGGAAACTATGAAAAAAATATTCATAAATCTATAATTATTTCTAGAAAATATACTATTTAGAAACTATTAAATAATTTGTTATTATGCGGAATGTCATGCTCTTTCTAATGGTACTAATGTCATTTTTGTAGCATTAATGGTTGCTGAGAAAATCGAGATTGAATTGGAAAAGATTTGAAAAAAAAATTAATACTTCTTTCATTTCATTCTAAGATTACTCCTATAATATATTATTCATAAACTATTATAGAATATATTATTATGTAGAATTTTATGCTCTTTCTAATGGTACTAATGCTATTTTTGTACCATTAATGGTTACTGAGAAAAGGCTGGATGAATTGGAAAAAAATTGGAAACTATGAAAAAAATATTCATAAATCTATAATTATTTCTAGAAAATATACTATTTAGAAACTAATAAATAATTTGTTATTATGCGGAATTTCATGCTCTTTCTAATGGTACTAATGTCATTTTTGTAGCATTAATGGTTGCTGAGAAAATCGAGATTGAATTGGAAAAGATTTGAAAAAAAAATTAATACTTCTTTCATTTCATTCTAAGATTACTCCTATAATATATTATTCATAAACTATTATATAATATATTATTATGTAGAATTTTATGGATGAATTGGAAAAAATTTGGAAACTATGAAAAAAATATTCATAAATCTATAATTATTTCTAGAAAATATACTATTTAGAAACTATTAAATAATTTGTTATTATGCGGAATGTCATGCTCTTTCTAATGGTACTAATGTCATTTTTGTAGCATTAATGGTTGCTGAGAAAATCGAGATTGAATTGGAAAAGATTTGAAAAAAAAATTAATACTTCTTTCATTTCATTCTAAGATTACTCCTATAATATATTATTCATAAACTATTATAGAATATATTATTATGTAGAATTTTATGCTCTTTCTAATGGTACTAATGCTATTTTTGTACCATTAATGGTTACTGAGAAAAGGCTGGATGAATTGGAAAAAATTTGGAAACTATGAAAAAAATATTCATAAATCTATAATTATTTCTAGAAAATATACTATTTAGAAACTATTAAATAATTTGTTATTATGCGGAATGTCATGCTCTTTCTAATGGTACTAATGTCATTTTTGTAGCATTAATGGTTGCTGAGAAAATCGAGATTGAATTGGAAAAGATTTGAAAAAAAAATTAATACTTCTTTCATTTCATTCTAAGATTACTCCTATAATATATTATTCATAAACTATTATAGAATATATTATTATGTAGAATTTTATGGATGAATTGGAAAAAATTTGGAAACTATGAAAAAAATATTCATAAATCTATAATTATTTCTAGAAAATATACTATTTAGAAACTATTAAATAATTTGTTAGTATGCGGAATGTCATGCTCTTTCTAATGGTACTAATGTCATTTTTGTAGCATTAATGGTTGCTGAGAAAATCGAGATTGAATTGGAAAAGATTTGAAAAAAAAATTAATACTTCTTTCATTTCATTCTAAGATTACTCCTATAATATATTATTCATAAACTATTATAGAATATATTATTATGTAGAATTTTATGCTCTTTCTAATGGTACTAATGCTATTTTTGTACCATTAATGGTTACTGAGAAAAGGCTGGATGAATTGGAAAAAATTTGGAAACTATGAAAAAAATATTCATAAATCTATAATTATTTCTAGAAAATATACTATTTAGAAACTATTAAATAATTTGTTATTATGCGGAATGTCATGCTCTTTCTAATGGTACTAATGTCATTTTTGAAGCATTAATGGTTGCTGAGAAAATCGAGATTGAATTGGAAAAGATTTGAAAAAAAAATTAATACTTCTTTCATTTCATTCTAAGATTACTCCTATAATATATTATTCATAAACTATTATAGAATATATTATTAAGTAGAATTTTATGCTCTTTCTAATGGTACTAATGCTATTTTTGTACCATTAATGGTTACTGAGAAAAGGCTGGATGAATTGGAAAAAATTTGGAAACTATGAAAAAAATATTCATAAATCTATAATTATTTCTAGAAAATATACTATTTAGAAACTATTAAATAATTTGTTATTATGCGGAATGTCATGCTCTTTCTAATGGTACTAATGTCATTTTTGTAGCATTAATGGTTGCTGAGAAAATCGAGATTGAATTGGAAAAGATTTGAAAAAAAAAATAATACTTCTTTCATTTCATTCTAAGATTACTCCTATAATATATTATTCATAAACTATTATAGAATATATTATTATGTAGAATTTTATGCTCTTTCTAATGGTACTAATGCTATTTTTGTACCATTAATGGTTACTGAGAAAAGGCTGGATGAATTGGAAAAAATTTGGAAACTATGAAAAAAATATTCATAAATCTATAATTATTTCTAGAAAATATACTATTTAGAAACTATTAAATAATTTGTTATTATGCGGAATGTCATGCTCTTTCTAATGGTACTAATGTCATTTTTGTAGCATTAATGGTTGCTGAGAAAATCGAGATTGAATTGGAAAAGATTTGAAAAAAAAAATAATACTTCTTTCATTTCATTCTAAGATTACTCCTATAATATATTATTCATAAACTATTATAGAATATATTATTATGTAGAATTTTATGGATAAATTGGAAAAAAATTGGAAACTATGAAAAAAATATTCATAAATCTATAATTATTTCTAGAAAATATACTATTTAGAAACTATTAAATAATTTGTTATTATGCGGAATGTCATGCTCTTTCTAATGGTACTAATGTCATTTTTGTAGCATTAATGGTTGCTGAGAAAATCGAGATTGAATTGGAAAAGATTTGAAAAAAAAATAATACTTCTTTCATTTCATTCTAAGATTACTCCTATAATATATTATTCATAAACTATTATAGAATATATTATTATGTAGAATTTTATGGATGAATTGGAAAAAATTTGGAAACTATGAAAAAAATATTCATAAATCTATAATTATTTCTAGAAAATATACTATTTAGAAACTATTAAATAATTTGTTATTATGCGGATTGTCATGCTCTTTCTAATGGTACTAATGTCATTTTTGTAGCATTAATGGTTGCTGAGAAAATCGAGATTGAATTGGAAAAGATTTGAAAAAAAAAATAATACTTCTTTCATTTCATTCTAAGATTACTCCTATAATATATTATTCATAAACTATTATAGAATATATTATTATGTAGAATTTTATGCTCTTTCTAATGGTACTAATGCTATTTTTGTACCATTAATGGTTACTGAGAAAAGGCTGGATGAATTGGAAAAAAATTGGAAACTATGAAAAAAATATTCATAAATCTATAATTATTTCTAGAAAATATACTATTTAGAAACTATTAAATAATTTGTTATTATGCGGAATTTCATGCTCTTTCTAATGGTACTAATGTCATTTTTGTAGCATTAATGGTTGCTGAGAAAATCGAGATTGAATTGGAAAAGATTTGAAAAAAAAAATAATACTTCTTTCATTTCATTCTAAGATTACTCCTATAATATATTATTCATAAACTATTATAGAATATATTATTATGTAGAATTTTATGCTCTTTCTAATGGTACTAATGCTATTTTTGTACCATTAATGGTTACTGAGAAAAGGCTGGATGAATTGGAAAAAATTTGGAAACTATGAAAAAAATATTCATAAATCTATAATTATTTCTAGAAAATATACTATTTAGAAACTATTAAATAATTTGTTATTATGCGGAATGTCATGCTCTTTCTAATGGTACTAATGTCATTTTTGTAGCATTAATGGTTGCTGAGAAAATCGAGATTGAATTGGAAAAGATTTGAAAAAAAAATTAATACTTCTTTCATTTCATTCTAAGATTACTCCTATAATATATTATTCATAAACTATTATAGAATATATTATTATGTAGAATTTTATGCTCTTTCTAATGGTACTAATGCTATTTTTGTACCATTAATGGTTACTGAGAAAAGGCTGGATGAATTGGAAAAAAATTGGAAACTATGAAAAAAATATTCATAAATCTATAATTATTTCTAGAAAATATACTATTTAGAAACTAATAAATAATTTGTTATTATGCGGAATTTCATGCTCTTTCTAATGGTACTAATGTCATTTTTGTAGCATTAATGGTTGCTGAGAAAATCGAGATTGAATTGGAAAAGATTTGAAAAAAAAATTAATACTTCTTTCATTTCATTCTAAGATTACTCCTATAATATATTATTCATAAACTATTATATAATATATTATTATGTAGAATTTTATGGATGAATTGGAAAAAATTTGGAAACTATGAAAAAAATATTCATAAATCTATAATTATTTCTAGAAAATATACTATTTAGAAACTATTAAATAATTTGTTATTATGCGGAATGTCATGCTCTTTCTAATGGTACTAATGTCATTTTTGTAGCATTAATGGTTGCTGAGAAAATCGAGATTGAATTGGAAAAGATTTGAAAAAAAAATTAATACTTCTTTCATTTCATTCTAAGATTACTCCTATAATATATTATTCATAAACTATTATAGAATATATTATTATGTAGAATTTTATGCTCTTTCTAATGGTACTAATGCTATTTTTGTACCATTAATGGTTACTGAGAAAAGGCTGGATGAATTGGAAAAAATTTGGAAACTATGAAAAAAATATTCATAAATCTATAATTATTTCTAGAAAATATACTATTTAGAAACTATTAAATAATTTGTTATTATGCGGAATGTCATGCTCTTTCTAATGGTACTAATGTCATTTTTGTAGCATTAATGGTTGCTGAGAAAATCGAGATTGAATTGGAAAAGATTTGAAAAAAAAATTAATACTTCTTTCATTTCATTCTAAGATTACTCCTATAATATATTATTCATAAACTATTATAGAATATATTATTATGTAGAATTTTATGGATGAATTGGAAAAAATTTGGAAACTATGAAAAAAATATTCATAAATCTATAATTATTTCTAGAAAATATACTATTTAGAAACTATTAAATAATTTGTTAGTATGCGGAATGTCATGCTCTTTCTAATGGTACTAATGTCATTTTTGTAGCATTAATGGTTGCTGAGAAAATCGAGATTGAATTGGAAAAGATTTGAAAAAAAAATTAATACTTCTTTCATTTCATTCTAAGATTACTCCTATAATATATTATTCATAAACTATTATAGAATATATTATTATGTAGAATTTTATGCTCTTTCTAATGGTACTAATGCTATTTTTGTACCATTAATGGTTACTGAGAAAAGGCTGGATGAATTGGAAAAAATTTGGAAACTATGAAAAAAATATTCATAAATCTATAATTATTTCTAGAAAATATACTATTTAGAAACTATTAAATAATTTGTTATTATGCGGAATGTCATGCTCTTTCTAATGGTACTAATGTCATTTTTGAAGCATTAATGGTTGCTGAGAAAATCGAGATTGAATTGGAAAAGATTTGAAAAAAAAATTAATACTTCTTTCATTTCATTCTAAGATTACTCCTATAATATATTATTCATAAACTATTATAGAATATATTATTAAGTAGAATTTTATGCTCTTTCTAATGGTACTAATGCTATTTTTGTACCATTAATGGTTACTGAGAAAAGGCTGGATGAATTGGAAAAAATTTGGAAACTATGAAAAAAATATTCATAAATCTATAATTATTTCTAGAAAATATACTATTTAGAAACTATTAAATAATTTGTTATTATGCGGAATGTCATGCTCTTTCTAATGGTACTAATGTCATTTTTGTAGCATTAATGGTTGCTGAGAAAATCGAGATTGAATTGGAAAAGATTTGAAAAAAAAATTAATACTTCTTTCATTTCATTCTAAGATTACTCCTATAATATATTATTCATAAACTATTAAAGAATATATTATTATGTAGAATTTTATGCTCTTTCTAATGGTACTAATGCTATTTTTGTACCATTAATGGTTACTGAGAAAAGGCTGGATGAATTGGAAAAAATTTGGAAACTATGAAAAAAATATTCATACATCTATAATTATTTCTAGAAAATATACTATTTAGAAACTATTAAATAATTTGTTATTATGCGGAATTTCATGCTCTTTCTAATGGTACTAATGTCATTTTTGTAGCATTAATGGTTGCTGAGAAAATCGAGATTGAATTGGAAAAGATTTGAAAAAAAAAATAATACTTCTTTCATTTCATTCTAAGATTACTCCTATAATATATTATTCATAAACTATTATAGAATATATTATTATGTAGAATTTTATGGATGAATTGGAAAAAATTTGGAAACTATGAAAAAAATATTCATAAATCTATAATTATTTCTAGAAAATATACTATTTAGAAACTATTAAATAATTTGTTATTATGCGGAATGTCATGCTCTTTCTAATGGTACTAATGTCATTTTTGTAGCATTAATGGTTGCTGAGAAAATCGAGATTGAATTGGAAAAGATTTGAAAAAAAAATTAATACTTCTTTCATTTCATTCTAAGATTACTCCTATAATATATTATTCATAAACTATTATAGAATATATTATTATGTAGAATTTTATGCTCTTTCTAATGGTACTAATGCTATTTTTGTACCATTAATGGTTACTGAGAAAAGGCTGGATGAATTGGAAAAAATTTGGAAACTATGAAAAAAATATTCATAAATCTATAATTATTTCTAGAAAATATACTATTTAGAAACTATTAAATAATTTGTTATTATGCGGAATGTCATGCTCTTTCTAATGGTACTAATGTCATTTTTGTAGCATTAATGGTTGCTGAGAAAATCGAGATTGAATTGGAAAAGATTTGAAAAAAAAATTAATACTTCTTTCATTTCATTCTAAGATTACTCCTATAATATATTATTCATAAACTATTATAGAATATATTATTATGTAGAATTTTATGCTCTTTCTAATGGTACTAATGCTATTTTTGTACCATTAATGGTTACTGAGAAAAGGCTGGATGAATTGGAAAAAATTTGGAAACTATGAAAAAAATATTCATAAATCTATAATTATTTCTAGAAAATATACTATTTAGAAACTATTAAATAATTTGTTATTATGCGGAATGTCATGCTCTTTCTAATGGTACTAATGTCATTTTTGTAGCATTAATGGTTGCTGAGAAAATCGAGATTGAATTGGAAAAGATTTGAAAAAAAAATTAATACTTCTTTCATTTCATTCTAAGATTACTCCTATAATATATTATTCATAAACTATTATAGAATATATTATTATGTAGAATTTTATGCTCTTTCTAATGGTACTAATGCTATTTTTGTACCATTAATGGTTACTGAGAAAAGGCTGGATGAATTGGAAAAAATTTGGAAACTATGAAAAAAATATTCATAAATCTATAATTATTTCTAGAAAATATACTATTTAGAAACTATTAAATAATTTGTCATTATGCGGAATTTCATGCTCTTTCTAATGGTACTAATGTCATTTTTGAAGCATTAATGGTTGCTGAGAAAATCGAGATTGAATTGGAAAAGATTTGAAAAAAAAATTAATACTTCTTTCATTTCATTCTAAGATTACTCCTATAATATATTATTCATAAACTATTATAGAATATATTATTATGTAGAATTTTATGCTCTTTCTAATGGTACTAATGCTATTTTTGTACCATTAATGGTTACTGAGAAAAGGCTGGATGAATTGGAAAAAATTTGGAAACTATGAAAAAAATATTCATAAATCTATAATTATTTCTAGAAAATATACTATTTAGAAACTATTAAATAATTTGTTATTATGCGGAATGTCATGCTCTTTCTAATGGTACTAATGTCATTTTTGTAGCATTAATGGTTGCTGAGAAAATCGAGATTGAATTGGAAAAGATTTGAAAAAAAAATTAATACTTCTTTCATTTCATTCTAAGATTACTCCTATAATATATTATTCATAAACTATTATAGAATATATTATTATGTAGAATTTTATCGTCTTTCTAATGGTACTAATGCTATTTTTGTACCATTAATGGTTACTGAGAAAAGGCTGGATGAATTGGAAAAAAATTGGAAACTATGAAAAAAATATTCATAAATCTATAATTATTTCTAGAAAATATACTATTTAGAAACTATTAAATAATTTGTTATTATGCGGAATATCATGCTCTTTCTAATGGTACTAATGTCATTTTTGTAGCATTAATGGTTGCTGAGAAAATCGAGATTGAATTGGAAAAGATTTGAAAAAAAAATTAATACTTCTTTCATTTCATTCTAAGATTACTCCTATAATATATTATTCATAAACTATTATAGAATATATTATTATGTAGAATTTTATGCTCTTTCTAATGGTACTAATGCTATTTTTGTACCATCAATGGTTACTGAGAAAAGGCTGGATGAATTGGAAAAAATTTGGAAACTATGAAAAAAATATTCATAAATCTATAATTATTTCTAGAAAATATACTATTTAGAAACTATTAAATAATTTGTTATTATGCGGTATGTCATGCTCTTTCTAATGGTACTAATGTCATTTTTGTAGCATTAATGGTTGCTGAGAAAATCGAGATTGAATTGGAAATGATTTGAAAAAAAAATTAATACTTCTTTCATTTCATTCTAAGATTACTCCTATAATATATTATTCATAAACTATTATAGAATATATTATTATGTAGAATTTTATGCTCTTTCTAATGGTACTAATGCTATTTTTGTACCATTAATGGTTACTGAGAAAAGGCTGGATGAATTGGAAAAAATTTGAAAACTATGAAAAAAATATTCATAAATCTATAATTATTTCTAGAAAATATACTATTTAGAAACTATTAAATAATTTGTTATTATGCGGAATTTCATGCTCTTTCTAATGGTACTAATGTCATTTTTGTAGCATTAATGGTTGCTGAGAAAATCGAGATTGAATTGGAAAAGATTTGAAAAAAAAATTAATACTTCTTTCATTTCATTCTAAGATTACTCCTATAATATATTATTCATAAACTATTATAGAATATATTATTATGTAGAATTTTATGAATGAATTGGAAAAAATTTGGAAACTATGAAAAAAATATTCATAAATCCATAATTATTTCTAGAAAATATACTATTTAGAAACTATTAAATAATTTGTTATTATGCGGAATGTCATGCTCTTTCTAATGGTACTAATGTCATTTTTGTAGCATTAATGGTTGCTGAGAAAATCGAGATTGAATTGGAAAAGATTTGAAAAAAAAATTAATACTTCTTTCATTTCATTCTAAGATTACTCCTATAATATATTATTCATAAACTATTATAGAATATATTATTATGTAGAATTTTATGCTCTTTCTAATGGTACTAATGCTATTTTTGTACCATTAATGGTTACTGAGAAAAGGCTGGATGAATTGGAAAAAATTTGGAAACTATGAAAAAAATATTCATAAATCTATAATTATTTCTAGAAAATATACTATTTAGAAACTATTAAATAATTTGTTATTATGCGGAATTTCATGTTCTTTCTAATGGTACTAATGTCATTTTTGTAGCATTAATGGTTGCTGAGAAAATCGAGATTGAATTGGAAAAGATTTGAAAAAAAAATTAATACTTCTTTCATTTCATTCTAAGATTACTCCTATAATATATTATTCATAAACTATTATAGAATATATTATTATGTAGAATTTTATGCTCTTTCTAATGGTACTAATGCTATTTTTGTACCATTAATGGTTACTGAGAAAAGGCTGGATGAATTGGAAAAAATTTGGAAACTATGAAAAAAATATTCATAAATCTATAATTATTTCTAGAAAATATACTATTTAGAAACTATTCAATAATTTGTTATTATGCGGAATGTCATGCTCTTTCTAATGGTACTAATGTCATTTTTGTAGCATTAATGGTTGCTGAGAAAATCGAGATTGAATTGGAAAAGATTTGAAAAAAAAATTAATACTTCTTTCATTTCATTCTAAGATTACTCCTATAATATATTATTCATAAACTATTATAGAATATATTATTATGTAGAATTTTATGCTCTTTCTAATGGTACTAATGCTATTTTTGTACCATTAATGGTTACTGAGAAAAAGCTGGATGAATTGGAAAAAATTTGGAAACTATGAAAAAAATATTCATAAATCTATAATTATTTCTAGAAAATATACTATTTAGAAACTATTAAATAATTTGTTATTATGCGGAATGTCATAATCTTTCTAATGGTACTAATGTCATTTTTGTAGCATTAATGGTTGCTGAGAAAATCGAGATTGAATTGGAAAAGATTTGAAAAAAAAATTAATACTTCTTTCATTTCATTCTAAGATTACTCCTATAATATATTATTCATAAACTATTATAGAATATATTATTATGTAGAATTTTATGGATGAATTGGAAAAAATTTGGAAACTATGAAAAAATATTCATAAATCTATAATTATTTCTAGAAAATATACTATTTAGAAACTATTAAATAATTTGTTATTATGCGGAATGTCATGCTCTTTCTAATGGTACTAATGTCATTTTTGTAGCATTAATGGTTGCTGAGAAAATCGAGATTGAATTGGAAAAGATTTGAAAAAAAAAATAATACTTCTTTCATTTCATTCTAAGATTACTCCTATAATATATTATTCATAAACTATTATAGAATATATTATTATGTAGAATTTTATGCTCTTTCTAATGGTACTAATGCTATTTTTGTACCATTAATGGTTACTGAGAAAAGGCTGGATGAATTGGAAAAAATTTGGAAACTATGAAAAAAATATTCATAAATCTATAATTATTTCTAGAAAATATACTATTTAGAAACTATTAAATAATTTGTTATTATGCGGAATTTCATGCTCTTTCTAATGGTACTAATGTCATTTTTGTAGCATTAATGGTTGCTGAGAAAATCGAGATTGAATTGGAAAAGATTTGAAAAAAAAATTAATACTTCTTTCATTTCATTCTAAGATTACTCCTATAATATATTATTCATAAACTATTATAGAATATATTATTATGTAGAATTTTATGCTCTTTCTAATGGTACTAATGCTATTTTTGTACCATTAATGGTTACTGAGAAAAGGCTGGATGAATTGGAAAAAAATTGGAAACTATGAAAAAAATATTCATAAATCTATAATTATTTCTAGAAAATATACTATTTAGAAACTATTAAATAATTTGTTATTATGCGGAATGTCATGCTCTTTCTAATGGTACTAATGTCATTTTTGTAGCATTAATGGTTGCTGAGAAAATCGAGATTGAATTGGAAAAGATTTGAAAAAAAAAATAATACTTCTTTCATTTCATTCTAAGATTACTCCTATAATATATTATTCATAAACTATTATAGAATATATTATTATGTAGAATGTTATGCTCTTTCTAATGGTACTAATGCTATTTTTGTACCATTAATGGTTACTGAGAAAAGGCTGGATGAATTGGAAAAAATTTGGAAACTATGAAAAAAATATTCATAAATCTATAATTATTCCTAAATAAATTAATGAAAAAAAAAACTGATTATTGAAAAAAAAAAAAGCTACTGATGAAAAAAAAAAAAAAAAGCGACTGACGAAAAAAAAAAAAAAACGACTGATTAATGAAAAAAACGACTGATTATTAAAAAAAAAAAACTGATTATTGAAAAAAACCGACTGATTATTAAAAAAAAACGACTGATTATGGAAAAAAACGACTGATTATTAAAAAAAAAAAAGACTGATTATTGAAAAAATACGACTGATTATTGAAAAAATACGACTGGTTATTAAAAAAAACGACTGATTATTTAAAAAAAACGACTGATTATTAAAAAAAACGACTGATTATTTAAAAAAAAAACTGATTATTAAAAAAAAAACTGATTATTAAAAAAAACAACTGATTATTAAAAAAAACGACTGATTATTGAAAAAAACGACTGATTATTGAAAAATAAAACTTATTATTGAAAAAAAAAAACGACTTTATTGAAAAAAAAAAAAAAACGACTGATTATTGAAAAAAAAAAAATACTGATTATTGAAAAAACGACTGATTATTGAAAAAAAAAAAAAAAAACGACTGATTATTGAAAAAAAAAAAAAAAGACTGATTATTGAAAAAAAAAAAACTGATTATTGAAAAAAAAAACGACTGATTATTGAAAAAAAAACGACTGATTAATGAAAAAAAAAAAAACGACTGATTATTGAAAAAAAACGACTGATTATTGAAAAAAAACGACTGATTATTGAAAAAAAAACGACTGATTAATGAAAAAAAAAAAAACGACTGATTATTTAAAAAATACGACTGATTATTGAAAAAAAAAATGACTGATTATTGAAAAAAAAGCAACTGATTAATGAAAAAAAAAAAAAAAACGACTGATTATTGAAAAAAAAAAAAACTACTGATTATTGAAAAAACGACTGATTATTGAAAAAAAAAACTGATTATTGAAAAAATTACTACTGATTATTGAAGAAAAAAAACGACTGATTATTGAAAAAAAACGACTGATTATTGAAAAAAACGACTGATTATTTAAAAAAAAAACTGATTATTTAAAAAAAAACTGATTATTGAAAAATAAAACTTATTATTGAAAAAAAAACGACTGATTATTGAAAAAAAAAAAAACGACTGATTATTGAAAAAAAAAAACGACTGATTATTGAAAAAAAAAAAAAAACTACTGATTATTGAAAAAACGACTGATTATTGAAAAAAAAAAAAACGACTGATTATTGAAGAAAAAAAACGACTGATTATTGAAAAAAAACGACTGATTATTAAAAAAAAACTGATTATTAAAAAAAACGTCTGATTATCAAAAAAAAAAAACGACTGATTATTGAAAAAAAAAAAAAAAACGACTGATTATTGAAAAAAAAAGCGACTGATTATTGAAAAAAAAAGCGACTGATTAATGAAAAAAAAAAAAAACGACTGATTATTGAAAAAAACGACTGAATATTTAAAAAAAAAACTGATTATTAAAAAAAAAAACTGATTATTAAAAAAACGACTGATTATTGAAAAATAAAACTTATTATTGAAAAAAAAAGACTGATTATTGAAAAAAAAAAAATACTGATTATTGAAAAAAAAAAAGACTGATTATTGAAAAAAAAAAAACGACTGATTATTGAAAAAAAAAGCGACTGATTATTTAAAAAATACGACTGATTATTGAAAAAAAAAATGACTGATTATTGAAAAAAAAAGCAACTGATTAATGAAAAAAAAAAAAAAAAACGACTGATTATTGAAGAAAAAAAAAGACTGATTATTAAAAAAAACGACTGATTATTGAAAAAAAAAACTGATTATTGAAAAAATTACTACTGATTATTGAAAAAAAAAACTGATTATTTAAAAAAAAACTGATTATTGAAAAATAAAACTTATTATTGAAAAAAAAACGACTGATTATTGAAAAAAAAAAACGACTGATTATTGAAAAAAAAAAACGACTGATTATTGAAAAAAAAAAAAAAAACTACTGATTATTAAAAAAAACAACTGATTATTAAAAAAAACGACTGATTATTAAAAAAAAACTGATTATTAAAAAAAACGACTGATTATCAAAAAAAAAAAACGACTGATTATTGAAAAAAAAAAAAAAAAACGACTGATTATTGAAAAAAAAAGCGACTGATTATTGAAAAAAAAAGCGACTGATTAATGAAAAAAAAAAAAAAACGACTGATTATTGAAAAAAACGACTGAATATTTAAAAAAAAACCTGA
>JAWZYT010000703.1:67500-70000 GCA_034508575.1 Petrolisthes manimaculis | reverse complement strand
TTAGTACCACATAGAATTAACTTGACATCAACATATATAAAATAGACCTATATAGTAATACCAATCCATAGAACTTAAATATTGTATATAGCGACACGAGCCATCCACACACCTTGAGTGCCCAACGCGTGTTTTTATACTCAATTATCAAGTATAAATATCCGAACAGTTATTATATTAATTTTAAAGTCTCATTGCACTACTACTATTACTACTATATAATATAGATATATTAATATTACTACTTACATTGGTCCATATTTTTGTTATGATACCTACTAATATTACTTACATATGTCTACTTCTTTATCCCCATCTCTTCCCCCCACCCCGGCTTCACCCTTCTCCTACACTCCCCTTCCCGTCATAGCCCCTTCCCTCCTTCCCAACATACACGCCCTCCCTCCCTCCCTCCTATCATTCTCGCCCTCCCCCACTCTCGGCCATACCCTCCTTCCCTCCTCCCCCATCATAGCCTCCTCCCTCCTCCCCATCATAGCCTCCTTCCCTCTCTCTCTCTCTCTCTCTCTCTCTCTCTCTCTCTCTCTCTCTATGATTTTATGTAATGTCTGTTCCACAATGTTTGAACAATGATATGTTGTCAGTGTACGAAAGAGGAACACAAGTGTGTGAATTGCAAATGTGCCAGGCAAAACAGAAAATGTATTAACTGTAGAAAGGGCGATGGCTGTCAAAACCCCGTGGGACGTGACCAGGGCAGGGAGAGGGAGGAGGAGGAGGAGGAGGAGCAGGAGCATGAAGACAGTCAGGAATCCCAGGGCGAAAGTCAACATGACAGGAGGCAGGATGAAGTGAGAGTGCCGGACACCCCACCACAACCACCACAGTGCAATCCACCACCGCCCCAACCACCACAATTAGGCCCTAATGTGATAGAAAATGAGAGGGGTATCTTTACATGGAAAGGATTGACGGCGGAGGCAATAACGAGATGGGTCAATAACACTTATCTCGAAATTGTGGGTTGGTCTGCACACAACCTTTTTGAGCCACCCAAGTGTGCAGCTACCACAAAAATTGTAAAGGAAATGGTCATCCTCCTCAATCAATTTATTCAAGACACTCCCTTTGCACCTCATGCCCTAAACATTTTTTTCATGCTGCCAAAACTCTTCTTTCAAAGGACACACAACAGAACCAAGACAAGTGAAAACGTAAAAGCAGTCACAAGAAGAGTAGACTTATGGCTTACCAACAAACTTGATGAGCTCCTCGAGGAGGCTAGAGCCATACAGAAGAGACTCACAAAACTTCCCCCTAATCAAAAGACCCAAAACAAGGCCCGTAACTTTGCCGACAGGATGCGGCAAGGTAAAATTGCATCTGCATTACGGGCATTGAATGAAGAAGAGACAGGCGGTGTGTTGCCACTCACCAGGGATACTATCCTTCAGCTGAAGGAAAAACATCCACCACCCAGCGAGATGGAAGGCCTTAGACTGCAGGGATGTCATCAAGCTCCTAACAGTGTCATCTACGAGATGATAACAGGTGACATGGTGTGGAAAAAGGCCCTCCAGACACATGGCAGTGCTGGTCCTTCAGGCCTGGATGCAAGAGGATGGCGCCGCCTGTTGAGCAGTACTCTCTGTGGTAATGCTGCTGGTGACTTGTGTAACACCATGGCAGCATTAACCAGAAAACTTGCCACCACCAACTGTCACCATATTGAAGCCCTGACTGCCTGCCGTCTTATCCCTCTTGACAAGAAGCCAGGATGCAGACCCATTGGAGTAGGAGAAGTACTCCGACGTATAATTGGGAAATGTATCATGGCAGTGGTCAAAGAGGATGTGCGAAGTGCAGCAGGGAACTTACAGGTGTGTGCAGGGCAGCAGGCAGGTGGGGAAGCGGCCATCCATGCAATGAGGGATATATTTAGCCAGGACGAATGTGAAGCTGTGCTTTTAGTTGATGCTAAAAATGCATTCAATACAATAAACAGAAAAACCATGCTTCACAATATCAACATTAAGTGTCCCTCACTGGCAATGTATGTGAAAAATACATATAAGAATCCTTCAAACATGTATATAAATAATAGAAATAATAACAGTGTTAAAGTGGTACAGTCATTAGAAGGAACAACACAAGGTGACCCTGTGGCCATGGCTATGTACGCCATTGGCTTATCTGTACTCCAAGATAACATTGTGTTTGGAAAGACAAATGTGAAGCAAGTGGCGTACGCAGATGACTTGTCAGGGGCAGGTAAAATTACAGATTTAAAGGGTTGGTGGGACCTTGTGAATGAAAATGGCCCCAAAATTGGATACACACCAAATGCCACCAAGTCCGTCCTTATTGTGAAACCTGAACTATATAACCTTGGAGTGGAAATCTTCAATGGTAGTGGGGTAACTATCACAAAAGAAGGACAGCGACATTTGGGTGCTGTTATTGGAACAGAGGAGTTTAAGAAGGAGTACATTGAGGAGAAAGTGTTGAAGTGGGTGAAAGAGGTGGAAGTTCTAGGTGA
>JAWZYT010000703.1:42500-60000 GCA_034508575.1 Petrolisthes manimaculis | reverse complement strand
ATTTCTCGTATTATACTAAAATGTCATATATATTACCTTTATGTATTTTGAAGATAATTTCTCGTATTATACTAAAATGTCATATATATTACCTTTATGTATTTTGAAGATAATTTCTCGTATTATACTAAAATGTCATATATATTTCTGTAGAGTGCTTACCGGTGTTTGTTTTTGGTGTGTCAGCTGATGAGTAACTTGTACAAGTTGCCACACGTAACACACACACACACACACTCTCTCTCTGTCTGTTGTCATTCTCTGAGCATCTCTCTGAAAAAATAAATAAGGAAAATCAGATTATGGGTATTATCAGACGGACATTTGTAAATTTAGACTTGTAAATATTCCTCATGTTCAATATGCAAATTAGGTTAGGTGCCCACATCTGGTAAAAGATATAGAAGCTAAAAAAATGATAAGTATATTATTATCATTATTATTATTATTATTATTATTATTATTATTATTATTATCATTATTATCATTATTATCATTATTATCATTATTATCATTATTATTATCATTATTATTATTATCATTATTATTATTATTATTATTATTATCATTATTATCATTATTATTATTATTATTATCATTATTATTATTATCATTATTATTATTATCATTATTATTATTATTATTATCATTATTATTATCATTTTAATTATTATTATTATTATTATTATCATTATCGTCATTATTATTATCATTATTATTGTTATTATTATTATCATTATCGTCATTATTATTATCATTATTATTATTATCATTATCATTATTATTATTATTATTTAATTAATGTGAGGTATATATGACAAGGACTGTACAGAAGGGATATTCAAGAGAAGAGGAGAGGATATAAACAAGAGGAAACATCAAGAGGAAGATATACAAGAAGCTTACGTTTTACGTTTTACTAAGCGGGTGATAATTTTTTTTTTTTTTTTCACGTTTTACTAAGCGGGTGATAATTTTTTTTTTTTTTTTTTTACGTTTTATCAGAGGATGATAAAAAAAAATTATTATTATTATTATTATTATTATTATGAGGTGCTGTAAGATTATATATGTGTTGTTTATTATTACCAAGATTATTATTATTATTATTATTATTATTATTTTTATTATGAGGTGTTCTAAAATCATATTACGGTATTTATTGAAATAATTACCATTTTGTAGCGGTGTTGCCAGATCCGGCTTGGTCCCAGTATTTTGCCCCGGTCATTTTCCGTAATTTACCGGTAGTGTGTACAGGTTAGGTCCCGGTAGTGTGTACAGATTAGGTCCCGGTAGTCTGTACAGGTTAGGTCCCGGTAGTCTGTACAGGTTAGGTCCCGGTAGTCTGCCCTGGTTAGGTCCAGGTAGTCTGTACAGGTTAGGTCCCGGTAGTCTGTACAGGTTAGGTCCCGGTAGTCTGTACAGGTTAGGTCCCGGTAGTCTGTACAGGTTAGGTCCCGGTAGTCTGTACAGGTTAGGTCCCGGTAGTCTGTACAGGTTAGGTCCCGGTAGTCTGTACAGGTTAGGTCCCGGTAGTCTGTACAGGTTAGGTCCCGGTAGTCTGTACAGGTTAGGTCCCGGTAGTCTGTACAGGTTAGGTCCCGGTAGTCTGTACAGGTTAGGTCCAGGTAGTCTGTACAGGTTAGGTCCCGGTAGTCTGTACAGGTTAGGTCCCGGTAGTGTGTACAGGTTAGGTCCCGGTAGTCTGTACAGGTTAGGTCCCGGTAGTCTGTACAGGTTAGGTCCCGGTAGTCTGTACAGGTTAGGTCCAGGTAGTCTGTACAGGTTAGGTCCCGGTAGTCTGTACAGGTTAGGTCCCGGTAGTCTGTACAGGTTAGGTCCCGGTAGTCTGTACAGGTTAGGTCCCGGTAGTCTGTACAGGTTAGGTCCCAGTAGTCTGTACAGGTTAGGTCCCGGTAGTCTGTACAGGTTAGGTCCTGGTAGTCTGTACAGGTTAGGTCCCGGTAGTCTGTACAGGTTAGGTCCCGGTAGTCTGTACAGGTTAGGTCCTGGTAGTCTGTACAGGTTAGGTCCCGGTAGTCTGTAATAGTAATAAAATGTTAATGGGGAAAACACACAAATAAATAAATTAAGTAAGAATCAGTTATATGAAAAAATAAACAAATACGAAAAAAGAAAATGGAAGACAGAAATGGAATAAAAATGAACACATACAAGACACAATTAAACATTTTGTGAAGGAGAGTAGAAGGATGGAAAATAGTAGAATGGAATTTGGGTTGGCTGGAAAATAGTAGAATGGAATTTGGGATGGCTGGAAAATAGTAGAATGGAATTTGGGATGGCTGGAAAATAGTAGAATGGAATTTGAAACGTTGGAATCCATTTTAATATTTGAAAAAAAATAATGAAAAGGAGGAAAACATATACAATAGAAAAGAGTACCTCAATAAAATTTGGAATTGCAGGAAAACTGATATTGAACAGCAGCAGGACCAAAGAAACTAACTAAGAAAAATAGACAATACATAGAAAAACTACTTGGAACACCACAAAACAATAAATAAGAAGAATTTGTACAGGTTAGGTCCAGGTAGTCTGATGTGGTCTAGGTTAGGTTAGGTCAGGTCAGGTTAATTTCAAAATGCCCCATTTGAATATGCCCCATCTTGAAAATGGGGCATTTGTAGAGGAAATGCCATAGAATAAAATAGTCTTAGAATGTTGTAAATAAATGGTTTCTAATAGTTAAATATAAACAATGGTAATAGTAAAATTTTCGAAATGGAGTTGTGGCAAATTGTAAAAATATTCCGAAATGTTCAATATTATTATTTAATTCGAAGCTGATTTAAGTTTATATTACTCTGTGATATAGTTTATAAATATATCTATCGTTATATCATACTGTGGAAAGCCATTGAATAATAATATACCAGGAAATAAATAAATAGATAAATAAATAAACAGTGTGAGGCAACAGGTGTTAAAATTTCACTTCGTTAATTTATCCATTTCTGTGGTATTATTTTCTATATGACTTTCTTTGGGGGGTGCAGGAGTAGGGGACAGGCTTGGGGGGGAATTGGGGGGGTGCAGGAGTAGGGGACAGGCTTGGGGGGTGCGGGAATAGGGGTACAGGCTTGGGGTGGGTAGATATGTAATAGAAAATATCCCTTCTCTCTCACTTTATCTCTCTTTATCTCTCTCTCTCACTCTCTTAACTTACCTATAATATGTAGTAGATAATCTCCCATCTCTCTGGATACACATATATACTAAATAAATCGACATTATTGCACAAAAAAGCAAAATAAAGAATGAAATTGACAATACCACCTGATCAGCCATCTTTGTTTTGAAGTAAACAAAGTAAAGTTATACACCACACACACCATCGTATCGTACCACACACCATCGTATACACCACACACACCATCGTATCGTACCACACAAACCATCGTATACACCACACACACCATCGTTCTAGAATAAGGGCCATTAAACTTACGAAAACACGAGGAGAGGAGAGAAAATTCGTACGTCTACACTCCCCCATGGCTCGAAGGTGACTGAAGGCGTCCCTAAAATTCCCCACTTATAATTGGGTTGAAAAAAAAAATCCCTAGATTGATCCACTAAAAATTTACCTTAAATATTGAATTAATTATTTATATAGGATATTTTTATGTATTTTTATAATTTGTTATATTAAAATATCCTTTAAGAATATCATATATTATTTTATTTTAATAACACACACACACATACATACATCCTCACTCTATCTCAAATAAGCCTTCGTGGAAATTACCTTAGATTGTCCAAAACTTTACCTTAAATAATCCCATATGTACCCAATCTAGAGTAATTACCTTAGAATTTAACCAGTGCTGGTTTATAAAGTTAGATCTTGGGTCGAGTCCATTCTTCCCTTAGCGGGGGAGTACACTATAGAAGCCATCTTGTTTTAAGCATATTTTGACTATAATTATGACTATATATGATGTAATTATAGTTATATATAATTAATTACATATATAAATATATAATAATTACTTAATAAAAGCAGTAATACCATTTAAATAAATATAAGGATATGTTTACTCCCCTACCAGTCCTCCATCTTGAATTCGTCCAGAATATTATTGGAACGTAATTTTTTTTTTCATTTTTTTCAACATTTAAGTCAAAATTATTTATATATAATAATTTCCCATTAATATTATAGATTTAATTTAATTTCCTACGTAATTTAAAATATTAATTAGTGTAAATATATCGTTTATTTACGTATTTATATAATTTATTAAAGATACCCCTTAAAAAGACACACACACACACACACACACGTAAACACACACACGTACACACACACGTACACACACACGTACACACACACATACACACACACGTACACACACACACTTTCTCAGTCCTTTTCGAGAAACCAAAATTTTGACAGACTCAAAATGTCAAAATTCCATATATGTTAATTTTGAGTAATGGATATGAGAGGGGGGATAATTTTGAGGGGGGGTGTGGCTCCAAGGGGGGGGGGAGAAATTTGCCCCGTTTTGCTCTCAGATTCACCGTTTTCGAGATATATGCAAATTTGTATCCAAAATTTTGAGTCAAATTTTGAGTGGGTAAATATATATGGATTTTGATGAAATTTGGTGAGAAGGGAGAATATAACATTAGACAAAACTAACTTTTTCAGATTTATTCTATTGTTTATATTTTTCGAGTTATAAGCGTTTTTTGAGTTGAAAATTTAATCCAAAAAAACGCTCATAAGTCAAAATGTTTTCGTTATAAACCAAAAGTAAAAACGGGATTATGTGTCAATTAATAAACTCTACCTTCACACAAAGTTTGGTTAAAAAATATATATATTTACTAATTCAAAAATTTGATTTTATTTTGGATCAAATTTTGACCCACTAAATATATATGGATTTTGACCAAACTTTGTTTGAAGGTAGAATTTATTAATTAACACATAATCCCGTTTTTACTTTTGGTTTATAACGAAAATATTTTGACTTATGAGCGTTTTTTGGATTAAAATTTCAACTCAAAAAACGTTTATAACTCGAAAAATATAAACAATAGAATAAATCTGAAAAAGTTAGTTTTACCTAATGTTATATTCTCCCTTCTCACCAAATTTCATCAAAATCCATATATATTTACCCACTCAAAATTTGACTCAAAATTTTGGATACAAATTTGCATATATCTCGAAAACGGTGAATCTGAGAGCAAAACGGGGCAAATTTCTCCCCCCCCCTTGGAGCAATACCCCCCCTCAAAATTATCCCCCTTCTCATATCCATTACTCAAAATTGACATATATGGATTTTTGAAATTTTTTAGTCGGTCAAAATTTTGGTTTGAAGGGGCCGGATACTCAAAGCAATTTACGACGTCCTATCTCATTTGGGACGTCCTAACTTCCCCAGGCGAGTTAGGTCCACATACTCAAAACATTAAGACCTTATACTCAAAAAAAATTCGGCACTGTGGGCAGCCATCTTGTGAGGTCTTAAGACGCGCGGATTTACAATCCGCGCGACCCTGTCACAAGTGAGTTAAGACCCGAAACACATAGAAAACGTATATATTTTTGTCAATCCTCCAGTGGTTCTCCCCGAGTCCCCGTTGCTGTGTTGGCAAAACACCATCACCCACGTCACGTCTTGTTGTTTGTTGTTGTGGGAGAGCTGAATGAACTGAACACCGAGCGCTAATTTACAAATGTGATGGAACTTATAGTGGTTTGCATATGAGAATAGGCGTCGCCTACGGAGGGAAAGAGTGTATAGGGATCCATTGGACCCTCTACATGTTAGTGAAGAACACTTACTTCGCTATTATAGATTTCCTCATCAAGAAATCTTAATTAAACTTGTGCCAGGAACTTGCCAATTGACCCATATGTTCGTCGACAAAAGAGGAGATCTCATGGTATACCAACACACACCCAAGTGTTAGTAACTCTACGAGTATTAGCTAACTAGTGGAACCTTTCAAAGTGTGATTGGAGATTCTGCTGGAGTGACTCAAGCAAGTGTGAGTAGAGTGGTGAAATCTGCTGTAGTACATTTGTTGGCTGAGAAGGCAAGAGTAGAAATAAAGATGCCCTCAGGTATTGTGGAAATTGGCAGAGCCTGCAGAGTATTCCATGCAGTGAATGGTTTTCCCTGAGTGATTGGAGCCATTGATGGTACTCATATACCTATCAAGGCTACAAATATAAATCCACAAGTATATATTAATAGGAAAGGCTATCACTCCCTGAATGTGCAGTGTGTTTGCACCAGTGAGAAAATAATTTAGCATTATAGTGTGAGATACCCTGGCAGTACCCACGACTCCTTCATCTGGAATAACAGTCGTCTTCGGGCTCGATATTGTAGATAATTTCTTTACATGAAATAAACTTGGTAAATTTAAATAAATACATTGTTGTTAATTACTACATCTCCTACTTATCCCAATATCACTCAAAACTACATTTTAACAGTAATAAAGACTTTGTAAAAATATAATTCTACAGATTACATTCAATTGTTTATTGTTCAAAAGCAGCACACTATAAAATCAAATACAGTACAGTAATAAAATACTATCACAGTATGACACACCTAAAATATAATCACATTTGAAAACAAAATTAAAGTTAGTGAGAGTTCTGTTAGCATAATCACTGTACAGCTACAATAACACTCGATAACATCTTACCATTAATAAAGACTTTGTGAAAATATAATTCTGTATTGCATTCAACTGCTTATTGTACAGAAGCAGCAAACTGTTAAATAACCTAATTAGTTTGGCACAGTATCACATTGTTTGGCTAACTCTGTAAGTTCCTCAAGTGCAGAGGCAATTCTTGGGAGGCTGCCTCTCAACACTTGCAGAATTTCTCCCTGTACTGCCAGCATCTGGTCACTGATACAGGGCTGTGAACAGGCACGGCTGCTGTGAACACGGCTACTGGTGTCATGACTCTCAGATCTACTTGCCCTCATACTTGATGCTGGAGGTGGTGATCTAGAGTAGGCATGGTCAAAAGTCACTGTCTGGGGAATGGTAATGTTTTCTGATGGTTCGTGACTTTGAATATTTTCTAACAGGCCTGAACTCTCAAAGTCAATAAATTATGTTGTACAGACATTGTAGAGTGGCGTGTTTGGTCATCTACTCCTGCCACCAAAATCTGTAACAATAAGAAGTGCTGTGTTTATGTAATATGGTTACAATGAAAAAGGAACTGTGATGCATACTGGGAGCAATAAACATGGGGCCGCCTTTTTCCTTTAAGTTTCTTTTTGCTTAGTACATCTTCCTCAAAGTTTCCTGTCTGCATTGCAGTTTCTTTGGTAAAACTGTACGTACCTACATTTCACTGTCACCCAATATATATAAATATAATCACACTTGGCCTAACATCTGCTGAAAAAAGATTTGAGAACCACCAGTGAACAACATCTTCAATACAGTATGTATTGCATCTCGTCAACGCTACGTTTATACATGATATACATACACTTTAACTACACGATTATATAAGAATAATATGAGTATATATATATTGTCCCTTTCTCTACATACGAGATGACAATAAACAATTGATTATAGCATAGAGATTAACATATAGATAATATATAGAGTGAATCTAGCATTCAGAGCTCAGCACTGGCAAGTCTCCATCATGCCTCCATCACGCGGTCATCATGCTGTCAGATCAGCACATTTCTTAAGATGTCATGTCCGGTGAACTGGTTTGAACTGCTTTCAACCCTCACGGTATCTTCCTTACCTCCACACTCACCCTGTCATCAATATACACCGGATGCGATCTAACACCTTGTAGTTTTAGCCGGCTCCAAGAAGTGCAAGCATCAGACTCTATACTGGCGCCTCTGTGACTGGTACCATGAATACAACACTGATACATTATACAATATTGATACACGGCTACAATCTTCGATACCCGTTTATATCCCAAATTTAGCCTGAAAACACCGAAAAATCGAGTTTTTTGGGTCTCAGAAGCGATTTGTACATGTCTACACTGTTCTAGAAAAAAATCAATTTTCAGGGGAAAAAAATGCTAAAACACGTTTTTTTGGCCCAAAAAGTCGATTTGTGCATGCATCTTCGATACCCGTTTATATCCCAAATTTAGCCTGAAAACACCGAAAAATCGAGTTTTTTGGGTCTCAGAAGCGATTTGTACATGTCTACACTGTTCTAGAAAAAAATCAATTTTCAGGCAAAAAAAATGCTAAAACACGTTTTTTTGGCCCAAAAAGTCGATTTGTGCATGCATCTTCGATACCCGTTTATATCCCAAATTTAGCCTAAAAACACCGAAAAATCGAGTTTTTTGGGTCTCAGAAGCGATTTGTACTGTGCTAGAAAAAAATCAATTTTCAGGCAAAAAAAATGCTAAAACACGTTTTTTTGGCCCAAAAAGTCGATTTGTGCATGCATCTTCGATACCCGTTTATATCCCAAATTTAGCCTAAAAACACCGAAAAATCGAGTTTTTTGGGTCTCAGAAGCGATTTGTACTGTGCTAGAAAAAAATCAATTTTCAGGCAAAGAAAATGCTAAAACACGTTTTTTTGGCCCAAAAAGTCGATTTGTGCATGCATCTTCGATACCCGTTTATATCCCAAATTTAGCCTAAAAACACCGAAAAATCGAGTTTTTTGGGTCTCAGAAGCGATTTGTACATGTCTACACTGTACTAGAAAAAAATCAATTTTCAGGCAAAAAAAATGCTAAAACACGTTTTTTTGGCCCAAAACGTCGATTTGTGCATGCATCTTCGATACCCGTTTATATCCCAAATTTAGCCTAAAAACACCGAAAAATCGAGTTTTTTGGGTCTCAGAAGCGATTTGTACTGTGCTAGAAAAAAATCAATTTTCAGGCAAAAAAAATGCTAAAACACGTTTTTTTGGCCCAAAAAGTCGATTTGTGCATGCATCTTCGATACCCGTTTATATCCCAAATTTAGCCTAAAAACACCGAAAAATCGAGTTTTTTGGGTCTCAGAAGCGATTTGTACTGTGTTAGAAAAATTTCAATTTTCAGGCAAAAAAATGCTAAAACACGTTTTTTTGGCCCAAAAAGTCGATTTGTGCATGCATCTTCGATACCCGTTTATATCCCAAATTTAGCCTAAAAACACCGATAAATCGAGTTTTTTGGGTCTCAGAAGCGATTTGTACATGTCTACACTGTTCTAGAAAAAAATCAATTTTCAGGCAAAAAAAATGCTAAAACACGTTTTTTTTGGCCGAAAACGTCGATTTGTGCATGCATCTTCGATACCCGTTTATATCCCAAATTTAGCCTAAAAACACCGAAAAATCGAGTTTTTTGGGTCTCAGAAGCGATTTGTACTGTGCTAGAAAAATTTCAATTTTCAGGCTAAACAAATGCTAAAACACGTGTTTTTGGCCCAAAAAGTCGATTTGTGCATGCATCTTCGATACCCGTTTATATCCCAAATTTAGCCTAAAAACACCGAAAAATCGAGTTTTTTGGGTCTCAGAAGCGATTTGTACATGTCTACACTGATCTAGAAAAAAATCAATTTTCAGGGAAAAAAAATGCTAAAACACGTTTTTTTGGCCCAAAAAGTCGATTTGTGCATGCATCTTCGATACCCGTTTATATCCCAAATTTAGCCTAAAAACACCGAAAAATCGAGTTTTTTGGGTCTCAGAAGCGATTTGTACTGTGCTAGAAAAAAATCAATTTTCAGGCAAAAAAAATGCTAAAACACGTTTTTTTGGCCCAAAAAGTCGATTTGTGCATGCATCTTCGATACCCGTTTATATCCCAAATTTAGCCTAAAAACACCGAAAAATCGAGTTTTGTGGGTCTCAGAAGTGATTTGTACTGTGCTAGAAAAAAATCAATTTTCAGGCAAAAAAAATGTTAAAACACGTTTTTTTGGCCCAAAAAGTCGATTTGTGCATGCATCTTCGATACCCGTTTATATCCCAAATTTAGCCTAAAAACACCGAAAAATCGAGTTTTTTGGGTCTCAGAAGCGATTTGTACTGTGCTAGAAAAATTTCAATTTTCAGGCAAAGAAAATGCTAAAACACGTTTTTTTGGCCCAAAAAGTCGATTTGTGCATGCATCTTCGATACCCGTTTATATCCCAAATTTAGCCTAAAAACACCGTAAAATCGAGTTTTTTGGGTCTCAGAAGCGATTTGTACATGTCTACACTGTTCTAGAAAAAAATCAATTTTCAGGCAAAACAAATGCTAAAACACGTTTTTTTGGCCCAAAACGTCGATTTGTGCATGCATCTTCGATACCCGTTTATATCCCAAATTTAGCCTAAAAACACCGAAAAATCGAGTTTTTTGGGTCTCAGAAGCGATTTGTACTGTGCTAGAAAAAATTCAATTTTCAGGCAAAGAAAATGCTAAAACACGTTTTTTTGGCCCAAAAAGTCGATTTGTGCATGCATCTTCGATACCCGTTTATATCCCAAATTTAGCCTAAAAACACCGAAAAATCGAGTTTTTTGGGTCTCAGAAGCGATTTGTACTGTGCTAGAAAAATTTCAATTATCAGGCAAAAAAAATGCTAAAACACGTTTTTTTGGCCCAAAAAGTCGATTTGTGCATGCATCTTCGATACCCGTTTATATCCCAAATTTAGCCTAAAAACACCGAAAAATCGAGTTTTTTGGGTCTCAGAAGCGATTTGTACATGTCTACACTGTTCTAGAAAAAAATCAATTTTCAGGCAAAAAAAATGCTAAAAGACGTTTTTTTTGGCCCAAAAAGTCGATTTGTGCATGCATCTTCGATACCCGTTTATATCCCAAATTTAGCCTAAAAACACCGAAAAATCGAGTTTTTTGGGTCTCAGAAGCGATTTGTACTGTGCTAGAAAAAATTCAATTTTCAGGCAAAGAAAATGCTAAAACACGTTTTTTTGGCCCAAAAAGTCGATTTGTGCATGCATCTTCGATACCCGTTTATATCCCAAATTTAGCCTAAAAACACCGAAAAATCGAGTTTTTTGGGTCTCAGAAGCGATTTGTACTGTGTTAGAAAAATTTCAATTTTCAGGTTTTTTTGGCCCAAAAAGTCGATTTGTGCATGCATCTTCGATACCCGTTTATATCCCAAATTTAGCCTAAAAACACCGAAAAATCGAGTTTTTTGGGTCTCAGAAGCGATTTGTACATGTCTACACTGTTCTAGAAAAAAATCAATTTTCAGGCAAAAAAAATGCAAAAACACGTTTTTTTGGCCCAAAAAGTCGATTTGTGCATGCATCTTCGATACCCGTTTATATCCCAAATTTAGCCTAAAAACACCGAAAAATCGATTTTTTGGGTCTCAGAAGCGATTTGTACTGTGCTAGAAAAATTTCAATTTTCAGGCAAAAAAAATGCTAAAACACGTTTTTTTGGCCCAAAAATTCGATTTGTGCATGCATCTTCGATACCCATTTATATCCCAAATTTAGCCTAAAAACACCGAAAAATCGAGTTTTTTGGGTCTCAGAAGCGATTGGAACATGTTTACACTGTGCTAGAAAAATTTCAATTTTCAGGCAAAAAAAATGCTAAAACACGTTTTTTTGGCCCAAAAAGTCGATTTGTGCATGCATCTTCGATACCCGTTTATATCCCAAATTTAGCCTAAAAACACCGAAAAATCGAGTTTTTTGGGTCTCAGAAGCGATTTGTACTGTGCTAGAAAAATTTCAATTTTCAGGCAAAAAAAATGCTAAAACACGTTTTTTTGGCCCAAAAAGTCGATTTGTGCATGCATCTTCGATACCCATTTATATCCCAAATTTAGCCTAAAAACACCGAAAAATCGAGTTTTTTGGGTCTCAGAAGCGATTTGTACTGTGCTAGAAAAATTTCAATTTTCAGGCAAAAAAAATGCTAAAACACGTTTTTTTGGCCCAAAAAGTCGATTTGTGCATGCATCTTCGATACCCGTTTATATCCCAAATTTAGCCTAAAAACACCGAAAAATCGAGTTTTTTGGGTCTCAGAAGCGATTTGTACTGTGCTAGAAAAATTTCAATTTTCAGGCAAAAAAAATGCTAAAACACGTTTTTTTGGCCCAAAAAGTCGATTTGTGCATGCATCTTCGATACCCGTTTATATCCCAAATTTAGCCTAAAAACACCGAAAAATCGAGTTTTTTGGGTCTCAGAAGCGATTTGTACTGTGCTAGAAAAATTCAATTTTCAGGCAAAAAAAATGCTAAAACACGTTTTTTTGGCCCAAAAAGTCGATTTGTGCATGCATCTTCGATACCCGTTTATATCCCAAATTTAGCCTAAAAACACCGAAAAATCGAGTTTTTTGGGTCTCAGAAGCGATTTAAACATGTCTACACTGTTCTAGAAAAAAATCAATTTTCAGGCAAAAAAAATGCTAAAACACGTTTTTTTGGCCCAAAAAGTCGATTTGTGCATGCATCTTCGATACCCGTTTATATCCCAAATTTAGCCTAAAAACACCAAAAAATCGAGTTTTTTTGGTCTCAGAAGCGATTTGTACTGTGCTAAAAAAAAATCAATTTTCAGGCCAAAAAAATGCTAAAACACGTTTTTTTGGCCCAAAAAGTCGATTTGTGCATTCATCTTCGATACCCGTTTATATCCCAAATTTAGCCTAAACACACCGAAAAATCGAGTTTTTTGGGTCTCAGAAGCAATTTGCACATGTCTACACTTTGCTAGAAAATTTTCAATTTTTAATCAAAAAAAAATTTAAAACACGTTTTTTAGGCCCAAAAAGTCGATTTGTGCATGCATCTTAGATACCCGTTTATATCCCAAATTTAGCCAAAAACAATGAAAAATCGAGTTTTTTGGGTCTCAGAAGCGATTTGTACATGTCTACACTGTTCTAAAAAAAAATCAATTTTCAGGCAAAAAAAAATGCTAAAACACGTTTTTTTGGCCCAAAAAGTCGATTTGTGCATGCATCTTCGATACCCGTTTATATCCCAAATTTAGCCTAAAAACACCGAAAAATCGAGTTTTTTGGGTCTCAGAAGCCATTTGTACGTGTCTACACCGTTCTAGAAAAATTTCAATTTTCAGGCGAAAAAAATGCTAAAACACGTTTTTTTGGCCCAAAAAGTCAATTTGTGCATGCATCTTCGATACCCGTTTATATCCCAAATTTAGCCTAAAAACACCGAAAAATCGAGTTTTTTGGGTCTCAGAAGCGATTTGTACATGTCTACACTGTTCTAGAAAAAATCAATTTTCAGGCAAAAAAAATGCTAAAACACGTTTTTTTGGCCCAAAAAGTCGATTTGTGCGTGCATCTTCGATACCCGTTTATATCCCAAATTTAGCCTAAAAACACCGAAAAATCGAGTTTTTTGGGTCTCAGAAGCGATTTGTACTGTGCTAGACAAATTCCAATTTTCAGGCAAAAAAAATGCTAAAACACGTTTTTTTGGCCCAAAAAGTCGATTTGTGCATGCATCTTCGATACCCGTTTATATCCCAAATTTAGCCTAAAAACACCGAAAAATCGAGTTTTTTGGGTCTCAGAAGCGATTTGTACTGTGCTAGAAAAATTTCAATTTTCGGGCCAAAAAAATGCTAAAACACGTTTTTTTGGCCCAAAAAGTCGATTTGTGCATGCATCTTCGATACCCGATTATATCCCAAATTTAGCCTAAAAACACCGAAAAATCGAGTTTTTGGGTCTCAGAAGCGATTTGTACATGTCTACACTGTTCTAGAAAAAATTCAATTTTCAGGCAAAAAAAATGCTAAAACACGTTTTTTTGGCCCAAAAAGTCGATTTGTGCATGCATCTTCGATACCCGTTTATATCCCAAATTTAGCCTAAAAACACCGAAAAATCGAGTTTTTTGGGTCTCAGAAGCGATTTGTACTGTGTTAGAAAAATTTCAATTTTCAGGCAAAAAAAATGCTAAAACACGTTTTTTTGGCCCAAAAAGTCGATTTGTGCATGCATCTTCGATACTCGTTTATATCCCAAATTTAGCCTAAAAACACCGAAAAATCGAGTTTTTTGGGTCTCAGAAGCGATTTGTACTGTGCTAGAAAAATTTCAATTTTCAGGCAAAAAAAATGCTAAAACACGTTTTTTTGGCCCAAAAAGTCGATTTGTGCATGCATCTTCGATACCCGTTTATATCCCAAATTTAGCCTAAAAACACCGAAAAATCGAGTTTTTTGGGTCTCAGAAGCGATTTGTACATGTCTACACTGTTCTAGAAAAAATCAATTTTCAGGCAAAAAAAATGCTAAAACACGTTTTTTTGGCCCAAAAAGTCGATTTGTGCATGCATCTTCGATACCCGTTTATATCCCAAATTTAGCCTAAAAACACCGAAAAATCGTGTTTTTTGGGTCTCAGAAGCGATTTGTACTGTGCTAGAAAAATTTCAATTTTCAGGCAAAAAAAATGCTAAAACACGTTTTTTTGGCCCAAAAAGTCGATTTGTGCATGCATCTTCGATACCCGTTTATATCCCAAATTTAGCCTAAAAACACCGAAAAATCGAGTTTTTTTGGGTCTCAGAAGCGATTTGTACATGTCTACACTGCTCTAGAAAAATTTCAATTTTTAGGCAAAAAAAATGCTAAAACACGTTTTTTTGGCCCAAAAAGTCGATTTGTGCATGCATCTTTCGGTTTCCGTTTATATCCCAAATTTAGCCTAAAAACACCGAAATATCGAGTTTTTTGGGTCTCAGAAGCGATTTGTACTGTGCAAGAAAAATTTCAATTTTCAGGCAAAAAAAATGCTAAAACACGTTTTTTTGGCCCAAAAAGTCGATTTGTGCATGCATCTTCGATACCCGTTTATATCCCAAATTTAGCCTATAAACACCGAAAAATCGAGTTTTTTGGGTCTCAGAAGCGATTTGTACATGTCTACACTGTTCTAGAAAAAAATCAATTTTCAGGCCAAAGAAATGCTAAAACACGTTTTTTTGGCCCAAAAAGTCGATTTGTGCATGCATCTTCGATACCCGTTTATATCCCAAATTTAGCCTAAAAACACCGAAAAATCGAGTTTTTTGGGTCTCAGAAGCGATTTGTACTGTGCTAGAAAAATTTCAATTTTCAGGCAAAAAAAATGCTAAAACACGTTTTTTTGGCCCAAAAAGTCGATTTGTGCATGCATCTTCGATACCCGTTTATATCCCAAATTTAGCCTAAAAACACCGAAAAATCGAGTTTTTTGGGTCTCAGAAGCGATTTGTACATGTCTACACTGTTCTAGAAAAAAATCAATTTTCAGGGGAAAAAAATGCTAAAACACGTTTTTTTGGCCCAAAAAGTCGATTTGTGCATGCATCTTCGATACCCGTTTATATCCCAAATTTAGCCTAAAAACACCGAAAAATCGAGTTTTTTGGGTCTCAGAAGCGATTTGTACATGTCTACACTGTTCTAGAAAAAAATCAATTTTCAGGCAAAAAAAATGCTAAAACACGTTTTTTTGGCCCAAAAAGTCGATTTGTGCATGCATCTTCGATACCCGTTTATATCCCAAATTTAGCCTAAAAACACCGAAAAATCGAGTTTTTTGGGTCTCAGAAGCGATTTGTACTGTGCTAGAAAAAAATCAATTTTCAGGCAAAAAAAATGCTAAAACACGTTTTTTTGGCCCAAAAAGTCGATTTGTGCATGCATCTTCGATACCCGTTTATATCCCAAATTTAGCCTAAAAACACCGAAAAATCGAGTTTTTTGGGTCTCAGAAGCGATTTGTACATGTCTACACTGTTCTAGAAAAATATCAATTTTCAGGGGAAAAAAATGCTAAAACACGTTTTTTTGGCCCAAAAAGTCGATTTGTGCATGCATCTTCGATACCCGTTTATATCCCAAATTTAGCCTAAAAACACCGAAAAATCGAGTTTTTTGGGTCTCAGAAGCGATTTGTACATGTCTACACTGTTCTAGAAAAAAATCAATTTTCAGGCAAAAAAAATGCTAAAACACGTTTTTTTGGCCCAAAAAGTCGATTTGTGCATGCATCTTCGATACCCGTTTATATCCCAAATTTAGCCTAAAAACACCGAAAAATCGAGTTTTTTGGGTCTCAGAAGCGATTTGTACATGTTTACACTGTGCTAGAAAAATTTCAATTTTCAGGCAAAAAAAATGCTAAAACACGTTTTTTTGGCCCAAAAAACGTGTTTTAACAGGCAGGCAGGCAGGCAGGTAGGGAGGCAGGCAGGTAGGTAGGGAGGCAGGCAGGCAGGCAGGTAGGCAGGCAGGCAGGTAGGCAGGCAGGCAGGCAGGCAGACAGGCAGGTAGGGAGGCAGGCAGGCAGGTAGGCAGGCAGGCAGGAAGGGAGGCTGGCAGCCAGGTAGGCAGGCAGGCAGGGAAATCTGACTTATATAGGGATGAACTGAACCAATTTTCTATCCCGTTTCTACCACTAAAGAAAACGTGTTTATTTACATACACCATGCTATTATATATTAGATATATAGATTATAAATTATTCATTATTATTATTATTATTACTATTATTACCTGTATTATTATTATTATTATTATTATTATTATTATTAGTAGTAGTAGTAGTACTAGTAGTACTAGTAGTAGTAGTAGTAGTAGTAGTAGTATTGCCAATTCAGGCTTTTGTTCTGGCTATACTTACGACTCTCTCTCTCTTTCTCTCTCACACACACATGTAAACAAAGAAACATTTGCAATGAAATGAAATGAAAATAATGCCCTTGAAAACGAATAATGTGTACTAAAAGTGAAATAGTAGTATTAAAAATGATGTAGATTAAAGTGAAGTATAAAGGTGTGCAATATAGTAGATGAAAATTGAAAATGACTCGAATGTGTAAATGCAGTGTTGCCATGGTGTTGTAGCCACCACTAGCCACCTCTAGCCCAAGTGTGAAGGGTAGAAGCAGTGTTACCAATGTTTTGTAGCCCAGTTTTGTAGCCCCAAGGTGAGTTGTGATTGGCTAAAATGGGGGTGTTGGCGATTTTTGTCGAATATATATAAGGTCGTAAGCCGCCGGGGTGGTTTGTGGGGTGGGGGAGGGTAAAACAAGGGCTTGGGGGGGCGAAATTTTGGATTTAGAAGCCAAATAAAAAAAAATTTGGGCTTCTTCTCGACAGCCTAACCAAACCAAGCCTTATTTAACCTAACCTCTTCCTATTATAATTAGTAGTAGTAGTAGTAATATTAGTAGTAATAGTAATATTACCTAACCTAACCTAGACCACAGCAGACTACCGGGACCTAACCGGGGCAGACTACCGGGACCTAACCTAACATAACAGGACCGGGACAGACTACCGGGACCTAACCGGGGCAGACTACCGGGACCTAACCTAACATAACAAGACCGGGACAGACTACCGGGACCTAACCGGGGCAGACTACCGGGACCTAACCTAACATAACAGGACCGGGACAGACTACCGGGACCTAACCGGGGCAGACTACCGGGACCTAACCTAACATAGCCTAACCGGG
>JAWZYT010000703.1:35000-37500 GCA_034508575.1 Petrolisthes manimaculis | reverse complement strand
CCCCGCCCCGCTGCCCCGCCCCGCTGCCCCGCCGCCCCGCTGCCCCGCCCCGCTGCCCCGCATCCCGCTGCCCCGCCGCCCTGCTGCCCTGCCGCCCCGCTACCCCGCCTCGCAACTGCCCCGCATCCCCGCCCCGCCCCGCTGCCCCGCTGCCCCGCCCCGCTGCCCCGATGCCCTGTCGCCCCGCTGCCACGCCGCCACTCTGCCCCGCCCCGCAACTGCCCTGCCGCCCCGCTGCCCCTAACCTAACCTAACCTAACCTAACCTAACCTAACCTAACCTAACCCAACCTAACCTAACCTAACCTAACCTAACCCAACCTAACCTAACCTAACCTAACCTAACCCTTAACCTAACCTAACCTAACCCAACCTAACCTAACCTAACCCAACCTAACCTAACCCTTAACCTAACCTAACCTAACCTAACCTAACCTAACCCTTAACCTAACCTAACCCAACCTAACCTAACCTAACCTAACCTAACCCTTAACCTAACCTAACCTAACCTAACCTAACCCCTAACCTGCTGCCCCGCTGCCCCGCCGCCCCGCCCCGCTGCCCCGCCCCACTGCCCTGCCCCACTGCCCCGCCGCCGCCCGGCTGTCACCCCGCTGCCCCGCCGCCCCGCTGCCCTGCCGCCCCGCTGCCCCGCCACCCCGCTGCCCCGCCACCCTGCCCCGCTGCCCCGCTGCCCCGCTGCCCCGCTGTCCAGCCCCGCCGCCCCACTGCCCTGCCCCGCTGCCCCGACGCCCCGCTGCCCCGCCGCCCCGCCCCGCAACTGCCCCACTGCCCCGCCCCGCTGCCCCGCCCCGCTGCCCCGCCGCCCCGCTGCCCCGCCCCGCTGCCCCGCATCCCGCTGCCCCGCCGCCCTGCTGCCCTGCCGCCCCGCTGCCCCGACGCCCTGCTGCCCCGCTGTCAAGCCCCGCCGTCCTGCTGCCCCGCCCCGCTGCCCCGCATCCCGCTGCCCCGCTGCCCCGCCGCCCCGCTACCCCGCCTCGCAACTGCCCCGCATCCCCGCCCCGCCCCGCTGCCCCCGCTGCCCCGCCCCGCTGCCCCGATGCTCTGCCGCCCCGCTGCCACGCCGCCCCGCTGCCCCGCCCCGCAACTGCCCTGCCGCCCCGCTGCCCCTAACCTAACCTAGCCTAACCTAACCCAACCTAACCTAACCTAACCTAACCTAACCTAACCTAACCCTTAACCTAACCTAACCTAACCCTTAACCTAACCTAACCTAACCTAACCTAACCTAACCCAACCTAACCTAACCTAACCTAACCTAACCTAACCCTTAACCTAACCTAACCTAACCTAACCTAACCTAACCTAACCAAACCTAACCTAACCTAACCCAACCTAACCTAACCTAACCTAACCTAACCTAACCCTTAACCTAACCTAACCTAACCCCTAACCTGCTGCCCCGCTGCCCCGCCGCCCCGCCCTGCTGCCCCGCCCCACTGCCCTGCCCCACTGCCCCGCCGCCGCCCGGCTGTCACCCCGCTGCCCCGCCGCCCCGCTGCCCTGCCGCCCCCGCTGCCCCGCCACCCCCGCTGCCCCGCCACCCTGCCCCACTGCCCCGCTGCCCCGACGCCCCGCTGCCCCGCTGTCCAGCCCCGCCGCCCCACTGCCCCGCCCCGCTGCCCCGACGCCCCGCTGCCCCGCCCCGCAACTGCCCCGCCCCGCTGCCCCGCCGCCCCGACGCCCCGCTGCCCCGCCCCGCTGCCCCGACGCCCCGCCACCCCGCCCCGCAACTGCCCCACTGCCCCGCCCCGCTGCCCTGCCCCGCTGCCCCGACGCCCCGCCACCCCGCCCCGCTGCTCCGACGCCCTGCTGCCCCGCTGTCAATCCCCGCCGCCCCACTGACCCGCCCCGCTGCCCCGCATCCCGCTGCCCCACCGCCCTGTTGCCCCGCCGCCCCGCTACCCCGCCTCGCAACTGCCCCGCCTCCCCGCCCCGCCCCGCTGCCCCGCCGCCCCGCCCCGCTGCCCCGATGCCCTGCCGCCCCGCTGCCACGCCGCCCCGCTGCCCCGCCCCGCAACTGCCCTGCCGCCCCGCCCCACTGCCCTGCCGCCACGCCGCCCTGCCGCCCCGCTGCCCCTAACCTAACCTAACCTAACCTAACCTAACCCAACCTAACCTAACCTAACCTAACCTAACCTAACCCTTAACCTAACCTAACCTAACCTAACCCTTAACCTAACCTAACCTAACCTAACCTAACCTAACCCTTAACCTAACCTAACCTAACCTGCTGCCCCACCGCCCCGCAACCCTGCCGCCCCGCCCCTCTGCCCCGCCCCACTGCCCTGCCCCGCTGCCCCGCCGCCGCCCGGCTGTCGCACCGCTGCCCCGCCACCCCCGCTGCCCTGCCGCCCCGCTGTCCTGCTGCCCCGCCACCCCGCCCCGCTGAACCGCCCCGCTGCCCCGCGACCCCGCTGTCAAGCCCCGCCGCCCCACTGCCCCGCATCCCGCTGCCCCGCCGCCCCGTTGCCCCGCCC
>JAWZYT010000703.1:0-25000 GCA_034508575.1 Petrolisthes manimaculis | reverse complement strand
TCTATCTTTATCTGTCTATCTTTATCTGTCTATCTTTATTTGTCTATCTTTATCTGTCTATCTTTATCTATCTATCTTTATCTGTCTATCTTTATCTATCTATCTTTATCTGTCTATCTTTGTCTATCTTTATCTATCTATCTTTATCTGTCTATCTTTATCTATCTATCTTTATCTATCTATCTTTATCCATCTATCTTTATCTATCTATCTTTATCTGTCTATCTTTATATATCTATCTTTATCCATCTATCTTTATCTATCTATCTCTATCTTTATCTTTCTATCTTTATTTATCTATCTTTATCTGTCTATCTTTATCTATCTATCTTTATTTATCTATCTTTATCCATCTATCTTTATCTATCTATCTTTATCTTTATCTATTTATCTCTATCTTTATCCATCTATCTTTATCTTTATCTATTTATATCTATCTTTATCTATTTATCTTTATCCATCTATCTTTATCTTTATCTATCTATCTTTATCTATTTATGTATCTTTATCTTTATCTATTTATCTCTATCTTTATCTATCTATCTTTATCATTATCTATCTTTATATATATTTATTTTTATCTATCTTTATCTCTATCTATCTATCTTTATCTTTATCTATTTATCTTATCTATCTATCTTTATCTCTATCATTATCTTTATCTATCTTTATCTCTATCTATCTATCGTTATCTCTATCTATCTATCTTTATCTTTATCTATTTATCTTTATTTATCTATCTTCATCTATCTATTTTTATCTCTATCTATCTATCATTATCTATATCTATCTATCTTTATCTCTATCTATCTTTTTTTTTATCTTTATTGTCAAAGATAGAGAGAGATAAAAAGGGAGAGACAGATAAAGATATACTGTAGAGAGAGAGAGAGAGAGAGAGAGAGAGAGAGAGAGAGAGAGAGAGAGAGAGAGAGAGAGACTAACTGTATGTATGTGTGTGTGTTTGTGTGTGTGTGTTTGTGTGTGTGTGTTTGTGTGTGTGTGTGTGTGTGTGTGAGAGAGAGAGAGAGAGAGAGAAACTATGTGTGTGTGTATGTGCGAACGTGTGTGTGTGTGTGTGTGTGTGAGAGAGAGAGAGAGAGAGAGAGAGAGACTAACTATATGTATGCATGTATGTGTGTGTGTTGTGTGTGTGTGTGTGTGTGTGTGAGAGAGAGAGAGAGTTTGATTCCTCCAAACCATATTATGACGTCATTATAAAGTGAGAGAGAGAGAGAGAGAAGGAGGGGTGTGGGGTGGTATGTGTCGAGAGATAGAGATAGAGAGCAGTGTTGCCAGCTGGTCTGCTTGACAAAGTTTCTATAATATCCCCCATTGGCACTCTGATTCCCCATGTCTAGTGAAAATTCCCCATACTTGGCATCACCTATAGAGAAAATGTTGGCTCAAAATGAATGTTTGAATGGCAGTCCATAAATGAGGTTACTGAGTTGACTACCCCTCCCCCCTACCCCCCATCCACTCTACCCATACCCCCTCCCTCACACCCATACCTCTACCCCCCCCTAACACCATACCCCCACCCCACTCCCCTACCCCCCATTCACTCTACCCATACCCCCTCCCTCACACCCATGCCTCTACCGCCCCTAACACCATACCCCCACCCCACTCCCCTACCCCCCATCCACTCTACCCATACCCCCTCCCTCACACCCATGCCTCTACCCCCCCTAACACCATACCCCCACCCCACTCCCCTACCCCCCATCCACTCTACCCATACCCCCTCCCTCACACCCATGCCTCTACCCCCCCTAACACCATACCCCCACCCCACTCCCCAAACACCCCCTTGATTATCGTATAATGACGTCATGATTTGGTGGAGAATATAGTTCACGTTTGGGTTCATAATTCATTAATTATTAATTATTTTGAATTAATTATTATATGATTAAATTGCCGGTATTTTTCCCTACATTTTAATATAATAATTTCTTTAATTACATAATTAATTTACGAAATTAGCGAATATTTTCTATTTATTATTTCTAACTGTGACTAATTGGTACATTGAAGCACTTTGGGTGCTCCAAGGTATCTCAGGCAACACAACTTAATGCAGGAATAATACAGTTTGGAGGAATCAGTTTGTTCCACAATTACTCTATGGAAATCTGGGTTCCTTTATAGTACTTTGAATCCTCCAAAGTATGTCAGGAAAGAGAATTAATTAATAAATATAATGGTATCAATCCTGTTGTATGGAATAGTTTGGAGAAATCAAATTGGTCCAGTATTACCACAACCAAACCCACAGCTTCGAATGTATTTGCTTCGAATGTATTTGCTTCGAATGTATTTGCTTCGAATGTATTTGCTTCGAATGTATTTGCTTCGAATGTATTTGCTTCGAATGTATTTGCTTCGAATGTATTTGCTTCGAATGTATTTGCTTCGAATGTATTTGCTTCGAATGTATTTGCTTCGAATGTATTTGCTTCGAATGTATTTGCTTCGAATGAATCAACTTGGTGAACCATTGTAAAGGAGGTGTAGGGAGGGGGGGGGTGTATTAGGGGGTATGGGGGAGGGGTGTAGGAGTGGTAGCTTAGAATGAACCAGCTTCGAATAAGTGAATCAGCTTCGAAGCTACCACCCCTACACCCCTCCCCCATACTTCCCAAATATACCATCCCCTCCCAACACCCCCTACACCCCCCCCCATATTCCCCTAATACACCCCCCCCCCTCCCTACACCCTCTTTAGAATGGTTCATCAAATTGATTCATTCGAAGTTGATTCATTTGAAGCTGTGGTAAGAATCCTGTGGCCACCTGTATGTTTCTATCTCTTTCTCTCTCATCTAAACAGTAATATAGATGAAATAATATAGAATAATAATAGGCGACATCATTCCTGACACACACACACACAAACACACAAACAAAACAATAAAATTTCAAGTGATAGTAATATTTTTAGGATAGTAACCCATTAAAATTTTGTTTTAGAGAGAATGTACCTGTACCTAAACACAGAAAACGTATAGAAATAATGGTAGACTATGATGTTTTTCCTTTGTGGACTATTAAGGGTGTTCCCAGTAGGGGGTGTGAAGGAGACAGTTTCTTTATGGATCTTTACAGTGAGTGTTTATAGTGGATAGAACTTACTCTAACAGTAGATGTTATTATTGCCACACTGAAACTCCCATCTCAAGAGAAGATACTGACTTCCAAGCAATAGCACTGACATTCACGAGGTATATATCTATGTGTATATCTAGGTATATCTCAGTGTGTGTGTATTACCATATATGTACTAATGACTTTCTCTATGTGTGCATGTATATATCTATATGTATTTCTAGGTGTATCTCAGTGTGTGTGTATTTCCACGTACAGTTGTGGTCAATAATAATCATCCATATAAGAGTAACTCACGTAAGAGTTTGACAGCTACCCTCTGTTCCTTAGCTGATTAACTTTCCAATAAATAGGTTAAGTACCATCGTTTAATTTAATACAACCAGCTACACACTACTTAAAACAATAGCATTATAATATGTGATCATGAAAACATTAGACAGCAAATTGTTAAAGTTACCCATTTGGTGATAATTATTATTGACCAGGACTGTATGTACTAATGACCTTCCTCTCTACAAAGTTACCCATTTGGTGATAATTATTATTGACCAGGACTGTATGTACTAATGACCTTCCTCTCTACAAAGTTACCCATTTGGTGATAATTATTATTGACCAGGACTGTATGTACTAATGACCTTCCTCTCTACAAAGTTACCCATTTGGTGATAATTATTATTGACCAGGACTGTATGTACTAATGACCTTCCTCTCTACAAAGTTACCCATTTGGTGATAATTATTATTGACCAGGACTGTATGTACTAATGACCTTCCTCTCTACAAAGTTACCCATTTGGTGATAATTATTATTGACCAGGACTGTATGTACTAATGACCTTCCTCTCTACAAAGTTACCCATTTGGTGATAATTATTATTGACCAGGACTGTATGTACTAATGACCTTCCTCTCTACAAAGTTACCCATTTGGTGATAATTATTATTGACCAGGACTGTATGTACTAATGACCTTCCTCTCTACAAAGTTACCCATTTGGTGATAATTATTATTGACCAGGACTGTATGTACTAATGACCTTCCTCTCTACAAAGTTACCCATTTGGTGATAATTATTATTGACCAGGACTGTATGTACTAATGACCTTCCTCTCTACAAAGTTACCCATTTGGTGATAATTATTATTGACCAGGACTGTATGTACTAATGACCTTCCTCTCTACAAAGTTACCCATTTGGTGATAATTATTATTGACCAGGACTGTATGTACTAATGACCTTCCTCTCTACAAAGTTACCCATTTGGTGATAATTATTATTGACCAGGACTGTATGTACTAATGACCTTCCTCTCTACAAAGTTACCCATTTGGTGATAATTATTATTGACCAGGACTGTATGTACTAATGACCTTCCTCTCTACAAAGTTACCCATTTGGTGATAATTATTATTGACCTGGACTGTATGTACTAATGACCTTCCTCTCTACAAAGGAGGTGAAGGAAATGGGGAAGTAACACTTGGTGGAGGGATCACTGAGAAAATGTGTTGAAAATGTGTTAAACTGTACTTAACCCATAGTCGTGGAATGAGTACTTAACCAATCAATAACTACTTACTTTTCCTCCTTTAAAATGGGTATACCTCCTGCTAAGCCGATATCCTTCCTGCATTATGCTCATATACAGTACAGTGGAAGTCAACAAAGATGATGGTGTGGTGAGTTTTTGTACATTCAACATGTATCACCAACTTGTTCTCACGGACACATTTTGCTACTTTTTTAGCTCCGGCCTAAGCCGAGAGCTCTAGGTTTTATGCGAATTATTGTTCTTGTTCTTGGGGCGACCACTTCTTAAATGGGGTTTAACTGACTCACTCACTCACTCACTCACTCACTCTCTTCCTCTCATCCATTTTCTTTTACCGACATTGAATAATTTATTATTATTATTATCATTTTTTTCTCTTCTTGGAGTGACCACTTCTTAAAAGGGGTTCAACCAATATTTAAGAGGTTCAACCGAGAGGGGGCTCAACCGAAAGGGGGTTCAACCGAGGGGTTCACCCTCATTAAAATGGGTTCATTTTCAAAATTTCTATATAACCATATGAATACGAAAATCCAGATCAAACATAATTAATATTTTTGAGACCTTTACATATGGATATTTTATTATTTCACTTGAATCATTAAGAGCCGGAGCTTTGGAATGGTTTTCCTTCATGTTGTTGTTTTTTCATAATACTACCTAGGCCTACCATACATGATAATACTACCTAGGCCTACCATACATGAAGGAGTGGTCATTAACTGGCGGTTTATAACCCGTAGAGTTGGATGTGAGACTTGTTTAGCACAGTCAGGTGTTTTCAAATGGGTGTGTGGCTCAACAGTTCTTTGATACACTTCTATCTCACTGATGTTTTGTTGGCCACCATACCCAGCCTTGTAGAGCGTGTACTATAAATACTGGTAATTAGTTCCTGTATGAGTTGTAGTTATAGGTTCTATCTACATGGTAACAAAACCACATCCCACAATATAACGATCAATTATGAGAAATTACGACACAGAACACAAAACATAGCCATATTTTTACTGCATGGAGACACATGCCACGCCCAATTTAACCACTGAGATTCAGTGTTGCCAAGTCTGCTTGACTGAATTTCCTCAGCTTCAGCATCAGAAGTTCCCTTTTTACATCAAACATTTCCTGATTACTCCTGAAGATAATCGCACATTTACCATCTTGATATTTAATGTTTGCCTCAAGGTCGTACCTCAAACATCAAGAATGGGTATAACACTAAACTCACACTATTGTTCTCGTGTTCAGTGCAGTTGTAACTGTCGTAAAGACTACGTACCGGTTATAACGTTATTTCATCTGAATCACAACTGAACAGCAAGAGAGACTGCTAGACGACAGACGAGTGTAATCTTTTGTGATAACAGAACCTTATCGTTCATTTCTTCACTGATAACTTATTCCCTTCGCCTCTATATCAGTTACATTTTATCATCATCATCATCATCATCATCATCATCATCATCATCATCATCATCATCATCATCATCATCATCATCATCATCATCATCATCATCATCATCATCATCATCATCATCATCATCATCATCATCATCATCATCATCATCATCATCATCATCATCATCATCATCATCATCATCATCATCATCATCATCATCATCATCATCATCATCATCATCATCATCATCATCATCATCATCATCATCATCATCATCATCATCATCATCATCATCATCATCATCATCATCATCATCATCATCATCATCATCATCATCATCATCATCATCATCATCATCATCATCATCATCATCATCATCATCATCATCATCATCATCATCATCATCATCATCATCATCATCATCATCATCATCATCATCATCATCATCATCATCATCATCATCATCATCATCATCATCATCATCATCATCATCATCATCATCATCATCATCATCATCATCATCATCATCATCATCATCATCATCATCATCATCATCATCATCATCATCATCATCATCATCATCATCATCATCATCATCATCATCATCATCATCATCATCATCATCATCATCATCATCATCATCATCATCATCATCATCATCATCATCATCATCATCATCATCATCATCATCATCATCATCATCATCATCATCATCATCATCATCATCATCATCATCATCATCATCATCATCATCATCATCATCATCATCATCATCATCATCATCATCATCATCATCATCATCATCATCATCATCATCATCATCATCATCATCATCATCATCATCATCATCATCATCATCATCATCATCATCATCATCATCATCATCATCATCATCATCATCATCATCATCATCATCATCATCATCATCATCATCATCATCATCATCATCATCATCATCATCATCATCATCATCATCATCATCATCATCATCATCATCATCATCATCATCATCATCATCATCATCATCATCATCATCATCATCATCATCATCATCATCATCATCATCATCATCATCATCATCATCATCATCATCATCATCATCATCATCATCATCATCATCATCATCATCATCATCATCATCATCATCATCATCATCATCATCATCATCATCATCATCATCATCATCATTATTATCATTATTATTATTATTATTATTATTATTATTATTATTAGTAGTAGTAGTAGTAGTAGTAGTAGTAGTAGTAGTATTAGTATTATTAGTATTAGTATTAGTAGTATTAGTATTAGTAGTATTAGTATTATTAGTATTAGTATTATTAGTATTAATATTATTAGTATTAGTATTATTAGTATTAGTATTATTAGTATTAGTATTATTAGTATTAGTATTATTAGTATTAATATTATTAGTATTAGTATTATTAGTATTAGTATTATTAGTGTAGAGGCTAGAATCAGCTACCGGCCACAAGCATCAGCCCTCTCGCCTGATGGGTTCTAATAGTGTAGCAGGCAGGAATCCTTTTATTCATGTATTTCAGGTTCACTCTAAAATCTTATATACCATTTGTAACCTGAACCAATATACAGATTAAAAACCCACAATCTCTTAATCTCCATTCAAATCTCACCCAAATTTAGGTTAAAAACACCGAAAAACCGAATTTTTTAGGTCTCAGAAGCGATTTGTACTGTTCTAGAAAAATTTCAATTTTCAGGCAAAAAAAATGCTAAAACACGTTTTTTTGGCCCAAAAAGTCGATTTGTACTGTGCTAGAAAAATTTCAATTTTCAGGCAAAAAAAATGCTAAAACACGTTTGTTTGGCCCAAAAAGTCGATTTGTACTGTGCTAGAAAAATTTCAATTTTCAGGCAAAAAAAATGCTAAAACACGTTTTTTTGGCCCAAAAAGTCGTTTTGTACTGTGCTAGAAAAATTTCAATTTTCAGGCAAAAAAAATGCTAAAACACGTTTTTTTGGCCCAAAAAGTCGATTTGTACAGTGCTAGAAAAATTTCAATTTTCAGGCAAAAAAAATGCTAAAACACGTTTTTTTGGCCCAAAAAGTCGATTTGTACTGTGCTAGAAAAATTTCAATTTTCAGGCAAAAAAAATGCAAAAACACGTTTTTTTTGGCCCAAAAAGTCGATTTGTACAGTGCTAGAAAAATTTCAATTTTCAGGCAAAAAAAATGCTAAAACACGTTTTTTTGGCCCAAAAAGTCGATTTGTACTGTGCTAGAAAAATTTCAATTTTCAGGCAAAAAAAATGCTATAACACGTTTTTTTGGCCCAAAAAGTCGATTTGTACTGTGCTAGAAAAATTTCAATTTTCAGGCAAAAAAAATGCTAAAACACGTTTTTTTGGCCCAAAAAGTCGATTTCTACTGTGCTAGAAAAATTTCAATTTTCAGGCAAAAAAAATGCTAAAACACGTTTTTTTGGCCCAAAAAGTCGATTTGTACTGTGCTAGAAAAATTTCAATTTTCAGGCAAAAAAAATGCTAAAACACGTTTTTTTGGCCCAAAAAGTCGATTTGCACTGTGCTAGAAAAATTTCAATTTTCAGGCAAAAAAAATGCTAAAACACGTTTTTTTAGCCCAAAAAGTCGATTTGTACTGTGCTAGAAAAATTTCAATTTTCAGGCAAAAAAAATGCTAAAACACGTTTTTTTGGCCCAAAAAGTCGATTTGTACAGTGCTAGAAAAATTTCAATTTTCAGGCAAAAAAAATGCTAAAACACGTTTTTTTGGCCCAAAAAGTCGATTTGTACTGTGCTAGAAAAATTTCAATTTTCAGGCAAAAAAAATGCTAAAACACGTTTTTTTGGCCCAAAAAGTCGATTTGTACTGTGCTAGAAAAATTTCAATTTTCAGACAAAAAAAATGCTAAAACACGTTTTTTTGGCCCAAAAAGTCGATTTGTACTGTGCTAGAAAAATTTCAATTTTCAGGCAAAAAAAATGCAAAAACACGTTTTTTTGCCACAAAAAGTCGATTTGTACTGTGCTAGAAAAATTTCAATTTTCAGGCAAAAAAAATGCTAAAACACGTTTTTTTGGCCCAAAAAGTCGATTTGTACTGTGCTAGAAAAATTTCAATTTTCAGGCAAAAAAAATGCTAAAACACGTTTTTTTTGCCCAAAAAGTCGATTTGTACTGTGCTAGAAAAAAATCAATTTTCAGACAAAAAAAATGCTAAAACACGTTTTTTTGGCCCAAAAAGTCGATTTGTACTGTGCTAGAAAAATTTCAATTTTCAGGCAAAAAAAATGCAAAAACACGTTTTTTTGCCCCAAAAAGTCGATTTGTACTGTGCTAGAAAAATTTCAATTTTCAGGCAAAAAAAATGCTAAAACACGTTTTTTTGGCCCAAAAAGTCGATTTGTACTGTGCTAGAAAAATTTCAATTTTCAGGCAAAAAAAATGCTAAAACACGTTTTTTTTGCCCAAAAAGTCGATTTGTACTGTGCTAGAAAAAAATCAATTTTCAGGCAAAAAAAATGCTAAAACACGTTTTTTTGGCCCAAAAAGTCGATTTGTACTGTGCAAGAAAAATTTCAATTTTCAGGCAAAAAAAATGCTAAAACACGTTTTTTGGCCCAAAAAGTCGATTTGTACTGTGCTAGAAAAATTTCAATTTTCAGGAAAAAAAAATGCTAAAACACGTTTTTTTGGCCCAAAAAGTCGATTTGTACTGTGCTAGAAAAATTTCAATTTTCAGGCAAAAAAAATGCTAAAACACGTTTTTTTGGCCCAAAAAGTCGATTTGTACTGTGCTAGAAAAATTTCAATTTTCAGGCAAAAAAAATGCTAAAACACGTTTTTTTGGCCCAAAAAGTCGATTTGTACTGTGCTAGAAAAATTTCAATTTTCAGGCAAAAAAAATGCTAAAACACGTTTTTTTGGCCCAAAAAGTCGATTTGTACTGTGCTAGAAAAAATTCAATTTTCAGGCAAAAAAAATGCAAAAACACGTTTTTTTTGGCCCAAAAAGTCGATTTGTACAGTGCAAGAAAAATTTCAATTTTCAGGCAAAAAAAATGCTAAAACACGTTTTTTTGGCCCAAAAAGTCGATTTGTACTGCGCTAGAAAAATTTCAATTTTCAGGCAAAAAAAATACAAAAACACGTTTTTTTGGCCCAAAAAGTCGATTTGTACAGTGCTAGAAAAATTTCAATTTTCAGGCAAAAAAAAATGCTAAAACACGTTTTTTTGGCCCAAAAAATCGATTTGTACTGTGCTAGAAAAATTTCAATTTTCAGGCAAAAAAAATGCTAAAACACGTTTTTTTGGCCCAAAAAGTCGATTTGTACTGTGCTAGAAAAATTTCAATTTTCAGGCAAAAAAAATGCTAAAACACGTTTTTTTGGCCCAAAAAGTCGATTTGTACTGTGCTAGAAAAAATTCAATTTTCAGGCAAAAAAAATGCTAAAACACGTTTTTTTGGCCCAAAAAGTCGATTTGTACTGTGCTAGAAAAATTTCAATTTTCAGGCAAAAAAAATGCTAAAACACGTTTTTTTGGCCCAAAAAGTCGATTTGTACTGTGCTAGAAAAATTTCAATTTTCAGGCAAAAAAAATGCAAAAACACGTTTTTTTGGCCCAAAAAGTCGATTTGTACAGTGCTAGAAAAATTTCAATTTTCAGGCAAAAAAAATGCTAAAACACGTTTTTTTGGCCCAAAAAGTCGATTTGTACTGTGCTAGAAAAATTTCAATTTTCAGGCAAAAAAAATGCTAAAACACGTTTTTTTGGCCCAAAAAGTCGATTTGTACTGTGCTAGAAAAATTTCAATTTTCAGGCAAAAAAATGCTAAAACACGTTTTTTTGGCCCAAAAAGTCGATTTGTACTGTGCTAGAAAAATTTCAATTTTCAAGCAAAAAAAATGCTAAAACACATTTTTTTGGCCCAAAAAGTCGATTTGTACTGTGCTAGAAAAATTTCAATTTTCAGGCAAAAAAAATGCTAAAACACGTTTTTTTGGCCCAAAAAGTCGATTTGTACTGTGCTAGAAAAATTTCAATTTTCAGGCAAAAAAAATGCAAAAACACGTCTTTTTGGCCCAAAAAGTCGATTTGTACTGTGCTAGAAAAATTTCAATTTTCAGGCAAGAAAAATGCAAAAACACGTTTTTTTGGCCCAAAAAGTCGATTTGTACTGTGCTAGAAAATTTTAATTTTCAGGCAAAAAAAATGCTAAAACACGTTTTTTTGGCCCAAAAAGTCGATTTGTACTGTGCTAGAAAAATTTCAATTTTCAGGCAAAAAAAATGCAAAAACACGTTTTTTTGGCCCAAAAAGTCGATTTGTACTGTGCTAGAAAAATTTCAATTTTCAGGCAAAAAAAATGCTAAAACACGTTTTTTTGGCCCAAAAAGTCGATTTGTACAGTGCTAGAAAAATTTCAATTTTCAGGCAAAAAAAATGCAAAAACACGTTTTTTTGGCCCAAAAAGTCGATTTGTACAGTGCTAGAAAAATTTCAATTTTCAGGCAAAAAAAATGCTAAAACACGTTTTTTTGGCCCAAAAAGTCGATTTGTACTGTGCTAAAAAAAATTCAATTTTCAGGCAAAAAAAATGCTAAAACACGTTTTTTTGGCCCAAAAAGTCGATTTGTACTGTGCTAGAAAAATTTCAATTTTCAGGCAAAAAAAATGCTAAAACACGTTTTTTTGGCCCAAAAAGTCGATTTGTACTGTGCTAGAAAAATTTCAATTTTCAGGCAAAAAAAATGCAAAAACACGTTTTTTTGGCCCAAAAAGTCGATTTGTACTGTGCTAGAAAAATTTCAATTTTCAGGCAAAAAAAATGCAAAAACACGTTTTTTTGGCCCAAAAAGTCGATTTGTACAGTGCTAGAAAAATTTCAATTTTCAGGCAAAAAAAATGCTAAAACACGTTTTTTTTGGCCCAAAAAGTCGATTTGTACTGTGCTAGAAAAATTTCAATTTTCAGGCAAAAAAAATGCAAAAACACGTTTTTTTGGCCCAAAAAGTCGATTTGTACTGTGCTAGAAAAATTTCAATTTTCAGGCAAAAAAAATGCTAAAACACGTTTTTTTGGCCCAAAAAGTCGATTTGTACAGTGCTAGAAAAATTTCAATTTTCAGGCAAAAAAAATGCTAAAACACGTTTTTTTGGCCCAAAAAGTCGATTTGTACTGTGCTAGAAAAATTTCAATTTTCAGGCAAAAAAAATGCAAAAACACGTTTTTTTGGCCCAAAAAGTCGATTTGTACTGTGCTAAAAAAAATTCAATTTTCAGGCAAAAAAAATGCTAAAACACATTTTTTTGGCCCAAAAAGTCGATTTGTACTGTGCTAGAAAAATTTCAATTTTCAGGCAAAAAAAATGCAAAAGCACGTTTTTTTGGCCCAAAAAGTCGATTTGTACTGTGCTAGAAAAATTTCAATTTTCAGGCAAAAAAAATGCTAAAACACGTTTTTTTGGCCCAAAAAGTCGATTTGTACTGTGCTAGAAAAATTTCAATTTTCAGGCAAAAAAAATGCTAAAACACGTTTTTTTGGCCCAAAAAGTCGATTTGTACTGTGCTAGAAAAATTTCAATTTTCAGGCAAAAAAAATGCAAAAACACGTTTTTTTGGCCCAAAAAGTCGATTTGTACTGTGCTAGAAAAATTTCAATTTTCAGGCAAAAAAAATGCAAAAAGACGTTTTTTTGGCCCAAAAAGTCGATTTGTACTGTGCTAAAAAAAATTCAATTTTCAGGCAAAAAAAATGCTAAAACACGTTTTTTTGGCCCAAAAAGTCGATTTGTACAGTGCTAGAAAAATTTCAATTTTCAGGCAAAAAAATGCTAAAACACGTTTTTTTGGCCCAAAAAGTCGATTTGTACTGTGCTAGAAAAATTTCAATTTTCAGGCAAAAAAAATGCTAAAACACGTTTTTTTGGCCCAAAAAGTCGATTTGTACTGTGCTAGAAAAATTTCAATTTTCAGGCAAAAAAAATGCAAAAACACGTTTTTTTGGCCCAAAAAGTCGATTTGTACTGTGCTAAAAAAATTTCAATTTTCAGGCAAAAAAAATGCTAAAACACGTTTTTTTGGCCCAAAAAGTCGATTTGTACTGTGCTAGAAAAATTTCAATTTTCAGGCAAAAAAAATGCAAAAACACGTTTTTTTGGCCCAAAAAGTCGATTTGTACAGTGCTAGAAAAATTTCAATTTTCAGGCAAAAAAAATGCTAAAACACGTTTTTTTGGCCCAAAAAGTCGATTTGTACTGTGCTAGAAAAATTTCAATTTTCAGGCAAAAAAAATGCAAAAACACGTTTTTTTGGCCCAAAAAGTCGATTTGTACTGTGCTAGAAAAATTTCAATTTTCAGGCAAAAAAAATGCAAAAACACGTTTTTTTGGCCCAAAAAGTCGATTTGTACTGTGCTAGAAAAATTTCAATTTTCAGGCAAAAAAAATGCTAAAACACGTTTTTTTGGCCCAAAAAGTCGATTTGTACTGTGCTAGAAAAATTTCAATTTTCAGGCAAAAAAAATGCAAAAACACGTTTTTTTGGCCCAAAAAGTCGATTTGTACTGTGCTAAAAAAAAATCAATTTTCAGGCAAAAAAAATGCAAAAACACGTTTTTTTGGCCCAAAAAGTCGATTTGTACAGTGCTAGAAAAATTTCAATTTTCAGGCAAAAAAATGCTAAAACACGTTTTTTTGGCCCAAAAAGTCGATTTGTACTGTGCTAGAAAAATTTCAATTTTCAGGCAAAAAAAATGCAAAAACACATTTTTTTGGCCCAAAAAGTCGATTTGTACTGTGCTAGAAAAAATTCAATTTTCAGGCAAAAAAAATGCAAAAACACGTTTTTTTGGCCCAAAAAGTCGATTTGTACAGTGCTAGAAAAATTTCAATTTTCAGGCAAAAAAAATGCTAAAACACGTTTTTTTGGCCCAAAAAGTCGATTTGTACTGTGCTAGAAAAAATTCAATTTTCAGGCAAAAAAAATGCTAAAACACGTTTTTTTGGCCCAAAAAGTCGATTTGTACTGTGCTAGAAAAATTTCAATTTTCAGGCAAAAAAAATGCTAAAACACGTTTTTTTGGCCCAAAAAGTCGATTTGTACTGTGCTAGAAAAATTTCAATTTTCAGGCAAAAAAAATGCTAAAACACGTTTTTTTGGCCCAAATAGTCGATTTGTACTGTGCTAGAAAAATTTCAATTTTCAGGCAAAAAAAATGCTAAAACACGTTTTTTTGGCCCAAAAAGTCGATTTGTACTGTGCTAGAAAAATTTCAATTTTCAGGCAAAAAAAATGCTAAAACACGTTTTTTTGGCCCAAAAAGTCGATTTGTACTGTGCTAGAAAAATTTCAATTTTCAGGCAAAAAAAATGCTGAAACACGTTTTTTTGGCCCAAAAAGTCGATTTGTACAGTGCTAGAAAAATTTCAATTTTCAGGCAAAAAAAATGCAAAAACACGTTTTTTTGGCCCAAAAAGTCGATTTGTACAGTGCTAGAAAAATTTCAATTTTCAGGCAAAAAAATGCAGAAACACGTTTTTTTGGCCCAAAAAGTCGATTTGTACAGTGCTAGAAAAATTTCAATTTTCAGGCAAAAAAAATGCTAAAACACGTTTTTTTGGCCCAAAAAGTCGATTTGTACTGTGCTAGAAAAAAATCAATTTTCAGGCAAAAAAAATGCTAAAACACGTTTTTTTGGCCCAAAAAGTCGATTTGTACTGTGCTAGAAAAATTTCAATTTTCAGGCAAAAAAAATGCTAAAACACGTTTTTTTGGCCCAAAAAGTCGATTTGTACTGTGCTAGAAAAATTTCAATTTTCAGGCAAAAAAAATGCTAAAACACGTTTTTTTGGTCCAAATAGTCGATTTGTACTGTGCTAGAAAAATTTCAATTTTCAGGCAAAAAAAATGCTAAAACACGTTTTTTTGGCCCAAAAAGTCGATTTGTACTGTGCTAGAAAAATTTCAATTTTCAGGCAAAAAAAATGCTAAAACACGTTTTTTTGGCCCAAAAAGTCGATTTGTACTGTGCTAGAAAAATTTCAATTTTCAGGCAAAAAAAATGCTAAAACACGTTTTTTTGGCCCAAAAAGTCGATTTGTACAGTGCTAGAAAAATTTCAATTTTCAGGCAAAAAAAATGCAAAAACACGTTTTTTTGGCCCAAAAAGTCGATTTGTACAGTGCTAGAAAAATTTCAATTTTCAGGCAAAAAAAATGCTAAAACACGTTTTTTTGGCCCAAAAAGTCGATTTGTACAGTGCTAGAAAAATTTCAATTTTCAGGCAAAAAAAATGCAAAAACACGTTTTTTTGGCCCAAAAAGTCGATTTGTACTGTGCTAGAAAAATTTCAATTTTCAGGCAAAAAAAATGCTAAAACACGTTTTTTTGGCCCAAAAAGTCGATTTGTACTGTGCTAGAAAAATTTCAATTTTCAGGCAAAAAAAAATGCAAAAACACGTTTTTTTGGCCCAAAAAGTCGATTTGTACTGTGCTAAAAAAATTTCAATTTTCAGGCAAAAAAAATGCAAAAACACGTTTTTTTGGCCCAAAAAGTCGATTTGTACTGTGCTAAAAAAAATTCAATTTTCAGGCAAAAAAAATGCTAAAACACGTTTTTTTGGCCCAAAAAGTCGATTTGTACAGTGCTAGAAAAATTTTAATTTTCAGGCAAAAAAAATGCTAAAACACGTTTTTTTGGCCCAAAAAGTCGATTTGTACAGTGCTAGAAAAATTTCAATTTTCAGGCAAAAAAAATGCAAAAACACGTTTTTTTGGCCCAAAAAGTCGATTTGTACTGTGCTAAAAAAAATTCAATTTTCAGGCAAAAAAAATGCAAAAACACGTTTTTTTGGCCCAAAAAGTCGATTTGTACAGTGCTAGAAAAATTTCAATTTTCAGGCAAAAAAATGCTAAAACACGTTTTTTTGGCCCAAAAAGTCGATTTGTACTGTGCTAGAAAAATTTCAATTTTCAGGCAAAAAAAATGCAAAAACACGTTTTTTTGGCCCAAAAAGTCGATTTGTACTGTGCTAAAAAAAATTCAATTTTCAGGCAAAAAAAATGCAAAAACACGTTTTTTTGGCCCAAAAAGTCGATTTGTACTGTGCTAAAAAAAATTCAATTTTCAGGCAAAAAAAATGCTAAAACACGTTTTTTTGGCCCAAAAAGTCGATTTGTACAGTGCTAGAAAAATTTTAATTTTCAGGCAAAAAAAATGCTAAAACACGTTTTTTTGGCCCAAAAAGTCGATTTGTACAGTGCTAGAAAAATTTCAATTTTCAGGCAAAAAAAATGCAAAAACACGTTTTTTTGGCCCAAAAAGTCGATTTGTACTGTGCTAAAAAAAATTCAATTTTCAGGCAAAAAAAATGCAAAAACACGTTTTTTTGGCCCAAAAAGTCGATTTGTACAGTGCTAGAAAAATTTCAATTTTCAGGCAAAAAAATGCTAAAACACGTTTTTTTGGCCCAAAAAGTCGATTTGTACTGTGCTAGAAAAATTTCAATTTTCAGGCAAAAAAAATGCAAAAACACGTTTTTTTGGCCCAAAAAGTCGATTTGTACTGTGCTAGAAAAATTTCAATTTTCAGGCAAAAAAAATGCAAAAACACGTTTTTTTGGCCCAAAGAGTCGATTTGTACAGTGCTAGAAAAATTTCAATTTTCAGGCAAAAAAAATGCTAAAACACGTTTTTTTGGCCCAAAAAGTCGATTTGTACTGTGCTAGAGAAATTTCAATTTTCAGGCAAAAAAAATGCTAAAACACGTTTTTTTGGCCCAAAAAGTCGATTTGTACTGTGCTAGAAAAATTTCAATTTTCAGGCAAAAAAAATGCTAAAACACGTTTTTTTGGCCCAAAAAGTCGATTTGTACTGTGCTAGAAAAATTTCAATTTTCAGGCAAAAAAAATGCTAAAACACGTTTTTTTGGCCCAAAAAGTCGATTTGTACTGTGCTAGAAAAATTTCAATTTTCAGGCAAAAAAAATGCAAAAACACGTTTTTTTGGCCCAAAAAGTCGATTTGTACTGTGCTAGAAAAATTTCAATTTTCAGGCAAAAAAAATGCAAAAACACGTTTTTTTGGCCCAAAAAGTCGATTTGTACTGTGCTAGAAAAATTTCAATTTTCAGGCAAAAAAAATGCAAAAACACGTTTTTTTGGCCCAAAAAGTCGATTTGTACAGTGCTAGAAAAATTTCAATTTTCAGGCAAAAAAAATGCAAAAACACGTTTTTTTGGCCCAAAAAGTCGATTTGTACAGTGCTAGAAAAATTTCAATTTTCAGGCAAAAAAAATGCAAAAACACGTTTTTATGGCCCAAAAAGTCGATTTGTACTGTGCTAGAAAAATTTCAATTTTCAGGCCAAAAAAATGCAAAAACACGTTTTTTTGGCCCAAAAAGTCGATTTGTACTGTGCTAGAAAAATTTCAATTTTCAGGCAAAAAAAATGCAAAAAAACGTTTTTTTGGCCCAAAAAGTCGATTTGTACTGTGCTAGAAAAATTTCAATTTTCAGGCAAAAAAAATGCAAAAACACGTTTTTTTGGCCCAAAAAGTCGATTTGTACTGTGCTAAAAAAATTTCAATTTTCAGGCAAAAAAAATGCAAAAACACGTTTTTTTGGCCCAAAAAGTCGATTTGTACAGTGCTAGAAAAATTTCAATTTTCAGGCAAAAAAATGCTAAAACACGTTTTTTTGGCCCAAAAAGTCGATTTGTACTGTGCTAGAAAAATTTCAATTTTCAGGCAAAAAAAATGCAAAAACACGTTTTTTTGGCCCAAAAAGTCGATTTGTACTGTGCTAGAAAAATTTCAATTTTCAGGCAAAAAAAATGCTAAAACACGTTTTTTTGGCCCAAAAAGTCGATTTGTACTGTGCTAGAAAAATTTCAATTTTCAGGCAAAAAAAATGCTAAAACACGTTTTTTTGGCCCAAAAAGTCGATTTGTACAGTGCTAGAAAAATTTCAATTTTCAGGCAAAAAAAATGCAAAAACACGTTTTTTTGGCCCAAAAAGTCGATTTGTACAGTGCTAGAAAAATTTCAATTTTCAGGCAAAAAAAATGCAGAAACACGTTTTTTTGGCCCAAAAAGTCGATTTGTACAGTGCTAGAAAAATTTCAATTTTCAGGCAAAAAAAATGCAAAAACACGTTTTTTTGGCCCAAAAAGTCGATTTGTACTGTGCTAGAAAAATTTCAATTTTCAGGCAAAAAAAATGCTAAAACACGTTTTTTTGGCCCAAAAAGTCGATTTGTACTGTGCTAGAAAAATTTCAATTTTCAGGCAAAAAAAATGCAAAAACACGTTTTTTTGGCCCAAAAAGTCGATTTGTACTGTGCTAAAAAAATTTCAATTTTCAGGCAAAAAAAATGCAAAAACACGTTTTTTTGGCCCAAAAAGTCGATTTGTACTGTGCTAAAAAAAATTCAATTTTCAGGCAAAAAAAATGCTAAAACACGTTTTTTTGGCCCAAAAAGTCGATTTGTACAGTGCTAGAAAAATTTTAATTTTCAGGCAAAAAAAATGCTAAAACACGTTTTTTTGGCCCAAAAAGTCGATTTGTACAGTGCTAGAAAAATTTCAATTTTCAGGCAAAAAAAATGCAAAAACACGTTTTTTTGGCCCAAAAAGTCGATTTGTACTGTGCTAAAAAAAATTCAATTTTCAGGCAAAAAAAATGCAAAAACACGTTTTTTTGGCCCAAAAAGTCGATTTGTACAGTGCTAGAAAAATTTCAATTTTCAGGCAAAAAAATGCTAAAACACGTTTTTTTGGCCCAAAAAGTCGATTTGTACTGTGCTAGAAAAATTTCAATTTTCAGGCAAAAAAAATGCAAAAACACGTTTTTTTGGCCCAAAAAGTCGATTTGTACTGTGCTAGAAAAATTTCAATTTTCAGGCAAAAAAAATGCAAAAACACGTTTTTTTGGCCCAAAGAGTCGATTTGTACAGTGCTAGAAAAATTTCAATTTTCAGGCAAAAAAAATGCTAAAACACGTTTTTTTGGCCCAAAAAGTCGATTTGTACTGTGCTAGAGAAATTTCAATTTTCAGGCAAAAAAAATGCTAAAACACGTTTTTTTGGCCCAAAAAGTCGATTTGTACTGTGCTAGAAAAATTTCAATTTTCAGGCAAAAAAAATGCTAAAACACGTTTTTTTGGCCCAAAAAGTCGATTTGTACTGTGCTAGAAAAAATTCAATTTTCAGGCAAAAAAAATGCTAAAACACGTTTTTTTGGCCCAAAAAGTCGATTTGTACTGTGCTAGAAAAATTTCAATTTTCAGGCAAAAAAAATGCAAAAACACGTTTTTTTGGCCCAAAAAGTCGATTTGTACTGTGCTAGAAAAATTTCAATTTTCAGGCAAAAAAAATGCAAAAACACGTTTTTTTGGCCCAAAAAGTCGATTTGTACTGTGCTAGAAAAATTTCAATTTTCAGGCAAAAAAAATGCAAAAACACGTTTTTTTGGCCCAAAAAGTCGATTTGTACAGTGCTAGAAAAATTTCAATTTTCAGGCAAAAAAAATGCAAAATCACGTTTTTTTGGCCCAAAAAGTCGATTTGTACAGTGCTAGAAAAATTTCAATTTTCAGGCAAAAAAAATGCAAAAACACGTTTTTTTGGCCCAAAAAGTCGATTTGTACTGTGCTAGAAAAATTTCAATTTTCAGGCCAAAAAAATGCAAAAACACGTTTTTTTGGCCCAAAAAGTCGATTTGTACTGTGCTAGAAAAATTTCAATTTTCAGGCAAAAAAAATGCAAAAAAACGTTTTTTTGGCCCAAAAAGTCGATTTGTACTGTGCTAGAAAAATTTCAATTTTCAGGCAAAAAAAATGCAAAAACACGTTTTTTTGGCCCAAAAAGTCGATTTGTACTGTGCTAAAAAAATTTCAATTTTCAGGCAAAAAAAATGCAAAAACACGTTTTTTTGGCCCAAAAAGTCGATTTGTACAGTGCTAGAAAAATTTCAATTTTCAGGCAAAAAAATGCTAAAACACGTTTTTTTGGCCCAAAAAGTCGATTTGTACTGTGCTAGAAAAATTTCAATTTTCAGGCAAAAAAAATGCAAAAACACGTTTTTTTGGCCCAAAAAGTCGATTTGTACTGTGCTAGAAAAATTTCAATTTTCAGGCAAAAAAAATGCTAAAACACGTTTTTTTGGCCCAAAAAGTCGATTTGTACTGTGCTAGAAAAATTTCAATTTTCAGGCAAAAAAAATGCTAAAACACGTTTTTTTTGGCCCAAATAGTCGATTTGTACTGTGCTAGAAAAATTTCAATTTTCAGGCAAAAAAAATGCTAAAACACGTTTTTTTGGCCCAAAAAGTCGATTTGTACTGTGCTAGAAAAATTTCAATTTTCAGGCAAAAAAAATGCTAAAACACGTTTTTTTGGCCCAAAAAGTCGATTTGTACTGTGCTAGAAAAATTTCAATTTTCAGGCAAAAAAAATGCAAAAACACGTTTTTTTGGCCAAAAAAGTCGATTTGTACAGTGCTAGAAAAATTTCAATTTTCAGGCAAAAAAAATGCAAAAACACGTTTTTTTGGCCCAAAAAGTCGATTTGTACAGTGCTAGAAAAATTTCAATTTTCAGGCAAAAAAAATGCAAAAACACGTTTTTTTGGCCCAAAAAGTCGATTTGTACAGTGCTAGAAAAATTTCAATTTTCAGGCAAAAAAAATGCAAAAACACGTTTTTTTGGCCCAAAAAGTCGATTTGTACTGTGCTAGAAAAATTTCAATTTTCAGGCAAAAAAAATGCTAAAACACGTTTTTTTGGCCCAAAAAGTCGATTTGTACTGTGCTAGAAAAATTTCAATTTTCAGGCAAAAAAAATGCAAAAACACGTTTTTTTGGCCCAAAAAGTCGATTTGTACTGTGCTAAAAAAATTTCAATTTTCAGGCAAAAAAAATGCAAAAACACGTTTTTTTGGCCCAAAAAGTCGATTTGTACTGTGCTAAAAAAAAATCAATTTTCAGGCAAAAAAAATGCTAAAACACGTTTTTTTGGCCCAAAAAGTCGATTTGTACAGTGCTAGAAAAATTTCAATTTTCAGACAAAAAAAATGCAAAAACACGTTTTTTTGGCCCAAAAAGTCGATTTGTACTGTGCTAGAAAAATTTCAATTTTCAGGCAAAAAAAATGCAAAAACACGTTTTTTTGGCCCAAAAAGTCGATTTGTACTGTGCTAGAAAAATTTCAATTTTCAGGCAAAAAAAATGCAAAAACACGTTTTTTTGGCCCAAAAAGTCGATTTGTACTGTGCTAGAAAAATTTCAATTTTCAGGCAAAAAAAATGCTAAAACACGTTTTTTTGGCCCAAAAAGTCGATTTGTACAGTGCTAGAAAAATTTCAATTTTCAGGCAAAAAAAATGCAAAAACACGTTTTTTTGGCCCAAAAAGTCGATTTGTACTGTGCTAGAAAAATTTCAATTTTCAGGCAAAAAAAATGCAAAAACACGTTTTTTTGGCCCAAAAAGTCGATTTGTACAGTGCTAGAAAAATTTCAATTTTCAGGCAAAAAAAATGCAAAAACACGTTTTTTTGGCCCCAAAAGTCGATTTGTACTGTGCAAGAAAAATTTCAATTTTCAGGCAAAAAAAATGCAAAAACACGTTTTTTTGGCCCAAAAAGTCGATTTGTACTGTGCTAGAAAAATTTCAATTTTCAGGCAAAAAAAATGCAAAAACACGTTTTTTTGGCCCAAAAAGTCGATTTGTACTGTGCTAGAAAAATTTCAATTTTCAGGCAAAAAAAATGCAAAAACACGTTTTTTTGGCCCAAAAAGTCGATTTGTACAGTGCTAGAAAAATTTCAATTTTCAGGCAAAAAAAATGCTAAAACACGTTTTTTTGGCCCAAAAAGTCGATTTGTACTGTGCTAGAAAAATTTCAATTTTCAGGCAAAAAAAATGCAAAAACACGTTTTTTTGGCCCAAAAAGTCGATTTGTACTGTGCTAGAAAAATTTCAATTTTCAGGCAAAAAAAATGCAAAAACACGTTTTTTTGGCACAAAAAGTCGATTTGTACAGTGCTAGAAAAATTTCAATTTTCAGGCAAAAAAAATGCTAAAACACGTTTTTTTAGCCCAAAAAGTCGATTTGTACTGTGCTAGAAAAATTTCAATTTTCAGGCAAAAAAAATGCAAAAACACGTTTTTTTGGCCCAAAAAGTCGATTTGTACTGTGCTAGAAAAAAATCAATTTTCAGGCAAAAAAAATGCTAAAACACGTTTTTTTGGCCCAAAAAGTCGATTTGTACTGTGCTAGAAAAATTTCAATTTTCAGGCAAAAAAAATGCAAAAACACGTTTTTTTGGCCCAAAAAGTCGATTTGTACAGTGCTAGAAAAATTTCAATTTTCAGGCAAGAAAAATGCTAAAACACGTTTTTTTGGCCCAAAAAGTCGATTTGTACTGTGCTAGAAAAAATTCAATTTTCAGGCAAAAAAAATGCAAAAACACGTTTTTTTGGCCCAAAAAGTCGATTTGTACTGTGCTAGAAAAATTTCAATTTTCAGGCAAAAAAAATGCAAAAACACGTTTTTTGGCCCAAAAAGTCGATTTGTACAGTGCTAGAAAAATTTCAATTTTCAGGGAAAAAAAAAAATGCTAAAACACGTTTTTTTGGCCCAAAAAGTCGATTTGTACTGTGCTAGAAAAATTTCAATTTTCAGGCAAAAAAAATGCAAAAACACGTTTTTTTGGCCCAAAAAGTCGATTTGTACTGTGCTAGAAAAATTTCAATTTTCAGGCAAAAAAAATGCTAAAACACGTTTTTTTGGCCCAAAAAGTCGATTTGTACTGTGCTAGAAAAATTTCATTTTTCAGGCAAAAAAAATGCAAAAACACGTTTTTTTGGCCCAAAAAGTCGATTTGTACTGTGCTAGAAAAATTTCAATTTTCAGGCAAAAAAAATGCAAAAACACGTTTTTTTGGCCCAAAAAGTCAATTTGTACTGTGCTAGAAAAATTTCAATTTTCAGGCAAAAAAAATGCTAAAACACGTTTTTTTGGCCCAAAAAGTCGATTTGTACTGTGCTAGAAAAATTTCAATTTTCAGGCAAAAAAAATGCAAAAACACGTTTTTTTGGCCCAAAAAGTCGATTTGTACTGTGCTAAAAAAATTTCAATTTTCAGGCAAAAAAAATGCAAAAACACGTTTTTTTGGCCCAAAAAGTCGATTTGTACAGTGCTAGAAAAATTTCAATTTTCAGCCAAAAAAATGCTAAAACACGTTTTTTTGGCCCAAAAAGTCGATTTGTACTGTGCTAGAAAAATTTCAATTTTCAGGCAAAAAAAATGCAAAAACACGTTTTTTTGGCCCAAAAAGTCGATTTGTACTGTGCTAGAAAAATTTCAATTTTCAGGCAAAAAAAATGCAAAAACACGTTTTTTTGGCCCAAAAAGTCGATTTGTACAGTGCTAGAAAAATTTCAATTTTCAGGCAAAAAAAATGCTAAAACACGTTTTTTTGGCCCAAAAAGTCGATTTGTACAGTGCTAGAAAAATTTCAATTTTCAGGCAAAAAAAATGCAAAAACACGTTTTTTTGGCCCAAAAAGTCGATTTGTACAGTGCTAGAAAAATTTCAATTTCAGGCAAAAAAAATGCAAAAACACGTTTTTTTGGCCCAAAAAGTCGATTTGTACTGTGCTAAAAAAAATTCAATTTTCAGGAAAAAAAAATGCTAAAACACGTTTTTTTGGCCCAAAAAGTCGATTTGTACTGTGCTAGAAAAATTTCAATTTTCAGGCAAAAAAAATGCTAAAACACGTTTTTTTGGCCCAAAAAGTCGATTTGTACTGTGCTAGAAAAATTTCAATTTTCAGGCAAAAAAAATGCTAAAACACGTTTTTTTGGCCCAAAAAGTCGATTTGTACTGTGCTAGAAAAATTTCAATTTTCAGGCAAAAAAAATGCAAAAACACGTTTTTTTGGCCCAAAAAGTCGATTTGTACAGTGCTAGAAAAATTTCAATTTTCAGGCAAAAAAAATGCTAAAACACGTTTTTTTTGGCCCAAAAAGTCGATTTGTACTGTGCTAGAAAAATTTCAATTTTCAGGCAAAAAAAATGCAAAAACACGTTTTTTTGGCCCAAAAAGTCGATTTGTACTGTGCTAGAAAAATTTCAATTTTCAGGCAAAAAAAATGCTAAAACACGTTTTTTTGGCCCAAAAAGTCGATTTGTACAGTGCTAGAAAAATTTCAATTTTCAGGCAAAAAAAATGCTAAAACACGTTTTTTTGGCCCAAAAAGTCGATTTGTACTGTGCTAGAAAAATTTCAATTTTCAGGCAAAAAAAATGCAAAAACACGTTTTTTTGGCCCAAAAAGTCGATTTGTACTGTGCTAAAAAAAATTCAATTTTCAGGCAAAAAAAATGCTAAAACACATTTTTTTGGCCCAAAAAGTCGATTTGTACTGTGCTAGAAAAATTTCAATTTTCAGGCAAAAAAAATGCAAAAACACGTTTTTTTGGCCCAAAAAGTCGATTTGTACTGTGCTAGAAAAATTTCAATTTTCAGGCAAAAAAAATGCAAAAGCACGTTTTTTTGGCCCAAAAAGTCGATTTGTACTGTGCTAGAAAAATTTCAATTTTCAGGCAAAAAAAATGCTAAAACACGTTTTTTTGGCCCAAAAAGTCGATTTGTACTGTGCTAGAAAAATTTCAATTTTCAGGCAAAAAAAATGCTAAAACACGTTTTTTTGGCCCAAAAAGTCGATTTGTACTGTGCTAGAAAAATTTCAATTTTCAGGCAAAAAAAATGCAAAAACACGTTTTTTTGGCCCAAAAAGTCGATTTGTACTGTGCTAGAAAAATTTCAATTTTCAGGCAAAAAAAATGCAAAAACACGTTTTTTTGGCCCAAAAAGTCGATTTGTACTGTGCTAAAAAAAATTCAATTTTCAGGCAAAAAAAATGCTAAAA
>JAWZYT010000702.1:250000-355172 GCA_034508575.1 Petrolisthes manimaculis | reverse complement strand
ACTATATTAACTCTACTATTTTAACTCTACTATTTTAAACTCTACTATTTATAACTCTACTATTTAAACTCTACTATTTAAACTCTACTATTTAAACTCTACTATTTAAACTCTACTATTTAAACTCTACTATTTAAACTCTACTATTTAAACTCTACTATTTAAACTCTACTATTTAAACTCTTACTATTTAAACTCTACTATTTAAACTCTACTATTTAAACTCTACTATTTAAACTCTACTATTTAAACTCTACTATTTAAACTCTACTATTTAAACACTACTATTTAAACTCTATTATTTAAACTCTACTATTTAAACTCTACTATTTAAAATCTACTATTTAAAATCTACTATTTAAACTCTACTATATAAACTCTACTATATAAACTCTACTATTTAAACTCTACTATTTAAACTCTACTATTTAAACTCTACTATTTAAACTCTACTATTTAAACTTTACTATTTAAACTCTACTATTTAAACTCTACTATTTAAACTGTACTATTTAAACTCTACTATCTAAACTCTACTATCTAAAATCTACTATCTAAACTCTACTATCTAAAATCTACTATCTAAACTCTACTATCTAAATTCTACTATCTAAACTCTACTATCTAAACTCTACTATCTAAACTCTACTATCTAAACTCTACTATTTAAACTCTACTATTTAAACTCTACTATTTAAACTCTACTATTTAAACTATACTTTTTAAACTCTACTATTTAAACTCTACTATTTAAACTCTACTATTTAAACTCTACTATTTAAACTCTACTATCTAAACTCTAATATCTAAACTCTACTATCTAAACTCTACTATCTAAACTCTACTATCTAAACTCTACTATCTAAAATCTACTATCTAAACTCTACTATCTAAACTCTATTGTCTAAACTTTACTGTCTAAACTCTACTGTCTAAATTTTACTGTCTAAACTCTACTATCTAAACTCTACTGTCTAAACTCTACTGTCTAAACTCTACTATCTAAACTCTACTGTCTAAACTCTACTATCTAAACTCTACTATTTAAACTCTACTATTTAAACTCTACTATTTAAACTCTACTATTTAAGTTTTACTATTTAAACTCTACTATTTAAACTCTACTATTTAAACTCTACTATTTTAACTCTACTACTATTTAAACTCTACTATTTAAACTCTACTATTTAAACTCTACTATCTAAACTCTACTATCTAAACTCTACTATCTAAACTCTACTATCTAAACTCTACTGTCTAAACTCTACTATCTAAACTCTACTATCTAAACTCTATTATCTAAACTCTACTATCTAAACTTTACTATCTAAACTCTACTGTCTAAACTCTACTGTCTAAACTCTACTATTTAAACTCTACTATTTAAACTCTACTATTTAAACTCTACTATTTAAACTTTACTATTTAAACTCTACTATTTAAACTCTACTGTTAAAATTCTACTATTTAAACTCTACTATCTAAACTCTACTATCTAAAATCTACTATCTAAACTCTACTATCTAAAATCTACTATCTAAACTCTACTATCTAAACTCTACTATCTAAACTCTACTATCTAAACTCTACTATCTAAACTCTACTATCTAAACTCTACTATCTAGACTCTACTATCTAAACTCTACTATTTAAACTCTACTATTTAAACTCTACTATTTAAACTCTACTATTTAAACTCTACTATTTAAGTTTTACTATTTAAACTCTACTATTTAAACTCTACTATTTAAACTCTACTATTTTAACTCTACTACTATTTAAACTCTACTATTTAAACTCTACTATTTAAACTCTACTATTTAAACTCTACTATCTAAACTCTACTATCTAAACTCTACTATCTAAACTCTACTATCTAAACTCTACTATCTAAAATCTACTATCTAAACTCTACTATCTAAACTCTATTGTCTAAACTCTACTGTCTAAACTCTACTGTCTAAATTTTACTGTCTAAACTCTACTATCTAAACTCTACTGTCTAAACTCTACTGTCTAAACTCTACTATCTAAACTCTACTGTCTAAACTCTACTATCTAAACTCTACTATTTAAACTCTTCTATCTAAACTCTACTATCTAAACTCTACTAACTAAACTCTACTATCTAAACTCTACTATCTAAACTCTACTATCTAAACTCTACTATCTAAACTCTACTATCTAAACTCTACTGTCTAAACTCTACTATCTAAACTCTACTATCTAAACTCTACTATCTAAACTCTACTATCTAAACTCTACTATCTAAACACTACTATCTAAACTCTACTATCTAAACTCTACTATCTAAACTCTACTAACTAAACTCTACTATCTAAACGCTACTATCTAAACTCTACTATTTAAACTCTACTATGTATACTCTACTATGTAAACTCTACTATTTAAACTCTACTATTTAAACTCTACTATTTAAACTCTACTATTTAAACTCTACTATTTTAACCCTACTATTTTAACTCTACTATTTTAACTCTACTATTTTAACTCTACTATTTTAACTTTACTATTTTAACTCTACTATTTTAACTCTACTATTTTAACTCTACTATTTAAACTCTACTATTTAAACTCTACTATTTATACTCTACTATTTAAACTCTACTATTTAAACTCTACTATTAAACTCTACTATTTAAACTCTACTATTTAAACTCTACTATTTAAACTCTATTACTTAAACTCTACTATTTAAACTACTTAAACTTACTATTTAAACTCTACTATTTAAACTCTACTATTTAAACTCTACTATTTAAACTCTACTATTTAAACTCTACTATTTAAACTCTACTATTTAAACTCTACTATTTAAACTCTACTATTTAAACTCTACTATTTAAACTCTACTATTTAAAATCTACTATTTAAAATCTACTATATAAACTCTACTATATAAACTCTACTATATAAACTCTACTATATAAACTCTACTATTTAAACTCTACTATTTAAACTCTACTATTTAAACTCTACTATTTAAACTTTACTATTTAAACTCTACTATTTAAACTCTACTGTTTAAACTCTACTATTAAACTCTACTATCTAAAATCTATCTCTAAAATCTACTATCTAAACTCTACTATCTAAACTCTACTATCTAAACTCTACTATCTAACTCTACTATCTAAACTCTACTATCTAAACTCTACTATCTAAACTCTACTATCTAAACTCTACTATTTAAACTCTACTATTTAAACTCTACTATTTAAACTCTACTATTTAAACTCTACTATTTAAACTCTACTATTTAAACTCTACTATTTAAACTCTACTATTTAAACTCTACTATTTAAACTCTACTATTTAAACTCTACTATCTAAACTCTACTATCTAAACTCTACTATCTAAACTCTACTATCTAAACTCTATCTAACTACTATCTAAACTCTACTATCTAAACTCTACTATCTAAACTCTACTAGTCTAAACTCTACTATCTAAACTCTACTGTCTAAACTTTACCGTCTAAACTCTACTATCTAAACTCTACTGTCTAAACTCTACTGTCTAAACTCTACTATCTAAACTCTACTGTCTAAACTCTACTATCTAAACTCTACTATTTAAACTCTTCTGTCTAAACTCTACTATCTAAACTCTACTAACTAAACTCTACTATCTAAACTCTACTATCTAAACTCTACTATCTAAACTCTACTATCTAAACTCTACTATCTAAACTCTATTATCTAAACTCTACTATCTAAACTCTTCTATCTAAACTCTACTATCTAAACTCTACTATCTAAACTCTACTATTTAAACTCTACTATCTAAACTCTACTATCTAATCTCTACTATCTAAACTCTACTATCTAAACTCTGCTATTTAAACTCTACTATCTAAACTCTACTATCTAATCTCTACTATCTAAACTCTATTATCTAAACTCTACTATCTAAACTCTTCTATCTAAACTCTACTATCTAAACTCTTCTATCTAAACTCTACTATTTAAACTCTACTATTTAAACTCTACTATTTAAACTCTACTATTTAAACTCTACTATTTAAACTCTACTATTTAAGTTTTACTATTTAAACTCTACTATTTAAACTCTACTATCTAAACTCTATTATTTAAACTCTAATATTTAAACATTACTATTTAAACTCTACTATTTAAACTCTACTATTTAAACTCTACTATTTAAACTCTACTATTTAAACTCTACTATTTAAACTCTACTATTTAAACACTACTATTTAAATTCTACTATTTAAACTCTACTATTTAAACTCTACTATTTAAAATCTACTATTTAAACTCTACTATTTAAACTCTACTATATAAACTCTACTATATAAACTCTACTATTTAAACTCTACTATTTAAACTCTACTATTTAAACTCTACGATTTAAACTCTAGTATTTAAACTTTACTATTTAAACTCTACTATTTAAACTCTACTATTTAAATTCTACTATTTAAACTCTACTATCTAAACTCTACTATCTAAACTCTACTATCTAAAATTTACTATCTAAACTCTACTATCTAAACTCTACTATCTAAACTCTACTATCTAAACTCTACTATCTAAACTCTACTATCTAAACTCTACTATCTAATCTCTACTATCTAAACTCTACTATCTAAACTCTATTATCTAAACTCTACTATTTAAACTCTACTATTTAAACTCTACTATTTAAACTCTACTATTTAAACTCTACTATTTAAACTCTACTTTTTAAACTCTACTATTTAAACTCTACTATTTAAACTCTACTATTTAAACTCTACTATTTAAACTCTACTATTTAAACTCTACTATCTAAACTCTTCTATCTAAACTCTACTATCTAAACTCTACTATCTAAACTCTACTATATAAACTCTACTGTCTAAACTCTACTATCTAAACTCTACTATCTAAACTCTACTATCTAAACTCTACTATCTAAACTCTACTATCTAAACTCTATTATCTAAACTCTACTATCTAAACTCTACTATCTAAACTCTACTATCTAAACTCTACTATCTAAACTCTACTATCTAAACTCTACTATCTAAACTCTACTATCGAAACTCTACTATCTAAACTCTACTATCTAAACTCTACTATTTAAACTCTACTATTTAAACTCTACTATTTAAACTCTACTATTTAAACTCTACTATTTAAACTCTACTATTTAAACTCTACTATTTAAACTCTACTATTTAAACTCTACTATTTAAACTCTACTATTTTAACTCTACTATTTAAACTCTACTATTTAAACACTACTATTTAAACACTACTATTTAAACTCTACTATTTAAACTCTACTATTTAAACTCTACTATTTAAACATTACTATTTAAACTCTACTATTTAAACTCTACTATTTAAACTCTACTATTTAAACATTACTATTTAAATTCTACTATTAAAACTCTACTATTTAAACTCTACTATTTAAACTCTACTATTTAAACTCTACTATTTAAACTCTACTATTTAAACTCTACTATTTAAACTCTACTATTTAAACTCTACTATTTAAACTCTACTATTTAAACTCTACTATTTAAACTCTACTATTTAAACTCTACTATCTAAACTCTACTATCTAAACTCTACTATCTAAACTCTACTATCTAAACTCTACTATCTAAACTCTACTATCTAAACTCTACTATCTAAACTCTACTATCTAAACTCTACTATCTAAACTCTATTAAGTAAACTCTACTATCTAAACGCTACTATCTAAACTCTACTATTTAAACTCTACTATGAATACTCTACTATGTAAACTCTACTATGTAAACTCTACTATTTAAACTCTACTATTTAAACTCTACTATTTAAACTCTACTATTTTAACCCTACTATTTTAACTCTACTATTTTAACTCTACTATTTTAACTCTACTATTTTAACTCTACTATATTAACTCTACTATTTTAACTCTACTATTTTAACTCTACTATTTAAACTCTACTATTTAAACTCTACTATTTATACTCTACTATTTAAACTCTACTATTTAAACTCTACTATTTAAACTCTACTATTTAAACTCTACTATTTAAACTCTACTATTTAAACTCTACTATTTAAACTCTATTATTTAAACTCTACTATTTAAACATTACTATTTAAACTCTACTATTTAAACTCTACTATTTAAACTCTACTATTTAAACTCTACTATTTAAACTCTACTATTTAAACTCTACTATTTAAACACTACTATTTAAACTCTATTATTTAAACTCTACTATTTAAACTCTACTATTTAAAATCTACTATTTAAAATCTACTATTTAAACTCTACTATATAAACTCTACTATATAAACTCTACTATTTAAACTCTACTATTTAAACTCTACTATTTAAACTCTACTATTTAAACTCTACTATTTAAACTTTACTATTTAAACTCTACTATTTAAACTCTACTATTTAAACTGTACTATTTAAACTCTACTATCTAAACTCTACTATCTAAAATCTACTATCTAAACTCTACTATCTAAAATCTACTATCTAAACTCTACTATCTAAATTCTACTATCTAAACTCTACTATCTAAACTCTACTATCTAAACTCTACTATCTAAACTCTACTATTTAAACTCTACTATTTAAACTCTACTATTTAAACTCTACTATTTAAACTATACTTTTTAAACTCTACTATTTAAACTCTACTATTTAAACTCTACTATTTAAACTCTACTATTTAAACTCTACTATCTAAACTCTAATATCTAAACTCTACTATCTAAACTCTACTATCTAAACTCTACTATCTAAACTCTACTATCTAAAATCTACTATCTAAACTCTACTATCTAAACTCTATTGTCTAAACTTTACTGTCTAAACTCTACTGTCTAAATTTTACTGTCTAAACTCTACTATCTAAACTCTACTGTCTAAACTCTACTGTCTAAACTCTACTATCTAAACTCTACTGTCTAAACTCTACTATCTAAACTCAACTATCTAAACTCTTCTATCTAAACTCTACTATCTAAACTCTACTAACTAAACTCTACTATCTAAACTCTACTATCTAAACTCTACTATCTAAACTCTACTATCTAAACTCTACTATCTAAACTCTATTATCTAAACTCTACTATCTAAACTCTACTATCTAAACTCTACTATCGAAACTCTACTATCTAAACTCTAATATCTAAACTCTACTATTTAAACTCTACTATTTAAACTCTACTATTTAAACTCTACTATTTAAACTCTACTATTTAAACTCTACTATTTAAGTTTTACTATTTAAACTCTACTATTTAAACTCTACTATTTAAACTCTACTATTTTAACTCTACTACTATTTAAACTCTACTATTTAAACTCTACTATTTAAACTCTACTATCTAAACTCTACTATCTAAACTCTACTATCTAAACTCTACTATCTAAACTCTACTGTCTAAACTCTACTATCTAAACTCTACTATCTAAACTCTATTATCTAAACTCTACTATCTAAACTTTACTATCTAAACTCTACTGTCTAAACTCTACTGTCTAAACTCTACTATTTAAACTCTACTATTTAAACTCTACTATTTAAACTCTACTATTTAAACTCTACTATTTAAACTCTACTGTTAAAATTCTACTATTTAAACTCTACTATCTAAACTCTACTATCTAAAATCTACTATCTAAACTCTACTATCTAAAATCTACTATCTAAACTCTACTATCTAAACTCTACTATCTAAACTCTACTATCTAAACTCTACTATCTAAACTCTACTATCTAAACTCTACTATCTAGACTCTACTATCTAAACTCTACTATTTAAACTCTACTATTTAAACTCTGCTATTTAAACTCTACTATTTAAACTCTACTATTTAAGTTTTACTATTTAAACTCTACTATTTAAACTCTACTATTTAAACTCTACTATTTTAACTCTACTACTATTTAAACTCTACTATTTAAACTCTACTATTTAAACTCTACTATTTAAACTCTACTATCTAAACTCTACTATCTAAACTCTACTATCTAAACTCTACTATCTAAACTCTACTATCTAAAATCTACTATCTAAACTCTACTATCTAAACTCTATTGTCTAAACTCTACTGTCTAAACTCTACTGTCTAAATTTTACTGTCTAAACTCTACTATCTAAACTCTACTGTCTAAACTCTACTGTCTAAACTCTACTATCTAAACTCTACTGTCTAAACTCTACTATCTAAACTCTACTATTTAAACTCTTCTATTTAAACTCTACTATTTAAACTCTACTATTTAAACTCTACTATTTAAACATTACTATTTAAACTCTACTATCTAAACTCTATTATTTAAACTCTACTATTTAAACATTACTATTTAAATTCTACTATTAAAACTCTACTATTTAAACTCTACTATTTAAACTCTACTATTTAAACTCTACTATTTAAACTCTACTATTTAAACTCTACTATTTAAACTCTACTATTTAAACTCTACTATTTAAACTCTACTATTTAAACTCTACTATTTAAACTCTACTATTTAAACTCTACTATTTAAACTCTACTGTCTAAACTCTACTGTCTAAACTCTACTATCTAAACTCTACTATCTAAACTCTACTATCTAAACTCTACTATCTAAACTCTACTATCTAAACTCTACTATCTAAACTCTACTATCTAAACTCTACTATCTAAACTCTACTATCTAAACTCTACTATCTAAACTCTACTATCTAAACTCTACTAAGTAAACTCTACTATCTAAACGCTACTATCTAAACTCTACTATTTAAACTCTACTATGAATACTCTACTATGTAAACTCTACTATGTAAACTCTACTATATAAACTCTACTATTTAAACTCTACTATTTAAACTCTACTATTTTAACCCTACTATTTTAACTCTACTATTTTAACTCTACTATTTAAACTTTACTATTTAAACTCTACTATTTAAACTCTACTGTTAAAATTCTACTATTTAAACTCTACTATCTAAACTCTACTATTTAAACTCTACTATTTATACTCTACTATTTAAACTCTACTATTTAAACTCTACTATTTAAACTCTACTATTTAAACTCTACTATTTAAACTCTACTATTTAAACTCTACTATCTAAACTCTACTATCTAGACTCTACTATCTAAACTCTACTATTTAAACTCTACTATTTAAACTCTGCTATTTAAACTCTACTATTTAAACTCTACTATTTAAGTTTTACTATTTAAACTCTACTATTTAAACTCTACTATTTAAACTCTACTATTTTAACTCTACTACTATTTAAACTCTACTATTTAAACTCTACTATTTAAACTCTACTATTTAAACTCTACTATCTAAACTCTACTATCTAAACTCTACTATCTAAACTCTACTATCTAAACTCTACTATCTAAAATCTACTATCTAAACTCTACTATCTAAACTCTATTGTCTAAACTCTACTGTCTAAACTCTACTGTCTAAATTTTACTGTCTAAACTCTACTATCTAAACTCTACTGTCTAAACTCTACTGTCTAAACTCTACTATCTAAACTCTACTGTCTAAACTCTACTATCTAAACTCTACTATTTAAACTCTTCTATTTAAACTCTACTATTTAAACTCTACTATTTAAACTCTACTATTTAAACATTACTATTTAAACTCTACTATCTAAACTCTATTATTTAAACTCTACTATTTAAACATTACTATTTAAATTCTACTATTAAAACTCTACTATTTAAACTCTACTATTTAAACTCTACTATTTAAACTCTACTATTTAAACTCTACTATTTAAACTCTACTATTTAAACTCTACTATTTAAACTCTACTATTTAAACTCTACTATTTAAACTCTACTATTTAAACTCTACTATTTAAACTCTACTATTTAAACTCTACTATCTAAACTCTACTATCTAAACTCTACTATCTAAACTCTACTATCTAAACTCTACTATCTAAACTCTACTATCTAAACTCTACTATCTAAACTCTACTATCTAAACTCTACTATCTAAACTCTACTAAGTAAACTCTACTATCTAAACGCTACTATCTAAACTCTACTATTTAAACTCTACTATGAATACTCTACTATGTAAACTCTACTATGTAAACTCTACTATTTAAACTCTACTATTTAAACTCTACTATTTAAACTCTACTATTTTAACCCTACTATTTTAACTCTACTATTTTAACTCTACTATTTTAACTCTACTATTTTAACTCTACTATATTAACTCTACTATTTTAACTCTACTATTTTAACTCTACTATTTAAACTCTACTATTTAAACTCTACTATTTATACTCTACTATTTAAACTCTACTATTTAAACTCTACTATTTAAACTCTACTATTTAAACTCTACTATTTAAACTCTACTATTTAAACTCTACTATTTAAACTCTATTATTTAAACTCTACTATTTAAACATTACTATTTAAACTCTACTATTTAAACTCTACTATTTAAACTCTACTATTTAAACTCTACTATTTAAACTCTACTATTTAAACTCTACTATTTAAACACTACTATTTAAACTCTATTATTTAAACTCTACTATTTAAACTCTACTATTTAAAATCTACTATTTAAAATCTACTATTTAAACTCTACTATATAAACTCTACTATATAAACTCTACTATTTAAACTCTACTATTTAAACTCTACTATTTAAACTCTACTATTTAAACTCTACTATTTAAACTTTACTATTTAAACTCTACTATTTAAACTCTACTATTTAAACTGTACTATTTAAACTCTACTATCTAAACTCTACTATCTAAAATCTACTATCTAAACTCTACTATCTAAAATCTACTATCTAAACTCTACTATCTAAATTCTACTATCTAAACTCTACTATCTAAACTCTACTATCTAAACTCTACTATCTAAACTCTACTATTTAAACTCTACTATTTAAACTCTACTATTTAAACTCTACTATTTAAACTATACTTTTTAAACTCTACTATTTAAACTCTACTATTTAAACTCTACTATTTAAACTCTACTATTTAAACTCTACTATCTAAACTCTAATATCTAAACTCTACTATCTAAACTCTACTATCTAAACTCTACTATCTAAACTCTACTATCTAAAATCTACTATCTAAACTCTACTATCTAAACTCTATTGTCTAAACTTTACTGTCTAAACTCTACTGTCTAAATTTTACTGTCTAAACTCTACTATCTAAACTCTACTGTCTAAACTCTACTGTCTAAACTCTACTATCTAAACTCTACTGTCTAAACTCTACTATCTAAACTCTACTATTTAAACTCTACTATTTAAACTCTACTATTTAAACTCTACTATTTAAGTTTTACTATTTAAACTCTACTATTTAAACTCTACTATTTAAACTCTACTATTTTAACTCTACTACTATTTAAACTCTACTATTTAAACTCTACTATTTAAACTCTACTATCTAAACTCTACTATCTAAACTCTACTATCTAAACTCTACTATCTAAACTCTACTGTCTAAACTCTACTATCTAAACTCTACTATCTAAACTCTATTATCTAAACTCTACTATCTAAACTTTACTATCTAAACTCTACTGTCTAAACTCTACTGTCTAAACTCTACTATTTAAACTCTACTATTTAAACTCTACTATTTAAACTCTACTATTTAAACTTTACTATTTAAACTCTACTATTTAAACTCTACTGTTAAAATTCTACTATTTAAACTCTACTATCTAAACTCTACTATCTAAAATCTACTATCTAAACTCTACTATCTAAAATCTACTATCTAAACTCTACTATCTAAACTCTACTATCTAAACTCTACTATCTAAACTCTACTATCTAAACTCTACTATCTAAACTCTACTATCTAGACTCTACTATCTAAACTCTACTATTTAAACTCTACTATTTAAACTCTACTATTTAAACTCTACTATTTAAACTCTACTATTTAAGTTTTACTATTTAAACTCTACTATTTAAACTCTACTATTTAAACTCTACTATTTTAACTCTACTACTATTTAAACTCTACTATTTAAACTCTACTATTTAAACTCTACTATTTAAACTCTACTATCTAAACTCTACTATCTAAACTCTACTATCTAAACTCTACTATCTAAACTCTACTATCTAAAATCTACTATCTAAACTCTACTATCTAAACTCTATTGTCTAAACTCTACTGTCTAAACTCTACTGTCTAAATTTTACTGTCTAAACTCTACTATCTAAACTCTACTGTCTAAACTCTACTGTCTAAACTCTACTATCTAAACTCTACTGTCTAAACTCTACTATCTAAACTCTACTATTTAAACTCTTCTATCTAAACTCTACTATCTAAACTCTACTAACTAAACTCTACTATCTAAACTCTACTATCTAAACTCTACTATCTAAACTTTACTATCTAAACTCTACTATCTAAACTCTATTATCTAAACTCTACTATTTAAACTCTTCTATCTAAACTCTACTATCTAAACTCTACTATCTAAACTCTACTATCTAAACTCTACTATCGAAACTCTACTATCTAAACTCTACTATCTAAACTCTACTATTTAAACTCTACTATTTAAACTCTACTATTTAAACTCTACTATTTAAACTCTACTATTTAAGTTTTACTATTTAAACTCTACTATTTAAACTCTACTCTCTAAACTCTATTATTTAAACTCTACTATTTAAACTCTACTATTTAAACTCTACTATTTAAACTCTACTATTTAAACTCAACTATTTAAACTCTACTATTTAAACACTACTATTTAAACTCTATTATTTAAACTCTACTATTTAAACTCTACTATTTAAAATCTACTATTTAAAATCTACTATTTAAACTCTACTATATAAACTCTACTATATAAACTCTACTATTTAAACTCTACTATTTAAACTCTACTATTTAAACTCTACTATTTAAACTCTACTATTTAAACTTTACTATTTAAACTCTACTATTTAAACTCTACTATTTAAACTCTACTATTTAAACTCTACTATCTAAACTATACTATCTAAAATCTACTATCTAAACTCTACTATCTAAAATCTACTATCTAAACTCTACTATCTAAACTCTACTATCTAAACTCTACTATCTAAACTCTACTATCTAAACTCTACTATTTAAACTCTACTATTTAAACTCTACTATTTAAACTCTACTATTTAAACTCTACTATTTAAACTATACTTTTTAAACTCTACTATTTAAACTCTACTATTTAAACTCTACTATTTAAACTCTACTATTTAAACTCTACTATCTAAACTCTAATATCTAAACTCTACTATCTAAACTCTACTATCTAAACTCTACTATCTAAACTCTACTATCTAAAATCTACTATCTAAACTCTACTATCTAAACTCTATTGTCTAAACTTTACTGTCTAAACTCTACTGTCTAAATTTTACTGTCTAAACTCTACTATCTAAACTCTACTGTCTAAACTCTACTGTCTAAACTCTACTATCTAAACTCTACTGTCTAAACTCTACTATCTAAACTCAACTATCTAAACTCTTCTATCTAAACTCTACTATCTAAACTCTACTAACTAAACTCTACTATCTAAACTCTACTATCTAAACTCTACTATCTAAACTCTACTATCTAAACTCTATTATCTAAACTCTACTATCTAAACTCTACTATCTAAACTCTACTATCGAAACTCTACTATCTAAACTCTACTATCTAAACTCTATTATCTAAACTCTACTATCTAAACTCTACTATCGAAACTCTACTATCTAAACTCTACTATCTAATCTCTACTATCTAAACTCTACTATCTAAACTCTAATATCTAAACTCTACTATTTAAACTCTACTATTTAAACTCTACTATTTAAACTCTACTATTTAAACTCTACTATTTAAACTCTACTATTTAAGTTTTACTATTTAAACTCTACTATTTAAACTCTACTATTTAAACTCTACTATTTTAACTCTACTACTATTTAAACTCTACTATTTAAACTCTACTATTTAAACTCTACTATCTAAACTCTACTATCTAAACTCTACTATCTAAACTCTACTATCTAAACTCTACTGTCTAAACTCTACTATCTAAACTCTACTATCTAAACTCTATTATCTAAACTCTACTATCTAAACTTTACTATCTAAACTCTACTGTCTAAACTCTACTGTCTAAACTCTACTATTTAAACTCTACTATTTAAACTCTACTATTTAAACTCTACTATTTAAACTTTACTATTTAAACTCTACTATTTAAACTCTACTGTTAAAATTCTACTATTTAAACTCTACTATCTAAACTCTACTATCTAAAATCTACTATCTAAACTCTACTATCTAAAATCTACTATCTAAACTCTACTATCTAAACTCTACTATCTAAACTCTACTATCTAAACTCTACTATCTAAACTCTACTATCTAAACTCTACTATCTAGACTCTACTATCTAAACTCTACTATTTAAACTCTACTATTTAAACTCTACTATTTAAACTCTACTATTTAAGTTTTACTATTTAAACTCTACTATTTAAACTCTACTATTTAAACTCTACTATTTTAACTCTACTACTATTTAAACTCTACTATTTAAACTCTACTATTTAAACTCTACTATTTAAACTCTACTATCTAAACTCTACTATCTAAACTCTACTATCTAAACTCTACTATCTAAACTCTACTATCTAAAATCTACTATCTAAACTCTACTATCTAAACTCTATTGTCTAAACTCTACTGTCTAAACTCTACTGTCTAAACTCTACTATCTAAACTCTACTATTTAAACTCTACTATCTAAACTCTATTATCTAAACTCTACTATCTAAACTCTTCTATCTAAACTCTACTATCTAAACTCTACTATCTAAACTCTACTATCTAAACTCTACTATCGAAACTCTACTATCTAAACTCTACTATCTAAACTCTACTATTTAAACTCTACTATTTAAACTCTACTATTTAAACTCTACTATTTAAACTCTACTATTTAAACTCTACTATTTAAGTTTTACTATTTAAACTCTACTATTTAAACTCTACTATTTAAACTCTACTATTTAAAATCTACTATTTAAACTCTACTATTTAAACTCTACTATATAAACTCTACTATATAAACTCTACTATTTAAGCTCTACTATTTAAACTCTACTATTTAAACTCTACTATTTAAACTCTACTATTTAAATTCTACGATTTAAACTCTACTATTTAAACTTTACTATTCAAACTCTATTATTTAAACTCTACTATTTAAATTCTACTATTTAAACTCTACTATATAAACTCTACTATCTAAACTCTACTATCTAAAATCTACTATCTAAAATCTACTATCTAAAATCTACTATCTAAACTCTACTATCTAAACTCTACTATCTAAACTCTACTATCTAAACTCTACTATCTAAACTCTACTATCTAAACTCTACTATCTAATCTCTACTATCTAAACTCTACTATCTAAACTCTATTATCTAAACTCTACTATTTAAACTCTACTATTTAAACTCTACTATTTAAACTCTACTATTTAAACTCTACTTTTTAAACTCTACTATTTAAACTCTACTATTTAAACTCTACTATTTAAACTCTACTATTTAAACTCTACTATCTAAACTCTTCTATCTAAACTCTACTATCTAAACTCTACTATCTAAACTCTACTATCTAAACTCTACTGTCTAAACTCTACTATCTAAACTCTACTATCTAAACTCTACTATCTAAACTCTACTATCTAAACTCTACTATCTAAACTCTACTATCTAAACTCTACTATCTAAACTCTACTATCTAAACTCTACTATCTAAACTCTACTATCTAAACTCTACTATCGAAACTCTACTATCTAAACTCTACTATCTAAACTCTACTATTTTAACTCTACTATTTAAACTCTACTATTTAAACTCTACTATTTAAACTCTACTATTTAAACTCTACTATTTAAACTCTACTATTTAAACTCTACTATTTAAACTCTACTATTTAAACTCTACTATTTAAACTCTTCTATTTAAACACTACTATTTAAACACTACTATTTAAACTCTACAATTTAAACTCTACTATTTAAACTCTACTATTTAAACCTTACTATTTAATCTCTACTATTTAAACTCTACTATTTAAACTCTACTATATAAACATTACTATTTAAATTCTACTATTTAAACTCTACTATTTAAACTCTACTATTTAAACTCTACTATTTAAACTCTACTATTTAAACTCTACTATTTAAACTCTACTATTTAAACTCTACTATTTAAACTCTACTATTTAAACTCTACTATTTAAACTCTACTATTTAAACTCTACTATTTAAACTATACTATCTAAACTCTACTATCTAAACTCTACTATCTAAACTCTACTATCTAATCTCTACTATCTAAACTCTACTATCTAAACTCTACTATCTAAACTCTACTATCTAAACTCTACTATCTAAACTCTACTATCTAAACTCTACTATCTAAACTCTACTATCTAAACTCTACTAACTAAACTCTACTATCTAAACGCTACTATCTAAACTCTACTATTTAAACTCTACTTTGTATACTCTACTATGTAAACTCTACTATGTAAACTCTACTATTTAAACTCTACTATTTAAACTCTACTATTTAAACTCTACTATTTTAACCCTACTATTTTAACTCTACTATTTTAACTCTACTATTTTAACTCTACTATTTTAACTCTACTATATTAACTCTACTATTTTAACTCTACTATTTTAACTCTACTATTTAAACTCTACTATTTAAACTCTACTATTTATACTCTACTATTTAAACTCTACTATTTAAACTCTACTATTTAAACTCTACTATTTAAACTCTACTATTTAAACTCTACTATTTAAACTCTACTATTTAAACTCTATTATTTAAACTCTACTATTTAAACATTACTATTTAAACTCTACTATTTAAACTCTACTATTTAAACTCTACTATTTAAACTCTACTATTTAAACTCTACTATTTAAACTCTACTATTTAAACACTACTATTTAAACTCTACTATTTAAACTCTACTATTTAAACTCTACTATTTAAAATCTACTATTTAAAATCTACTATTTAAACTCTACTATATAAACTCTACTATATAAACTCTACTATTTAAACTCTACTATTTAAACTCTACTATTTAAACTCTACTATTTAAACTCTACTATTTAAACTTTACTATTTAAACTCTACTATTTAAACTCTACTATTTAAATTCTACTATTTAAACTCTACTATCTAAACTCTACTATCTAAAATCTACTATCTAAACTCTACTATCTAAAATCTACTCTCTAAACTCTACTATCTAAACTCTACTATCTAAACTCTACTATCTAAACTCTACTATCTAAACTCTACTATCTAAACTCTACTATTTAAACTCTACTATTTAAACTCTACTATTTAAACTCTACTTTTTAAACTCTACTATTTAAACTCTACTATTTAAACTCTACTATTTAAACTCTACTATCTAAACTCTACTATCTAAACTCTACTATCTAAACTCTACTGTCTAAACTCTACTGTCTAAACTCTACTGTCTAAACTCTACTATCTAAACTCTACTGTCTAAACTCTACTATCTAAACTCAACTATCTAAACTCTTCTATCTAAACTCTACTATCTAAACTCTACTAACTAAACTCTACTATCTAAACTCTACTATCTAAACTCTACTATCTAAACTCTACTATCTAAACTCTACTATCTAAACTCTATTATCTAAACTCTACTATCTAAACTCTACTATCGAAACTCTACTATCTAAACTCTACTATCGAAACTCTACTATTTAAACTCTACTATTTAAACTCTACTATTTAAACTCTACTATTTAAACTCTACTATTTAAACTCTACTATTTAAACTCTACTATTTAAACTCTACTATCTAAACTCTACTATCTAAACTCTACTATCGAAACTCTACTATTTAAACTCTACTATTTAAACTCTACTATCTAAACTCTACTATCTAAACTCTACTATCTAAACTCTACTATCTAAACTCTACTATCTAAACTCTACTATCTAAACTCTACTATCTAAACTCTATTATCTAAACTCTACTGTCTAAACTTTACTGTCTAAACTCTACTATTTAAACTCTACTATTTAAACTCTACTATTTAAACTCTACTATTTAAACTCTACTATTTAAACTCTACTATTTAAGTTTTACTATTTAAACTCTACTATTTAAACTCTACTATTTAAACTCTACTATTTAAACTCTACTATTTTAACTCTACTATTTTAACTCTACTATTTTAACTCTACTATTTTAACTCTACTATTTTAACTCTACTATTTTAATTCTACTATTTTAACTCTACTATTTAAACTCTACTATTTAAACTCTACTACTTAAACTCTACTATTTAAACTCTACTATTTAAACTCTACTATTTAAACTCTACTATTTAAACTCTACTATTTAAACTCTACTATTTAAACTCTACTATTTAACTCTACTATTCAAACTCTACTATTTAAACTCTACTATTTAAACTCTACTATTTAAACTCTACTATTTAAACTCTACTATCTAAACTCTACTATCTAAACTCTACTATCTAAACTCTACTATCTAAACTCTACTATCTAAACTCTACTATCTAAACTCTACTATCTAAACTCTATTATCTAAACTCTACTGTCTAAACTTTACTGTCTAAACTCTACTGTCTAAACTCTACTGTCTAAACTCTACTGTCTAAACTCTACTATCTAAACTCTACTATCTAAACTCTACTATCTAAACTCTACTATCTAAACTCTACTATCTAAACTCTACTATCTAAACTCTACTATCTAAACTCTACTATCTAATCTCTACTATCTAAACTCTACTATCTAAACTCTACTAGCTAAACTCTACTATCTAAACTCTACTATCTAAACTCTACTATCTAAACTCTACTATTTAAACTCCACTATTTAAACTCTACTATTTAAACTCTACTATTTAAACTCTACTATTTAAACTCTACTATTTAAACTCTACTATTAAAACTCTACTATTTAAACTCTACTATTTAAACTCTACTATTTAAACTCTACTATCTAAACTCTACTATCTAAACTCTACTATCTAAACTCTACTATCTAAACTCTACTATCTAAACTCTACTATCTAAACTCTACTATCTAAACTCTACTATCTAAACGCTACTATCTAAACTCTACTATCTAAACTCTACTATTTAAACTCTACTATTTAAACTCTACTATTTAAACTCTACTATTTAAACTCTACTATCTAAACTCTACTATCTAAACTCTACTATCTAAACTCTACTATCTAAACTCTACTATCTAAACTCTACTATCTAAACTCTACTATCTAAACTCTACTATCTAAACTCTACTATCTAAATTCTACTATCTAAACTCGACTATCTAAACTCTACTATTTAAACTCTACTATTTAAACTCTACTATTTAAACTCCACTATTTAAACTCCACTACTTAAACTCCACTACTTTAACTCCACTATTTAAACTCCACTATTTAAACTCTACTATTTAAACTCTACTATTTAAACTCTACTATTTAAACTCTACTATTTAAACTCTACTATTTTAACTCTACTATTTTAACTCTACTATTTAAACTCTACTATTTAAACTCTACTATTTATACTCTACTATTTAAACTCTACTATTTAAACTCTACTATTTAAACTCTACTATTTAAACTCTACTATTTAAACTCTACTATTTAAACTCTACTATTTAAACTCTACTATTTAAACACTGCTATTTAAACACTACTATTTAAACTCTACTATTTAAACTCTACTATTTAAACTCTACTATTTAAACATTACTATTTAAACTCTACTATTTAAACTCTACTATTTAAACATTACTATTTAAACTCTACTATTTAAACTCTACTATTTAAACTCTACTATTTAAACTCTACTATTTAAACTCTACTATTTAAACTCTACTATTTAAAATCTACTATTTAAACTCTACTATTTAAAATCTACTATTTAAACTCTACTATTTAAACTCTACTATTTAAAATCTACTTTTTAAACTCTACTATTTAAACTCTACTATTTAAACTCTACTATTTAAACTCTACTATTTAAACTCAACTATTTAAACTCTACTATCTAAACTCTACTATCTAAACTCTACTATCTAAACTCTACTATCTAAACTCTACTATCTAAACTCTACTATCTAAACTCTACTATCTAAACTCTACTATCTAAACTCTACTATCTAAACTCTACTATCTAAACTCTACTATCTAAACTCTACTAACTAAACTCTACTATCTAAACTCTACTATCTAAACTCTACTATTTAAACTCTACTATGTATACTCTACTATGTAAACTCTACTATGTAAACTCTACTATTTAAACTCTAGTATTTAAGCTCTACTATTTAAACTCTACTATTTAAACTCAACTATTTAAACTCTACTATTTAAATTCTACTATTTAAACTCTACTATCTAAACTCTATTATTTAAACTCTACTATTTAAACTCTACTATTTAAACTCTACTATTTAAACTCTACTATTTAAACACTACTATTTAAACACTACTACTTAAACACTACTACTTAAACTCTACTATTTAAACTCTACTATTTAAACTCTACTATTTAAACTCTACTATTTTAACTCTACTATTTTAACTCTACTATTTTAACTCTACTATTTTAACTCTACTATTTTAACTCTACTATTTAAACTCTACTATTTAAACTCTACTATTTATACTCTACTATTTAAACTCTACTATTTAAACTCTACTATTTAAACTCTACTATTTAAACTCTACTATTTAAACTCTACTATTTAAACTCTACTATTTAAACTCTACTATTTAAACTCTACTATTTAAACTCTATTATTTAAACTCTACTATTTAAACATTACTATTTAAACTCTACTATTTAAACTCTACTATTTAAACTCTACTATTTAAACTCTACTATTTAAACTCTACTATTTAAACTCTACTATTTAAACACTACTATTTAAATTCTACTATTTAAACTCTACTATTTAAACTCTACTATTTAAACTCTACCATTTAAACTCTACTATATAAACTCTACTATATAAACTCTACTATTTAAACTCTACTATTTAAACTCTACTATTTAAACTCTACTATTTAAACTTTACTATTTAAACTCTACTATTTAAACTCTACTATTTAAACTCTACTATCTAAACTCTACTATCTAAACTCTACTATCTAAAATCTACTATCTAAACTCTACTATCTAAACTCTACTATCTAAACTCTACTATCTAAACTCTACTATCTAAACTCTACTATCTAATCTCTACTATCTAAACTCTACTATCTAAACTCTACTATTTAAACTCTACTATTTAAACTCTACTATTTAAACTCTACTTTTTAAACTCTACTATTTAAACTCTACTATTTAAACTCTACTATTTAAACTCTACTATTTAAACTCTTCTATTTAAACTCTACTATTTAAACTCTACTATCTAAACTCTACTATCTAAACTCTACTATCTAAACTCTACTATTTAAACTCTACTATTTAAACTCTACTATTCAAACTCTACTATTCAAACTCTACTATTTAAACTCTACTATTTAAACTCTACTATTTAAACTCTACTATTTAAACTCTACTATTTAAACACTACTATTTAAACTCTACTATTTAAACTCTACTATTTAAACTCTACTATTTAAACATTACTATTTAAACATTACTATTTAAACTCTACTATTTAAACTCTACTATTTAAACTCTACTATTTAAACTCTACTATTTAAACTCTACTATTTAAACTCTACTATTTAAACTCTACTATTTAAACTCTACTATTTAAACTCTACTATTTAAACTCTACTATTTAAACTCTACTATTTAAACTCTACTATTTAAACTCTACTATTTAAACTCTACTATTTAAACTCTACTATTTAAACTCTACTATCTAAACTCTACTATCTAAACTCTACTATCTAAACTCTACTATCTAAACTCTACTATCTAAACTCTACTATCTAAACTCTACTATCTGAACTCTACTATCTAAACTCTACTATCTAAACTCTACTATCTAAACTCTACTATCTAAACTCTACTATCTAAACTCTACTATCTAAACTCTACTAACTAAACTCTACTATCTAAACTCTACTATCTAAACTCTACTATCTAAACTCTATTATCTAAACTCTACTATCTAAACTCTACTATGTATACTCTACTATGTAAACTCTACTATTTAACTCTACTATTCAAACTCTACTATTTAAACTCTACTATTTAAACTCTACTATTTAAACTCTACTATTTAAACTCTACTATCTAAACTCTACTATCTAAACTCTACTATCTAAACTCTACTATCTAAACTCTACTATCTAAACTCTACTATCTAAACTCTACTATCTAAACTCTATTATCTAAACTCTACTGTCTAAACTTTACTGTCTAAACTCTACTGTCTAAACTCTACTGTCTAAACTCTACTGTCTAAACTCTACTATCTAAACTCTACTATCTAAACTCTACTATCTAAACTCTACTATCTAAACTCTACTATCTAAACTCTACTATCTAAACTCTACTATCTAAACTCTACTATCTAATCTCTACTATCTAAACTCTACTATCTAAACTCTACTAGCTAAACTCTACTATCTAAACTCTACTATCTAAACTCTACTATCTAAACTCTACTATTTAAACTCCACTATTTAAACTCTACTATTTAAACTCTACTATTTAAACTCTACTATTTAAACTCTACTATTTAAACTCTACTATTAAAACTCTACTATTTAAACTCTACTATTTAAACTCTACTATTTAAACTCTACTATCTAAACTCTACTATCTAAACTCTACTATCTAAACTCTACTATCTAAACTCTACTATCTAAACTCTACTATCTAAACTCTACTATCTAAACGCTACTATCTAAACTCTACTATCTAAACTCTACTATTTAAACTCTACTATTTAAACTCTACTATTTAAACTCTACTATTTAAACTCTACTATCTAAACTCTACTATCTAAACTCTACTATCTAAACTCTACTATCTAAACTCTACTATCTAAACTCTACTATCTAAACTCTACTATCTAAACTCTACTATCTAAACTCTACTATCTAAATTCTACTATCTAAACTCGACTATCTAAACTCTACTATTTAAACTCTACTATTTAAACTCTACTATTTAAACTCCACTATTTAAACTCCACTACTTAAACTCCACTACTTTAACTCCACTATTTAAACTCCACTATTTAAACTCTACTATTTAAACTCTACTATTTAAACTCTACTATTTAAACTCTACTATTTAAACTCTACTATTTTAACTCTACTATTTTAACTCTACTATTTAAACTCTACTATTTAAACTCTACTATTTATACTCTACTATTTAAACTCTACTATTTAAACTCTACTATTTAAACTCTACTATTTAAACTCTACTATTTAAACTCTACTATTTAAACTCTACTATTTAAACTCTACTATTTAAACACTGCTATTTAAACACTACTATTTAAACTCTACTATTTAAACTCTACTATTTAAACTCTACTATTTAAACATTACTATTTAAACTCTACTATTTAAACTCTACTATTTAAACATTACTATTTAAACTCTACTATTTAAACTCTACTATTTAAACTCTACTATTTAAACTCTACTATTTAAACTCTACTATTTAAACTCTACTATTTAAAATCTACTATTTAAACTCTACTATTTAAAATCTACTATTTAAACTCTACTATTTAAACTCTACTATTTAAAATCTACTATTTAAACTCTACTATTTAAACTCTACTATTTAAACTCTACTATTTAAACTCAACTATTTAAACTCTACTATCTAAACTCTACTATCTAAACTCTACTATCTAAACTCTACTATCTAAACTCTACTATCTAAACTCTACTATCTAAACTCTACTATCTAAACTCTACTATCTAAACTCTACTATCTAAACTCTACTATCTAAACTCTACTATCTAAACTCTACTAACTAAACTCTACTATCTAAACTCTACTATCTAAACTCTACTATTTAAACTCTACTATGTATACTCTACTATGTAAACTCTACTATGTAAACTCTACTATTTAAACTCTAGTATTTAAGCTCTACTATTTAAACTCTACTATTTAAACTCAACTATTTAAACTCTACTATTTAAATTCTACTATTTAAACTCTACTATCTAAACTCTATTATTTAAACTCTACTATTTAAACTCTACTATTTAAACTCTACTATTTAAACTCTACTATTTAAACACTACTATTTAAACACTACTACTTAAACACTACTACTTAAACTCTACTATTTAAACTCTACTATTTAAACTCTACTATTTAAACTCTACTATTTTAACTCTACTATTTTAACTCTACTATTTTAACTCTACTATTTTAACTCTACTATTTTAACTCTACTATTTAAACTCTACTATTTAAACTCTACTATTTATACTCTACTATTTAAACTCTACTATTTAAACTCTACTATTTAAACTCTACTATTTAAACTCTACTATTTAAACTCTACTATTTAAACTCTACTATTTAAACTCTACTATTTAAACTCTACTATTTAAACTCTATTATTTAAACTCTACTATTTAAACATTACTATTTAAACTCTACTATTTAAACTCTACTATTTAAACTCTACTATTTAAACTCTACTATTTAAACTCTACTATTTAAACTCTACTATTTAAACACTACTATTTAAATTCTACTATTTAAACTCTACTATTTAAACTCTACTATTTAAACTCTACCATTTAAACTCTACTATATAAACTCTACTATATAAACTCTACTATTTAAACTCTACTATTTAAACTCTACTATTTAAACTCTACTATTTAAACTTTACTATTTAAACTCTACTATTTAAACTCTACTATTTAAACTCTACTATCTAAACTCTACTATCTAAACTCTACTATCTAAAATCTACTATCTAAACTCTACTATCTAAACTCTACTATCTAAACTCTACTATCTAAACTCTACTATCTAAACTCTACTATCTAAACTCTACTATCTAATCTCTACTATCTAAACTCTACTATCTAAACTCTACTATTTAAACTCTACTATTTAAACTCTACTATTTAAACTCTACTTTTTAAACTCTACTATTTAAACTCTACTATTTAAACTCTACTATTTAAACTCTACTATTTAAACTCTTCTATTTAAACTCTACTATTTAAACTCTACTATCTAAACTCTACTATCTAAACTCTACTATCTAAACTCTACTATCTAAACTCTACTATCTAAACTCTACTATATAAACTCTACTATCTAAACTCTATTATCTAAACTCTACTGTCTAAACTCTACTATCTAAACTCTACTATCTAAACTCTACTGTCTAAACTCTACTATCTAAACTCTACTATCTAAACTCTACTATCTAAACTCTACTATCTAAACTCTACTATCTAAACTCTATTATCTAAACTCTATTATCTATACTCTACTATCTAAACTCTACTATCTAAACTCTACTATCTAAACTCTACTATCTAAACTCTACTATCTAAACTCTACTATCGGAACTCTACTATCTAAACTCTACTATCTAAACTCTACTATTTAAACTCTACTATTTAAACTCTACTATTCAAACTCTACTATTCAAACTCTACTATTTAAACTCTACTATTTAAACTCTACTATTTAAACTCTACTATTTAAACTCTACTATTTAAACACTACTATTTAAACTCTACTATTTAAACTCTACTATTTAAACTCTACTATTTAAACATTACTATTTAAACATTACTATTTAAACTCTACTATTTAAACTCTACTATTTAAACTCTACTATTTAAACTCTACTATTTAAACTCTACTATTTAAACTCTACTATTTAAACTCTACTATTTAAACTCTACTATTTAAACTCTACTATTTAAACTCTACTATTTAAACTCTACTATTTAAACTCTACTATTTAAACTCTACTATTTAAACTCTACTATTTAAACTCTACTATTTAAACTCTACTATCTAAACTCTACTATCTAAACTCTACTATCTAAACTCTACTATCTAAACTCTACTATCTAAACTCTACTATGTAAACTCTACTATCTGAACTCTACTATCTAAACTCTACTATCTAAACTCTACTATCTAAACTCTACTATCTAAACTCTACTATCTAAACTCTACTATCTAAACTCTACTAACTAAACTCTACTATCTAAACTCTACTATCTAAACTCTACTATCTAAACTCTATTATCTAAACTCTACTATCTAAACTCTACTATGTATACTCTACTATGTAAACTCTACTATGTAAACTCTACTATTTAAACTCTACTATTTAAACTCTACTATTTAAACTCTACTATTTTAACTCTACTATTTTAACTCTACTATTTTAACTCTACTATTTTAACTCTACTATTTTAACTCTACTATTTTAACTCTACTATTTTAACTCTACTATTTAAACTCTACTATTTAAACTCTACTATTTATACTCTACTATTTATACTCTACTATTTAAACTCTACTATTTAAACTCTACTATTTAAACTCTACTATTTAAACTCTACTATTTAAACTCTATTATTTAAACTCTACTATTTAAACATTACTATTTAAACTCTACTATTTAAACTCTACTATTTAAACTCTGCTATTTAAACTCTACTATTTAAACTCTACTATTTAAACTCTACTATTTAAACACTACTATTTAAACTCTACTATTTAAACTCTACTATTTAAACTCTACTATTTAAACTCTACTATTTAAAATCTACTATTTAAACTCTACTATATAAACTCTACTATATAAACTCTACTATTTAAACTCTACTATTTAAACTCTACTATTTACACTCTACTATTTAAACTCTACTATTTAAACTCTACTATTTAAACTCTTCTATCTAAACTCTTCTATCTAAACTCTACTATCTAAACTCTACTATCTAAACTCTACTATCTAAACTCTACTATCTAAACTCTACTATCTAAACTCTACTATCTAAACTCTACTATCTGAACTCTACTATCTAAACTCTACTATCTAAACTCTACTATCTAAACTCTACTATCTAAACTCTACTATCTAAACTCTACTATCTAAACTCTACTATCTAAACTCTACTAACTAAACTCTACTATCTAAACTCTACTATCTAAACTCTACTATTTAAACTCTACTATGTATACTCTACTATGTAAACTCTACTATGTAAACTCTACTATTTTAACTCTACTATTTTAACTCTACTATTTTAACTCTACTATTTTAACTCTACTATTTTAACTCTACTATTTTAACTCTACTATTTTAACTCTACTATTTTAACTCTACTATTTTAACTCTACTATTTTAACTCTACTATTTAAACTCTACTATTTAAACTCAACTATTTATACTCTACTATTTAAACTCTACTATTTAAACTCTACTATTTAAACTCTACTATTTAAACTCTACTATTTAAACTCTACTATTTAAACTCTATTATTTAAACTCTACTATTTAAACATTACTATTTAAACTCTACTATTTAAACTCTACTATTTAAACTCTACTATTTAAACTCTGCTATTTAAACTCTACTATTTAAACTCTACTATTTAAACACTACTATTTAAACACTACTATTTAAACTCTACTATTTAAACTCTACTATTTAAACTCTACTATTTAAACTCTACTATTTAAACTCTACTATATAAACTCTACTATATAAACTCTACTATTTAAACTCTACTATTTAAACTCTACTATTTAAAATCTACTATTTAAACTCTACTATTTAAACTCTACTATATAAACTCTACTATATAAACTCTACTATTTAAACGCTACTATTTAAACTCTACTATCTAAACTCTACTATCTAAAATCTACTATCTAAACTCTACTATCTAAACTCTACTATCTAAACTCTACTGTCTAAACTCTACTGTCTAAACTCTACTGTCTAAACTCTACTATTTAAACTCTACTATTTTAACTCTACTATTTTAACTCAACTATTTTAACTCTACTATTTTAACTCTACTATTTTAACTCTACTATTTTAACTCTACTATTTTAACTCTACTATTTTAACTCTACTATCTAAACTCTACTATCTAAACTCTATTATCTAAACTCTACTATCTAAACTCTACTATCTAAACTCTATTATCTAAACTCTACTATCTAAACTCTACTATCTAAACTCTACTATCTAAACTCTACTATCTAAACTCTACTATCGAAACTCTACTATCTATACTCTACTATCTAAACTCTACTATTTAAACTCTACTATTTAAACTCTACTATTTAAACTCTACTATTTAAACTCTACTATTTAAACTCTACTATTTAAGTTTTACTATTTAAACTCTACTATTTAAACTCTACTATTTAAACTCTACTATTTAAACTCTACTATTTTAACTCTACTATTTTAACTCAACTATTTTAACTCTACTATTTTAACTCTACTATTTTAACTCTACTATTTTAACTCTACTATTTTAACTCTACTATTTAAACTCTACTATTTAAACTCTACTATTTAAACTCTACTATTTAAACTCTACTATTTAAACTCTACTATTTAAACTCTACTATTTAAACTCTACTATTTAACTCTACTATTTAAACTCTACTATTTAAACTCTACTATTTAAACTCTACTATTTAAACTCTACTATCTAAACTCTACTATCTAAACTCTACTATCTAAACTCTACTATCTAAACTCTACTATCTAAACTCTACTATCTAAACTCTACTATCTAAACTCTATTATCTAAACTCTACTATCTAAACTTTACTATCTAAACTCTACTGTCTAAACTCTACTGTCTAAACTCTACTGTCTAAACTCTACTATCTAAACTCTACTATCTAAACTCTACTATCTAAACTCTACTATCAAAACTCTTCTATCTAAACTCTACTATCTAAACTCTACTATCTAAACTCTACTATCTAAACTCTACTATCTAAACTCTACTATCTAATCTCTACTATCTAAACTCTACTATCTAAACTCTACTAGCTAAACTCTACTAGCTAAACTCTACTATCTAAACTCTACTATCTAAACTCTACTATTTAAACTCCACTATTTAAACTCTACTATTTAAACTATACTATTTAAACCCTACTATTAAAACTCTACTATTAAAACTCTACTATTTAAACTCTACTATTTAAACTCTACTATTTAAACTCTAATATCTAAACTCTACTATCTAAACTCTACTATCTAAACTCTACTATCTAAACTCTACTATCTAAACTCTACTATCTAAACTCTACTATCTAAACTCTACTATTTAAACTCTACTATTTAAACTCTACTATTTAAACTCTACTATTTAAACTCTACTATTTAAACTCTACTATCTAAACTCTACTATCTAAACTCTACTATCTAAACTCTACTATCTAAACTCTACTATCTAAACTCTACTATCTACACTCTACTATCTAAACTCTACTATCTAAACTCTACTATCTAAACTCTACTATCTAAACTCTACTATTTAAACTCTACTATTTAAACTCTACTATTTAAACTCTACTATTTAAACTCCACTATTTAAACTCCACTACTTAAACTCCACTACTTAAACTCCACTATTTAAACTCCACTATTTAAACTCTACTATTTAAACTCTACTATTTAAACTCTACTATTTAAACTCTACTATTTAAACTCTACTATTTAAACTCTACTATTTTAACTCTACTATTTTAACTCTACTATTTAAACTCTACTATTTATACTCTACTATTTAAACTCTACTATTTAAACTCTACTATTTAAACTCTACTATTTAAACTCTACTATTTAAACTCTACTATTTAAACTCTACTATTTAAACACTGCTATTTAAACACTACTATTTAAACTCTACTATTTAAACTCTACTATTTAAACTCTACTATTTAAACTCTACTATTTAAACTCTACTATTTAAACTCTACTATTTAAACTCTACTATTTAAACTCTACTATTTAAACTTTACTATTTAAACTCTACTATTTAAAATCTACTATTTAAACTCTACTATTTAAAATCTACTATTTAATCTCTACTATTTAAACTCTACTATTTAAACTCTACTATTTAAACTCTACTATTTAAACTCTACTATTTAAACTCTACTATTTAAACTCTACTATTTAAACTCTACTATTTAAACTCTACTATTTAAACACTACTATTTAAACACTACTATTTAAACTCTACTTTTTAAACTCTACTATTTAAACTCTACTATTTAAACTCTACTATTTAAACTCTACTATTTAAACATTACTATTTAAACTCTACTATTTAAACTCTACTATTTAAACTCTACTATTTAAACATTACTATTTAAATTCTACTATTTAAACTCTACTATTTAAACTCTACTATTTAAACTCTACTATTTAAACTCTACTATTTATACTCTACTATTTAAACTCTACTATTTAAACTCTACTATTTAAACTCTACTATCTAAACTCTACTATCTAAACTCTACTATCTAAACTCTACTATCTAAACTCTACTATCTAAACTCTACTATCTAAACTCTACTATCTAAACTCTACTATCTAAACTCTACTATCTAAACTCTACTATCTAATCTCTACTATCTAAACTCTACTATCTAAACTCTACTATTTAAACTCTACTATCTAAACTCTACTATTTAAACTCTACTATTTAACCCCTCCGCGACGGCATATCTATGGATAGCCGCACTGTCAGTCCGGGGCTAGTCTTAATTTCCCTACTGCCTGGCCGGGCGCTTTTGGCCGATTTTTCCAAAATCGCTCTATTCCACTTACTCTGTACGTCTAAACTACGATACTGAACAACTTAAATTTGGTCTTGTTAGTACCATCAACTCTTCCTCTTTCCAATAAAACCAACCTCAGCTCTCTACAACTCTCCGTTGCCGAGAAAGTAAGTGAGGAATGAAGGGTACTTTCTCGTGTGAGCGCGGCTGCGTTCGCTTAGGTGGAGTGGCTCTGACGACAACTGAACGTGGCCCGCGCGGGTGGCAGTCAGTGTTGTAAGTAAGCATGGTGCAACACAGAATCGGACACGCACGAGAAATCTAATCCACATCCATCCCTGTTTACAGTCAGTAACACACTGACTGACGATGGTGATTTGTAGGGATGGTGGTGAAGTATAGCCAAGTAAAAAAAAACCCGCCAAATTGGGCTCGCAAATGCTGACATTGGCAATAGCGGTGCTTCATCTCGCCCGGTCACCACATGGCAGGGGCGTAAGACACGACCCGGGGGCTTCCTGGGGCCGTCTATGACCGCGGTCCGGACGTTAAGGGTTAACAACACTGGTTTCATCATTGGCAATGTACACAATAAGGCAAGTGCTGTATGCCACAATCATAAGATAATACACAGGTAAACAGACTGCCTGCCTAAGACCCTGTACACAAGATAAGCAGAGGGCAGATATTAGTAATAAACAGTGTGAGTCACAGTGGTACCCATGTGAGAGTAGGGAGAGAGTAGAAAGGAGAGTAAGGAAAGAGAGTAAGACTCCGACATAATCAAGGAATGGTCACAAGGAGATATGCCCAAATACACAGATAATATAAACTGATTAGAGCAGCAGACTGGGTAGGACTAAGAACACGAGGACTATACCTCATGACCACATGACAACCAGACACGTGGCTTCCTACCACATGACCCACGTGGCATCTGGCCACGTAAGCATGACAACACACAGTAATAATTGTATCCAAAGACAACTGACAACTCAAGTGAAATTGTATATAAACAGTGACACTTACCTAATAGGTAGGATTCTTAAACTTGCTCCCTTAGGGCTATTATACATAATTGTCTCGCCAAGAGAGACACACTACTCTATCAGAAAAGAAGCACATCAATATCATTTCCTGTCTGTGTGTGTATAGAGATATAAGTGTAAATAAATGAACTTTCCATGTTACAACTGTGAAGTCAATTACCTTAGAAAACACCCACGTCTACACTACCTAACTAATAATAATAACAATACTACAAGTCTCAAGAAGCAAATACAAATAAGTTACCAGAGCTTGAACGAGTTAAAGCCTAACAGGACTGGTACATTATGGTGGCAGCAGTGGTTGCAATAACAAGATTGCAAAGGAGTTGACTTCCAGGGAGTACAGTGAATAACATAGTTCAAGGACAAGTTGAAGATTTTACTTGTAAATTTCTCTCAGGTAATTTCTTCTCACGACCTCTATAAACGAGGGAGATAAACCACAAATTCATCACCTACAAGACACCTACTTCAACATAACTGCAACTAGACCTACAACGGGACCTCATCTACTTCACAACAATCAATCATCACTACCCCAGGCGTCCCTGTACGTAAATTCTCTCGTAAGGACAACGCCATCCCTTCATCACTACCCATGAGCGTCCCTGGAACGTAAGGACGTCATCACTTCATCACTACCCATGAGCGTCCCTGGAACGTAGGACAACGTCATCACTTCATCATCTCCATTCTCCAAGCTGACGCCTTGCTACGTAAATTCTCTCGTAAAAGGCAAGTCAACATTCATCATCTTCACTCCAAGAACGACTACTAGTGTGTTAGTGTGCGAGCTACTCATCACCACGACTGGCCAGACACCCCACCTAGACGTCAACTCGTCGTCATCATCATCGTTGCAACTAAAGTACTAAAAGTAGGTACACATTACATGTACATTACATTATTTTTCACTTGTCTACGAACATGTTAGGATAAAATTAGGTTTCCTCATTAAAGCCCAGAAAGAAAGAAAAGAAGTGCCAAATTAAAACAAAGTAAAGAATTCTTCACCATTAATCTAAAGGTATCGCAATAACTTCGAATATCCCTGATAATGATTCAATATCCTCTGAGCTAGATTCCCCTGCCTCCCATAAGTCTCGTTGTGGTGCCAACACATACGAGTACATTTTCTTCTTCTCCAACCATAACCCCATTAAAAACTCAATCTGTCTATTATATCATCCTGTATTATCACTAACAATGATTGCTCCTCTACAATCTCCTATCGTCTCTGCTAATCATCTAACAAATACTGATTCCACTGTCTCTTCTATGCTAACAATGAAACTCTTACCTACCACCATTTCTCATGTAAAGCATTTTAAGGGAGATAATCCAAGATATGGGATTCATCTCTTCTTGCGTCATTTGGAGAAGATATTTTGCAAAGCGAATATAGAGCAGGACGAACATAAAATAGCATTGGTAAGAGAGTATATTGCACAGGTTAGTCCAGCCAGTTCTAGGTTAAACACAAGTGCTTTTTCTAATCCGAAGAATTTAACGTCATATGCCACATTTAGACAGTCACTTATTGATGTTTTGGGGGATGGTAAAGTACATAAATCGTTCTCAAGGGTTCAAAGAATGATTAAAAGAAAGGCAAACAAAATAAATACAAGGGAACTAGCAAAAGCACTTGCATCAGCAGGATCGCTAGAATTATATTCAAAGAAATCTCGCATCATACATCATGTATTACATATTACTCACTCCAGGGATAAGAAGAATTATAATTTTGATACCATAACTCAAAGGGAATCACACAGACAACGTTGCAAACATTGTAACGAAGATAAGCATAAGACCAGTGAATCTGATAGTAATAAATCCACAGGAAATAATGGGAAATCAAAGCATAAATACTGTCATTCACATGAGTCAAATTCGTATTCCTTAAATAAACACATGATCCTTAACAAAAGGAAACAAAGCTTGCACAATCGAAACATGATGTATGAAACGAGACCACCACGATATTAAAATGGCAACAATAATCACATAAGTAAATAAATACTGCCCTGTCGTCGTAAATACCTATAATATAATAATAATCCCTGTCTAAGTATCACATAGTAATATTTCATTAATGATAGACACAGGAACAGCAGTTTCCTTGTTATCGGATAATTCCTTTAACAAATTGTGCAACTTAGATCCCCAGCGGGTTTTATAAACTAAGAGTGAACAGGTGATATAAAATTGTCACATATGACAAATAATAAATGAACAGGTATTAGGGACACTAAACCCTTCCTGTACGGTTAGACAAAAACTAACCAAATACACATAATAATATGCACTAAACATAAAATAATACATTTTAGGTATTAATGTATTTTAATACAGGATTGTCCAGGCCAAAATATAAGTCCATAAATATGTATTGAAAACAAAACAAAAAACGGGAACTATTCCATTATCATAAAGGCCTACTGCAGATAATACTATATTACCACTAAAATTCGTCCATAAATTGAAGGTAAAACTTACATCTCATGTTACAACCACATATTAGTGTTCTATCCTTAGTAGAGTCTGGGAAAATAACCTGGGAATGTATCTACTTTCACTAATGAAAATGATAATAATATTGCTACTATCTATATCTTTAAGAAATCATCTACCAATAATCAGGTAAAGAAAAGGACATATTTATAGGATCGGTACAAGATGGAAGTTAGACTAAATACCACAAGAAATATATCAATTTTAACCAAAGAGTTAAAGGATAATCACATAAGGGAGAAACTTAGAAATTTGGTCAGGAGACGATATTTTCTAATTTATCGTGATAATTTTATTAATATACTAGCCACATATCAAAATGCGATTGCCCTACCTGGTAACATTTTTAGGAATAACCTATTTATAAATAAGCATATAGGCGACCATACCTTATACTAGACAGAAAATTATAAATGATAAATGAAATGTTGGATGAAAGTATTATTAAGATTTTAACTCCCCCTTTTAACAGTCAAATGTTTTTGGTTTCAAAAATGATGGTGAATTTAAGCCAGTACTTCTTACAGAGATATAATGCTACAAGTAAATATAAATATCCCCTCCCTCCTTTAAGGATGTTTTCGCTAACATTGCTCAAACAAAACATATTAAAATTGGTCAGTGGACACTGGCAAGTAGCATTATATAATAATACATTTAATACGTCCCATGGTTATTATGAATACATTCGTAGACCATTTGGGTTACGTAATGCTCAATCAACATTTAAGCATATGCTAAATTTTCGTGTTAGTGTTATTAATAACGTAGTCATCGCTTACCCAGACAATTTGATTATTTTTCTAATAAGTGGTACAATCACAATATTTAACAATAAGGAAGGTTAAATAGACATTAAATTAGGTAGGCCTCAAACTTTAAATATATATGTTTCATTATATTACCAGGATATTATAATGATAGGTTATACATTAACCACCACTGGGCTCCATACACAAGCATAAAATACGAACAATGAAAGTAAACTAACGTAAAATCACTCGAGTTTATGTTCGTATATAGAGAATCATTATAAAGACATTTTTCCCATTTAACAAACGCACTAAAATAATCTCCTCAGGAGAGTGACAGATGTGTATGGAAGTCAGAAAAGTTAATAAAGGTTAATTAATGTCAGCTCCAATTCATGCATGTCCATCTTATTCATTACCTTAATAATAATAATAATAATATCACGTGTACAGATGCTTCTTCAGTGACTTAGGCACTGTACTTAGGTAAGATATAGCTAAGTTCTATGTCAGGTATGTACTTATGCATAACGAATATTTAATGCACAGCAAACTCGTTACTCTGTAACGGACCAGGAACAATTAACAAATAATGTTAGGGGCAATTCGTACTTTTAGAAAATCGTATTAGGCTATCCTTTACAAATACTCGTGAATCACTAATATATTCTTGGCTTAGTATAATCTCAAACCTTAGCGTGAAAAGTAGCCAGATATTATCGAACCATTAAGGAATTTCTCCCACATATTGTTATTAACTACCTTCCAGGATGATTATAGATAAAAATAACAAATCCCTTAAACAATCATCTTGTCATTTACTTCCGAAGTCACTCATGGACGTGGTAAACATGCATAAACATTAGCAATTCCTATGCTAAAAATATAATAAGACATTATTTAACTCTGAGGATGAAACTAATGGACGAGAATTACAGTCACTTAAATAACTTTCCCATTATGATAAGATTTTTACAAAAAAAAAAAAAAAAACTTAGTAAAAGTGACTTATAAACCAATGAAAGTGATACATTAAATAATGCTTCCCTCAGTGTTAATTACCCTTTTATCAAAATGCAACAGGACATCCTGGGAGAGAATATAAAAACAATCTCCATATAATATACTATTAACATAAACTAGGGGTAGATGAAAAAACATATACAGTATATCGCTCAGTGCGAAACATACAATGCTCCATGACAGGAATATAATCCTGGACGAATCAGGAGACATAATAGGAATAATTCTACTTTCCTTACCAATTACAAATCAGGGCATAAATAAACTATTACCTAGGGTTAACCATTTTTCTAAATATTTAGTGGCGGCACCACTACATGATAAAAACCGCAAATAATACGTGCACATATATCTAATCCCAAATTATTTTATGCCTATATACATGTCCCAATATTATAAAGATATCTAATTTCTACTAATTTGAAGCAAACGTTTGTATAACAATATCTCCCCATATCTCCCAGCAGCTAATGGGTAACAATACGGCAAAACCGTAAAATACTACAAGTACTTGGTGGCACAGAAACAATGGAAATCCCTCCACATGGAAAGACTGCATCAAAAAATGACAGTCTATGAATACTACAAAACGTTGAAATAAAAGGAAAAAACTCCTCAGGAAATACTATATGGCGTACAAGAAACGTCTTTCATATAATTATATGAGATAACAATTGCCACACAGAAGCCAGGCTACAACAAGGACAACTTCGCTGAACAACAGTGAGTTGCAGTTCAACAATTTCATCATGATGTACAAGCAATTTACGGGCTTGCAAGGAACAAAATGCGTAATCGCCTACACAAGCAATTTACGGGCTTGCAAGGAAAAAAAATGCGTAATCGCCTACACAAGCAATTTTCGGGCTTGCAAGAAAAAAAATGCGTAATCGCCTACACAAGCAATTTACGGGCTTGCAAGGAAATAATGCGTAATCGCCTACACAAGCAATTTTCGGGCTTGCAAGGAAAAAATGCGTAATCGCCTACACAAGCAATTTACGGGCTTGCAGGAACAAAATGCGTAATCGCCTACACAAGCAATTTACTGGCTTGCAGGAATAAAATGCGTAATCGCCGGTCTAATAAAGCAAATAATTCAAATGTTCACTCCAGGTGATACATAAAATAATACGGGTACCCGATCGAAGTTTAAAACTTCACACAGTAATATCTTTAGTAGGTAATAAACTTATAATAAAGAATATTTTTACCAGGCGGATGATATTGTATATGTAAACAGGATAAAGAGATTGGTAAAGCGCGCAAAACCATCCAAAAATAAAACCAATCCATATCACTGAAACATAACAATTTCCTCTTCTTAGTAAATTTATCCCTACTATATACTATATACTATACAATGAAATAATCAATTACAAACATAAATCCGATCGGTTTACTATGAAATAAAATAATATTTCTTTTTACAGATGTGGCCCAAATAAACCAAAATGGATAATAATTTTTGTCTCTACTCTCAACAGCTCCAGGCTCAGACGAGGAACACAAAGCAGTACAAATGACGTCTTCAATCCGAGAGCTCTCGTATACAATTTTATTAACAAGCAGATGAAAAGAAAAGAAAAATAAATAAACTAATGGTGACAAATGATATAATCACTATTTCTTACTCTTTACAGATTTTATCCCAGTGAGCAGTGGCTACAGCTACAAGTATTTACTGATACACTAGTTTATTTGACAGGTATCACACAAATGGAATACAGCGACTAAGGTAATATTGTTCGCTTATTATACAAAATATATAATGGCTTGAGCCATCACCACAGCCCAGAGCGTGGTTGGAAAATTTTTACGTGTATTTGCGTGAACATTAGTTGGTACTGCTTACATAGTGGTATACAAATATATCCTATAAAATAAAGGGTCATGAGACAAACTGTTGCATATCGTGGTAAGTGTAACAGGTAAAAAAGCATTGCACAGATATTAAATACGAATTATAGAGCTTTACTTTACCAATAAAAGAAAATATTCACATATACTTAGTAGGCTTCTATTTACTTCTGCGAGAAGCAGGAAGCTGTATTACGAGTACAGAAACTTAGAAAGAAAGTACAACCATTTATTAGGAGAGTATTTACTGCGGGTAAGATAAGATCAACTCATACTTAATAACTATAATATGCAAAGGAAAAATCAGTGTGAAGTACTATCTTACCAAAATATCTTTCTTCCACCTATTTTAAATATTATTATACAATCGTGCGTAGTATTTTAATACAAGAGTATATACTCATTATTATTCCCATAGAAGGTAAAGTATTATTCACAAGCTACGCACTTCAAGAATTCCCAATGAAAATAGAAATAATCTTTTAATGTTCAAAATTCCTCCAAGAAGTATTATACTTAGTGATGATGTCATCAATGACACACACTCCTCAAGTACCAGGTTGCATGTCCTTATTTATATGTTGGTCCTGCATAAATATTGGCAAGTATTCCTCCAAAGGATGCGAAATCTCCACTTGCTTTAAAGCAATTCAGGCACTATATGCATGTAATTCATATCTATTACTAATCAAACCTCTCTTATATCATCAAATTTCTATTTCTACAATCTATACTTACCTACTGATAGACTATTAACAATATATTACCCTACTCACCCTACACATGGCATGGATTAAGGCTACTCTAGAGAGGCAGACTCAGATAAAATCGATTCAAGGGAATCGTTACATTGGAAAATAAAATATATAATTGCTAGACAACATATCCCACTCTCTTCCACCTTTCAATATATTTCATTTAATATCGACTTGTTTAATATCTCCCTATTATCAGTTGTTTCAGAAAAAAGTGAAGCTGGGAAGTTATTCAAGGAAACTGGGAATCAAACATCCTGCTAATATCAGTTGGTTACTCCATATATTGATGAAAATAAAACTTGGTACAAATATTTAATATCCCATGTCTTATCTTTCTGGCAGGTACTATAACATTTTTATATAGAAAAAGTCTACTGTCATATTTTGCATTGTATAAGAGAACTCTATCAATGTAGACTGAATTATTTTGTTATGGAAAATTAACATTTAGCTGTTATTTCACAGCCACAAAATAGCAACAAGGCCTCTTCATTAATGTGTGAATTTTTAGCATAGGTTAGCTTATACACATAACTACAAGCACCTAGCTCAACACATTAATTTTAAGATTATTTCTTTATGTATGTACCAGTGTATTTTATTCATGTATTGATGTTCATTTTAAGTATATGATGTGCCTATGTCTTTGATGTCAATTTTATATTATTATTGAGGTATTCACTGATAATATCTTAGTTATTGTGTACCCTACCTACATTGTATGTTTGTTTCCACAATCAAGGTTATCTGAGGACAGATAGATTACGGTAGCGGCCGAGCATTGTACACAATAAGGCAAGTGCTGTATGCCACAATCATAAGATAATACACAGGTAAACAGACTGCCTGCCTAAGACCCTGTACACAAGATAAGCAGAGGGCAGATATTAGTAATAAACAGTGTGAGTCACAGTGGTACCCATGTGAGAGTAGGGAGAGAGTAGAAAGGAGAGTAGGGAAAGAGAGTAAGACTCCGACATAACCAAGGAATGGTCACAAGGAGATATGCCTAATCCACAGATAATATAAACTGATTAGAGCAGCAGACTGGGTAGGACTAAGAACACGAGGACTATACCTCATGACCACATGACAACCAGACACGTGGCTTCCTACCACAAGACCCACGTGGCTTGTCTGGCCACGTAAGCATGACAACACACAGTAATAATTGTATCCAAAGACAACTGACAACTCCAGTGAAATTGTATATAAACAGTGACACTTACCTAATAGGTAGGATTCTTAAACTTGCTCCCTTAGGGCTATTATACATAATTGTCTCGCCAAGAGAGACACACTACTCTATCAGAAAAGAAGCACATCAATATCATTTCCTGTCTGTGTGTGTATAGAGATATAAGTGTAAATAAATGAACTTTCCATGTTACAACTGTGAAGTCAATTACCTTAGAAAACAACCACGTCTACACTAACTAACTAATAATAATAACAAGACTACAAGTACCAAGAAGCAAATACAAATAAGTTACCAGAACTTGAACGAGTTAAAGCCTAACAGGACTGGTACAACCCCAACCCAACCCAATGTAATCTAACCTAACCCAACCCAACCCAATCTAACCTTCCCCAACCCAACCCAATGTAATCTAACCTAACCCAACCCAACCCAATGTAATCTAACCTAACCCAACCCAATCTAACCTACCCCAACCCAACCCAATGTAATCTAACCTAACCCAATCCAATCTAACCTAATATTAACCATTGCAGACTACCAGGACCTAACCTGAGCAGACTACCAGGACCTAACCTGAGCAGACTACCAGGACCTAACCTGAGCAGACTACCAGGACCTAACCTGAGCAGACTATTGGAAGTTTTACAAGGTAAGTAAGACCTTTATCCAGATGTGGTTCCAGTAACTTTTTTACCAGTACCAGTATAAACAATAAAATCCAAAATATAACCAGTACCAGTATAAACAATAAAATACAAAATATAACCAGTACCAGTATAAAAAAAATAAGTTATGAAATGGTTTCAAACTGGAGGTGAATTTATTTCTCAGGTAATCCACAACCCATTTAATTTTATGTAATTTGTCTCCAGGTATATATTTTTTATTGTCAGTGAAGTGTATATGTCTTAACAATGCAAAAAATCTGTCTGCAAATGCTGGTGTTGCAATTGTTTTTTTACATGAGCCATGGACATTACCACACACAAAAACATATACATTTCTTTTTTACATGAGCCATGGACATTACCACACACAAAAACATATACATTTCTTTTTTACATGAGCCATGGACATTACCACACACAAAAACATATACATTTCTTTTTTACATGAGCCATGGACATTACCACACACAAAAACAAACATATACATTTCTTTTCGGTTTGTTGGTTTCCATTTATGCATTTTGCTATGTGGTGGAAAATTTTCAGTTGATTATTAGATGATCATGATAATTATTGGTCTCCATTTATTACAATTCTGTCAATAAATTCATATTAGAAAAATTCTAGAAAATAATCTAATTCACTTGATTCTTCAGATATATTAAATGTCTCACTAAAAAAAAAAAAAAAAAAAAAAAAAAAAAAAATCGAACATTTTCTTTGTTCTTGTATGTGTGTTGCTGCCTGTATTTCTGTCAGTCTGCCTGTGTGTTCTAGTCTGTACAGATCTGATATTTATCAACCTATCCCTGCTATCTAAGGACATACTAAAATATATAGCCATCTTTCTATTTATCTCCTAATATGGCATACAATATATTATACTGAACACATAATTATCTCCACTATCCACAGTCCTTGTTGCTTATCAATGCACTATCAGACATCCTCACTATCTCCTTTCTACTGTACTGTATTTCTTTATTCTCTACACTTACTCTCTCCTTTCTACTGTACTGTACTTTTTTATTATCTACACTTACTCTCTCCTTTCTACTGTACTGTACTTCTTTATTATCTACACTTACTCTCTCCTTTCTACTGTACTGTACTTCTTTATTATCTACACTTACTCTCTCCTTTCTACTGTACTGTACTTCTTTATTATCTACACTTACTCTCTCCTTTCTACTGTACTGTACTTCTTTATTATCAACACTTATTCTCTCCTTTCTACTGTACTGTACTTCTTTATTATCTACACTTACTCTCTCCTTTCTACTGTACTGTACTTCTTTATTATCTACACTTCTTCCCCCAAATTCACATCTCTACTTCCATATAGGCTATATATTATGAAAGCTAGACCACAACACCACCATCCAAACATTTTCATTGCCTTCCACAATTCTTCATTACAAAACAAAATGAAACCTTCACTGCCTTCTTCTATACTGCTTTACTACTAAGCAGACATCTATCTATATAGCCAAACACACATCTTCAATACAAAACACATATTCATTGCATACCAAACACATCTGTTCCTTCTACACATTTTCCATACATATGTACCTTCTACACATTTTCCATACATATGTACCTTTTATACATTTTCCATACATATGTACCTTCTACACATTTTCCATACATATGTACCTTCTACACATTTTCCATACATATGTACCTTTTACATATTTTCCATACATATTCACTACTTTTCTTCATATCTTCACATACTTTATTACAGTGACACACACACACCTCCATTATCTTTCAACACATCCTCACATATCCTACATAACTACTCACCCTACATCTTCACTCCCCCACATATGCTATGCAGTATGTACACAAAACAATACTGTACTGAACTACACATCATAATTACTCTCCACCAAAAAGTGGTTTTTTATTTATTTTTTTCGTGCTAACCCTAAGTGAAAAATAATTATTACACCAAATCACTACTTCCACATTAATTTGGATGGTATATTGGTCACAATGTTTGCATTATCATACCACAAGGCAATAATTTGCAGGGTTATGCTTCTGCGAAAAAAAAATGTATCGGTATGAGATAATAAGAATGTATAATTATTGTGTGGTGACCAAAGCACTCACCACTGCTCCATTTAGGTACTGGCATGGCTATGTCATATTTAGGTACTGGCATGGCTATGTCATATTTAGGTACTGGCATGGCTATGTCATATTTAGGTACTGGCATGGCTATGTCATATTTAGGTACTGGCATGGCTATGTCATATTTAGGTACTGGCATGGCTATGTCATATTTAGGTACTGGCATGGCTATGTCATATTTAGGTACTGGCATGGCTATGTCATATTTAGGTACTGGCATGGCTATGTCATATTTAGGTACTGGCATGGCTATGTCATATTTAGGTACTAGCATGGCTATGTCATATTTAGGTACTGGCATGGCTATGTCATATTTAGGTACTGGCATGGGTATGTCATATTTAGGTACTGGCATGGCTATGTCATATTTAGGTACTGGCATGGGTACTGTATGTCAGGACTAAGCAGGCTGTTGGAGGTGTCAAGTCGTTGTTTTTTAGTAGGTCTTATTTCCTCATGTAAATATTCAGTTTTTATTATCTCTCTACATTTCTGAACTGTGTGTATAAAATGGAGGAGCAGTAATTTCAATCAATCCTTCGATCTAGTCTACTGTACCTTCAAGTGATATACTGTATATGGTAACAAGGTGTACCATTCTCTTGCTGTACACATAAATGCAAAGAAAAGAGGGTAGAAGCATAAAAAAAAAAAAAAAAAAAAAAAAAATCAAGAGGAAGAATACGCGGTCTTAAAATAAAAATTAGGTCTGTAAAGCTATATAGTACACCTTCCAGTCATAGGTTACCCATTAGTAGCCTATATTGATCTATATCAATCCAATAAAGGCTTGATATATTATTGCATAGTAGTGAAAAATAAATTTATATTCATATTCCTTACAAATTGTATATCCTTCAAGTCTGGTAATAATTATATACAACAATTATAATGGTCAGTCCGTTAGTCTGCTAAGGATGATAAAGTTATGGCACGTGAGGTTATGTCTCGGTAGTCTGCCCCAGTTAGGTTCCAGTTGTCTGCCCCAATTAGGTCCCAGTACTCTACCCCAATTAGGTCCCAGTTGTCTGCCCTGGTTAGGTCCCAGTTGTCTGCCCTGGTTAGGTTTGGTTAATTTTTTAAACTTGGCTCGGATTTCCAAAATCTTGACATATATCCCTCATGACAATTGCAGAAGCTGAAACTTGGCTCGGATTTTCAATTTTTTTACCTTTATACAGGTTAACAAACTACAGTACTATAAAGCCAAAATAATTTAAGTGTTTCCCCGCACCCAAAACCCCGGATTCCCAGTGTTCTCCCCCAAGATTGAAGGGATTAGGGAATATATACAAACCAACTGATCAATATTAGGGTCACTAATGAATAGAACAAATAAAAAAGGCAGGAAAAAAACCTAAAAAAAAAAACCGGTAAAACTCTTATGCAGAAATACCGTCAGGCTAATATCAAAATATCATTTGAATATGAAGAATATTTTTACAAGTTGCCACAACTCGATTTCAAAAATGTTACTGTTACCAGTGTTTATATTTTACTATTACAAACCACTTTTCTATATACCATTTCTTCTGTAAATGTTGCATAACAGTAGTTACCTCTTATAGTTAGGTCCCTGTAGTCTGCCCAAGTTAGGTCCCGGTAGTCTGCTCAAGTTAGGTCCCGGTAGTGTGTCCCAGTCCAGATTAGGTTAGGTTAGGTCCCGGTAGTGTGTCCCAGTCCAGATTAGGTTAGGTTAGGTCCCGGTAGTGTGTCCCAGTCCAGATTAGGTCAGGTCAGGTCAGGTGAGGTCTGACTAATTTTTACTGTATATTTTTTCTTGCTTAGGTCCCGGTAGTCTGCCCTGGTTAGGTCCCAGTAGTCTGCCCAGGTTAGGTCCCGGTAGTCTGCCCTGGTTAGGTCCCGGTAGTCTGCCCAGGTTAGGTCCCGGTAGTCTGCCCAGGTTAGGTCCCAGTAGTCTGCCCTGGTTAGGTCCCGGTAGTCTGCCCAGGTTAGGTCCCAGTAGTCTGCCCAGGTTAGGTCCCAGTAGTCTGCCCTGGTTAGGTCACGGTAGTCTGCCCAGGTTAGGTCCCGGTAGTCGCCCTGGTTAGGTCCCGGTAGTCTGCCCAGGTTAGGTCCCGGTAGTCACACTAAATCCTTCTAGGAAATATATTTTTTTCTAGTGAAATCCTGTTGTGGCAACTTGTAAAAATTTACCAAATATGACCTATCTTGGAAATGGGGCATTTGCGGAGAAAATGCCAGAAGAAAATAATCTTAGAATGGTCTAAATAAATGGATAATGAAGGTAGAAAACCCTTATGCAATAACGGCAATTCTTTCAATATTTACCGCATTTAGTGTATGAACTTATGAAGATTATACAAAGATGTAACTTGTTTTGTACTCCTATAACCTACAGTATATTTTCTCTTGTGATATTGGTGATAGACACTGTACAGTAATGCTATAGGCCTACATACAGTAATGCTATAGGCCTACATACTCCAGCACCAAGTAGGCCTACTGTGGGAATATCTTGTATATTGGCTGTAGCACCATCATAATCCTCACAAAATATGTAAATTTAGATGTTACCAGTGTATATTTCATTACATAACACACTAAGTGAAGTGAAAAATAAATGAAATCATTACATAACACACTAAGTGAAGTGAAAAATAAATGAAATCATTACATAACACACTAAGTGAAGTGAAAAATAAATGAAATCATTACATAACACACTAAGTGAAGTGAAAAATAAATGAAATCATTACATAACACACTAAGTGAAGTGAAAAATAAATGAAATCATTACATAACACACTAAGTGAAGTGAAAAATAAATGAAATCATTACATAACACACTAAGTGAAGTGAAAAATAAATGAAATCATTACATAACACACTAAGTGAAGTGAAAAATAAATGAAATCATTACATAACACACTAAGTGAAGTGAAAAATAAATGAAATCATTACATAACACACTAAGTGAAGTGAAAAATAAATGAAATCATTACATAACACACTAAGTGAAGTGAAAAATAAATGAAATCATTACATAACACACTAAGTGAAGTGAAAAATAAATGAAATCATTACATAACACACTAAGTGAAGTGAAAAATAAATGAAATCATTACATAACACACTAAGTGAAGTGAAAAATAAATGAAATAACTGTCAAGTGTCGTTAGATTCCTGACTCAAAATGACACTGATCCCACAATATAATAAATGTTTGTTGACGGGAATGAGATGTAGGAGTTAGAGAGAGAGATTGTGTGTATGTGTGTGTGTGTGTGTACCACTTATCAACTCACAGGGGGTTTAAATTGTATGTATGTATGTATATGTGGATGTATGTTTGTATGTATATATGTATGTGTATGTATTTTTTATTTATTTCCTTCCTTCTTTTTCTCTCTCTCTCAGTATACATACAAATACACACATACAGTATACACACATACATACATACACATACATACACACATACACATACATACATACATACACATACATACATACATATATATATGACAATGAGAAATTATGTAATGTGACGAGCAATACAGCGACTTATCTTCCTCACTTACCATAATTGTTTAGGAAAACAGTTTTATACAATTTATACTACAAAATGCATGATACATCACTAGTTTAGATTATTGTAATAATTACTATACCACAACGTACACTTCTAAGCCTAACAAATGAAACTAAAGCTACAAACATAATAATAGAGAAGCTACTAATTAATTCTGTCCCTCTCTCCCTCTCTCTCTCTCTCAGTCTCTCTCTCTCTCTCTAAACTAAAGCTACAAACATAATAATAGAGAAGCTACTAATTAATTCTGTCCCTCTCTATCTCTCAGTCTCTCTCTCACTCTCTCTCTCTCTCTCTCTGTGTGTGTGTGTGTGTGTGTGTGTGTGTGTGTTACCCTGATTGTGAGAATTAGTTTATTTCCTATCATAACAAACCTGTAATAACTCTTACCATCCATACTCTCTTCAGTTATTTCGGAGGGTAAATTTACAGTAAACCTGGGTTCAGTAAAACGTTTATATTAGTATGATTTACCACTAATTAGGACCATTCTAAGACTATTTTCTTCAATGGTGTTTCTCTCGGAAATGCCCCGTTTTCGAGATATGCCCAGTTTTCATACCCCATACAAACTTGGGGGAGTCCTCTATAGAGTCCCTGTCACCATCAATATCCAAAAAATCCATTGAAACGTCATCCAAAGAACCAGACAATCCTGACAACGGTATCTCCCCCTGACTCATGATGACCCAGTGTTGCCAGGTCTGCTGGACGAAATTTCCCTCACTTCAACATCAGAATTTCCCTTTTTACCTCAATTATTCCCTGTTTACTCTTGAGCATTGATGGTCTTTTAGGTATTACATCTTGTAGAAATTTCCCTGTTTACTCATCAACGAACTGTAAATTATTTCCCTGTGTAGACTTCGAAATTCCCTAAAACAGAGAAATTTCCCTGCACCTGGCAACACTGTTTTTGTTTATCATTCCTCGGTGACTCGGGCAGAGGCCGCAGTTATCGTACCGCAATATAGTAGATGTTTTTTATTTATAAATCATAGATTGTTCCTATCTATCCCAGACTTACAAGACTAATGATAAAAGTATAATTAGTAAATAAACCAATATCTGGAAGACTGTAGTAGAGCTCTGTGCCTGTGTTTCTATAGGGTATCTATCCCAGACTTACAAGACTAATGATAAAAGTATAATTAGTAAATAAACCAATATCTGGAAGACTGTAGTAGAGCTCTGTGCCTGTGTTTCAGAATGAGAAGTAAATAATACCTTGGACACAACAGTTGTGTCTAACCTAACACACGTAAACACAGTTTGGACACAAACCTTGTGTCCTATATACCTAATGAATGGGTTAAGGCCTTTATTTTATTTTGTTTTATTTTATTTATTTATTTATTTTGATGTTATTTTATTTATTTATTATTTTTTTAAATTTAATTATTTTATTTCTTTATTTATTTTGATGTTTTTTTTTTAGTTATTTATTATTATTATTATTATTATTATTTTGCATATTATTTTATTTATGCATTTATTATTTAATATTATTTTAAATTTATTTTTTTGCATATTATTTTATTTATGCATTTATTATTTATTATTATTCCTACTCCCTCACCTCACCTCACCTCACCTCACCTCACCTCTCCTCCTCTGACCCTGGAGTCTGACCTATTCTACCTCCCTGGTGTGACCCTCAACCCGACCCACGTGTTGACCTGACCTGACCCCTCGTCCTCCACTCCCTCGTCCTCTACTCCCTCGTCCTCCACTCCCTCGTCCTCCACTCCCTCGTCCTCCACTCTCTCGTCCTCCACTCTCTCGTCCTCCACTCCCTCGTCCTCCACTCCCTTGTCCTCCACTCCCTCGTCCTCCACTCCCTTGTCCTCCACTCCCTCGTCCTCCACTCCCTTGTCCTCCATTCCCTCGTCCTCCACTCCCTCGTCCTCTACTCCCTCATCCTCCACTCCCTCGTCCTCCAATCCCTCCTGGGAGCGTCTTTTTACTTGCATTCTTTCATGTTAATCTCTACTTTATATTATTTCTTCCAGGTTTTATTTCATCATTATATAAAAAAAATAATAATATGTTATTTCTTCCAGGTTTTATATTAACATTATATAAAAAAAAAAAAATGGAATGTTATTTCTTCCAGGTTTTATTTTATCATTATAAAAAAAAAAAAATATGTTATTTCTTTCAGGTTTTATATTAACATTATAAAAAAATAAAAAAATGGTATGTTATTTCTTCCAGGTTTTATTTTAACAGTATAAAAAATAACTAAAAAAATAGTATGTTTTTCTTTTGTGTCTTCCTATTTAACTACACACACAGTCATGTATTTATTATCCCCTTAACGATAATAAATACATGACTGTGTGTGTAGTTAAATAGGAAGACACAAAAGAAAACCATACTATTTTTTTAGTTATTTTTTATACTGTTAAAATAAAACCTGGAAAAAATAACATACCATTTTTTTATTTTTTTTATTTTTGGAGATAATGATTCCTCCAAACTCTTCCCAGCAACAGAACACCATTATTTGTGTTCATCTGATCCTGTTTCCTGGCATACTTTGGAGGAATCAAGGCACTCCAATGTACCAAAAGTATACTCTCTCCTTATCCCACGATAATCCCACGAAAAAATGTCACACTAAAAACCCCATGACAGTTTCTTAAGCTGTACACAAATCACTATATAGTCTTAATTATGGGGAGAGTATACTTTTGGTACATTACAGTGCTTTAATTCCTCCAAAGTAGGCCAGAAAACACACCCATATAAAGAAATATAATGGTATCCTGTTGCCTGGAATAATTTGGAGGAATCATAATCTCCAAAAATATCAGAACTCTACCCTCCCCTTAAGGGGGAAGTATTTTTTGTGCTGGTAAATCTGGAGCAACTAAATCCTCCAATCTATTCCAAGCAACAAAACACCATTATTCTTGCTCTTCTGGTCCTGTTTCCTCGCATACTTTAGAGGAATCGAGAAGCTCCAATGTAACACAAGTGAAACATGGCCATACATCTCACTTGAAGCTCCTTTCTCGTTTTAACTCTTAAGAAACTCTAGATCACCTTGACATAAAGATAATGACGCACTTGTGAGGCAACCGTGTGTGTATGGGTTGTTGATATTGCCACAACAACATACCATCAGCACTGAGGTATAAATTATATTATAGTCTGTTTCCTTCCCTCATCACCCCAGTAAACACCACCAATCTCTTCACTAGGACAACACAGCTGACTTACAAAATGTTGAGGTCTGGGTGGAATTCGTAGGCCTGTGAGGTCTGGGTGTAATTCATAGGCCTATGAGGAAATACGTCAAGGATTGATGGGGTTGCGGCTTGCTATTTTTTATTAAATGTCTGCTGCTTATTTTGAAAATGGTGTTATGTTTCTTTATACGTATGTTGTTGTTGCTTGAAGGAGTTTTACACTGTTTTTACTCTTGTATATTCTTCCTAACCAATCCTCTACTCCTCACCAAACAAACCCCTTGCCATTCCAATTCTAAAACTCACATGCTAAACCTTCGCCACTCCTTTCCTTCCTTATGCTAAACCTTCGACACTCCTTTCCTTCCTTATGCTAAACCTTCACCACTCCTTTCCTTCCTTATGCTAAACCTTCGCCACTCCTTTCCTTCCTTATGCTAAACCTTCACCACTCCTTTCCTTCCTTATGCTAAACCTTCGCCACTCCTTTCCTTCCTTATGCTAAACCTTCGCCACTCCTTTCCTTCCTTATGCTAAACCTTCGCCACTCCTTTCATTCCTTATGCTAAACCTTCGCCACTCCTTTCCTTCCTTATGCTAAACCTTCGCCACTCCTTTCCTTCCTTATGCTAAACCTTCGCCACTCCTTTCCTTCCTTATGCTAAACCTTCGCCACTCCTTTCCTTCCTTATGCTAAACCTTCGCCACTCCTTTCCTTCCTTTGCCCATCCTCAACCCAGAGTGACAGGTGGGGCTAGAAGGGGGTCGAGTATAGGGTCAGGTGATTGGGACAGGTATAGGATGGGAGGAGAGAGGGACGGACAGGTACACACGCACGCACACACGCACGCTCACACACAGGCACACACACACACACACACACACCCTTGCACGCACACTCACGCTCTTACACACTCACACATCATTATTATTATTATTATTACACACACACACTCTCTCTCTCTCTCTCTCTCTCTCTCTCTCTCTCTCTCTCTCTCTCTCTCTCTCACACACACACACACACACAATTTCGCGTCAAAATTGGACTTTGGAGGAATCAAGATGCTGAACTGTACAGAACACTTGCTTATACACCAAACTAATGTTAATTAATAATATCATTACAGGTGTTTGGTGAAGGTGTGGTGACAAGTGGTGATGATTCCTCAGCTGTAGACTACGAGAAGAAGTCACTACTACTGCTGCTGCTGCTGCTGTTGTTGTTGTGTGTCAGTGAATAATGTGATGTTTACCTGTTGTACACTGCATGGGACGTGGTGTTGGTGTGAGGACTGTACACTCGTGATACATAATTTCTGACCAGAGTGTGAGGAGCAGAAAGCTTCGAATCGCCTGCTATTGTTCATTTCCCCACCCAGTACACACATATAGAGGCTGAGTACGAATGCAGGGTATGTGTGAGTGTGTGTGAGTGTGTGTGTGTGAGTGTGTGGTGCCTGCCGTTCGTCTCTGGTCAGGGATTACATAGTATTACGTGTGTACTCTACAGTTGCCAAAAAAGGTATTGCGACAAATCTGGATAGAACTTTAACCCTAGTAATATCCACAACTATTTGTAGGGACTATAAACATGTATAACAGAAGGAAATATACATATCCTTCTGTAATTTATACTTATAATCCCTACAAACAACTATGGACATTAATATTATTTAATGTTGTATCACTAGTTGTCGCAATACCTTTTTTGGCAACTGTACATCACCACAGTCTACAAATATGTAACACTAACCATCAGCTTCACAAGGTTAGTTGAAGTTATTATTGGTCACAAGAACTGATACAGCCACAATCAATAAATCAGTATCATATCAAACTATAATCATACAACAACAACACCTTACGTCAACTCAACCACCAACACTTTCCTTCCATCGTACCAATAAATCAGTATCATATCAAACTATAATCATACAACAACAACACCTTACATCAACTCAACCCCCTCAATTATTATTATTATGAGGTGCTGTAAGATTATACATGTGTTGTTCTTTATTACCAAGATATTTACTACGATGGAAGGAAAGTGTTGGTGGATATTTGATTGTGGCTGTACTGTACCGATTGGATGTGTGTGTAAGAGAGATTTCATTTGTGTATGTATGTGTGAGTGACTGTGTGTGTGTAAGAGAGAGATAGAGAGACTCGTTGTGTGTGTGTGTGTGTGTGAAAGAGAAAGAGAGAGATTAATTTTGTGTGTGAGAGATTAATTTGCGTGTATGTGAGAGAGAGACTGTGTATGTGTGAAATAAATAAATAAATAAAGATATAAAAATGGATTTGTGTTTGTTATCCCTCCTTTCCTTATATTTCATCTCTCTCTCTCTCTCTCTCTCTCTCTCTCTCTCTCTCTCTCTCTCTCTCTCTCTCTCTCTCTCTCTCTCTCTCTCTCTCCTTCCTTCGTGCTTGCTGTCCTATAATAATAATAATAATAAATAAATAAATAATAATGTGTTTCAATTTCCTTAGTAAAAATATAATTATAAAAATATTTATTACTTATCCCATGAAATAAATGGGTTTAATATTAGTCAATAATTAATTAAGGTGTAAAGAAATATACAATAATAAATAATTCAGGTGTTAAAAAGATTATCATAAAAATATCAAAGTAAAAACACGAAAAAATAAATGAGTGTTTTAAAATGATACCTTTTTCTCTGATTAAGAAACCTTTGTAAATTGGTGGCAATATTGGAGCAACTTGATTCCTCCAATGGGTTTAATAAATGGGTTTAATAATAAATCATTATCCCATGAAATAAATGGGTTTAATATTAAATAATTATCCCATGATATAAATGGGTTAAATATTTATCAATAATTAGTACCCATTATTACCTCTGATTCCCCATATCTAGTGAAAATTCCCCATATTTGGCATCACTTATAGAGAAAATGTTGGCTGAAAATTAATGTTTGAATGGCAGTCCATAAACAGGGTTACTGAGTTGCCTTGGGGTGGGTGGTGTGGTGTTGGGGGGGGGGGGTAGGGACATGGGTGTGAGGGAGGGGGTATGGGTAGGGGGGAGGGCAAGTCAACTCAGTAACCCCGTTTATGGACTGCCATTGGAAAGAAAAATTCTGAGCCACCCTCACCTTTACCTCTCTCTCTCTCTCTCTCTCTCTCTCTCTCTCTCTCTCATCCTCCATTATTTCTCTCTATCTCCCCCGTAGAGGGTTATTGCCTGTAGTAATGTGGGCAATACTTATAGGGTTTGGACGCCCCTTCGGCCCCAGCCACTAGCTTTCAGTTCTTCAACTGTGCCCCTTTTCTTTCTATTTCCTTCCTGCTTTCTGTCTCACCTCTCTATCACCTTTTACTGGCACTATATGACCTCGATGTTGATGTGTCTAATATCAATCAACCAATCAATCTCTCTATCTCTTTCTCTCTCTCTCTCACTCCCTTTCTCTCTGGGGATAGGGGAGGATTGTGGGGTGTGAGGGAGGAAATAGGGATAGAGAGAGATAGAGAGAGATAGAGAAATAGAGAGAGGTAAAGGAGAGGGGAATGAAGGGTAAATAGAGAGAGAGTGAAAGAGATTGAATGAATTGGCTCAGAATTTTTCTTTCCAATGGCAGTCCATAAACAGGGTTACTGAGTTGACTTGCCCTCCCCCCTACCCTCCAACCCCCCTACCCATACCCCCTCCCTCACACCCATGTCCCTACCCCCCCCCCTAACACCACACCACCCACCCCAAGGCAACTCAGTAACCCCGTTTATGGACTGCCATTCAAACATTAATTTTCAGCCAACATTTTCTCTATAAGTGTTGCCAAATATGGGGAATTTTCACTAGATATGGGGAATCAGAGGTAATAATGGGTACTAATTATTGATAAATATTTAACCCATTTATATCATGGGATAATTATTTAATATTAAACCCATTTATTTCATGGGATAATGATTTATTATTGAACCCATTTATTTCATGGGATAATTATTTAATATTAAACCCATTTATTTCATGGGATAATTATTTATTATTAAACCCATTTATTTCATGGGATAATTATTTAATATTAAACCCATTTATTTCATGGGATAATTATTTATTATTAAACCCATTTAGTGCAGGAATAATACAGTTTGGAGGAATCAGTTTGCTACAAAACTACCCTAGAGAGATCTGAGGTCCCTTGTAGTACTTTGTAGTACAATGATTCCTCCATAGTATGTCAGGAAACAGGATTAATTAATAAATATAATGGTATCTACCCTGTTGCCTGGCATAGTTTGGAGGAATCAAGTTGCTCCAATATTGCCACCAATTTACAAAGAATCAGAGAAAACGGTATCCTTTTAAAACACTCATTTATTTTTTCGTTTTTTTACTTTGATATTTTTATGATAATCTTTTTAACACCTGAATTATTTATTATTGTATATTTCTTTACACCTTAATTAATTATTGACTAATATTAAACCCATTTATTTCATGGGATAAGTAATAAATATTTTTATAATTATATTTTTACTAAGGAAATTGAAACACATTATTATTTATTTATTTATTTATTATTATTATTATAGGACAGCAAGCACGAAGGAAGGAGAGAGAGAGAGAGAGAGAGAGAGAGAGAGAGAGAGAGAGAGAGAGAGATGAAATATAAGGAAAGGAGGGATAACAAACACAAATCCATTTGTATATCTTTATTTATTTATTCATTTCACACATACACAGTCTCTCTCTCACATACACACAAATTAATCTCTCACACACAAAATTAATCTCTCTCTTTCTCTTTCACACACACACACACACAATGAGTCTCTCTATCTCTCTCTTACACACACACACACAGTCACTCACACATACATACACGAATGAAATCTCTCTTACACACAATCAAATATCCCCCAACACTTTCCTTCCATCGTAGTAAATATCTTGGTAATAAAGAACAACACGTGTATGATTTTGCAGCACCTCATAATAATAATAATAATAATAATAATAATAATAATAATAATCTTGGTAATAAAGAACAACACGTGTATAATCTTACAGCACCTCATAATAATAATAATAATTGAGGGGGTTGAGTTGACGTAAGGTGTTGTTGTATGATTATAGTTTGATATGATACTGATTTATTTACTACGATGGAAGGAAAGTGTTGGTGGTTGAGTTGACGTAAGGTGTTGTTGTTGTTGGATTATAGTTTGATATAATACTGATTTATTGATTGTGGCTGTATCAGTTCTTGTGACCAATAGTAACTTCAACTAACCTTGTGAAGCTGATGGTTAGTGTTACATATTTGTAGACTGTGGTGATGTACAGTTGCCAAAAAAGGTATTGCGACAACTAGTGATACAACATTAAATAATATTAATGTCCATAGTTGTTTGTAGGGATTATAAGTATAAATTACAGAAGGATATGTATATTTCCTTCTGTTATACATGTTTATGGTCCCTACAAATAGTTGTGGATATTACTAGGGTTAAAGTTCTATCAAGATTTGTCCCAATACCTTTTTTGGCAACTGTACAGTACACTCGTAATACATAATCCCTGACCAGAGACGAACGGCAGGCACCACACACACACACACACACACACACACACACACACTCTGCATTCATACTCAGCCTCTATATGTGTGTACTGGGTGGGGAAATGAACAATACCAGGCGATTCGAAGCTTTCTGCTCTTCTGGTCCTGTTTCCTAGCATACCTTGGAGGAATCCTGGCACTCCAATGTAACCAAAAACAACCACCACCTTAACCAACCTGAAAAGACATATATGAAAATAAAATACAGGTCATGGAAATAAAATATATACACTTATGACCTGGGGAATAATATACGCATCAATATACATACATGAGAATACGTACATGAGAATACGTACATGAGAATACGTACATGAGAATACATACATGAGAATACGTACATGAGAATACGTACATGAGAATACGTACATGAGAATACTTACATGAGAATAATTACATGAGAATACGTACATGAGAATAATTACATAAATAATAAAATACCATATATATAAAATACCATAGGCCTACCATACTGTAATTCTGTACTGTAATACTGTACTGTACCCATACACACATTCTCATTCTCTCTCTCTCTCTCTCTCTCTCTCTCTCTCTCTCTCTCTCTCTCTCTCTCATACACATAAATGCACACACACACATTCTCTCTCTCTCTCTCTATTTCTCTCATACGCATACATGCATTCTCTCTCTCTCTCTCTGTCTGTCTCTCATACACATACATGCACTCTCTCTCTCTCTCTCTCTCTACTAAAAGATTTATTCCAAAGATTTTCCCATGTGTGTATTTTCACATGGATAATTTTCACCTGCATAATTTCCACATATAATTTTCACATGGATAATTATTTCATTTTCCCATGTGTGTATTTTATTTCCATGTGCATATTCTCATGTGCGTATTTTTATGTGCGTATTCTTTTCACATGTGTATTTTCATGTATTTATTTTATTCATGTGCATATTCTCATGTACATAATCTCTTGTGCATAATTTCCCCTTGCATATGTATTTTATATTCACATAATAATAATAATAATAATAATAATAATAAAAGGTTTATTCAGTGAGGCAGCCGAGGGCTGAAAATATACATTAAAAAAAAAAAATCGTGATGGAGTGGATGATAATATATGGATAAATATAGATGAATGAACAGACATACACAAATACATTCGCGCACATGCACACATAATATTCATTCGCACAAACAGCACACAGACGTACACAGATACAATCACGCATATTCACTCACACATGGACATATATTATGGGTACATATATTTATTTGTGCTGTTGGTTTATTAATGAAACTATTGTTGGGATTGGACTATTCTTATATCTCTCCGTCCTGGCTTTTATGGGTTGGAGTAGGTTGAAGTGACGGACATCATGACGGGGTTTGGGTATGATGTGTGTGTATTCTCATGTACGTAAAATCCACTTGTGAATGTATTTTATATTCTCATGTACGTATTCTCATGTACGTATTCTCATGTACGTATTCTAATGTACGTAAGTTTAAATAAATACCCAATATTTGTTTCAGAACGGCATTAGTTTAAATAAATACCCATTATTTGTTTCAAAACAGTGTTCTACGCACCCCAAGCCTGTCCCCTTATTCTCCCACCCCCCAGTCCCCCCCAAGCCTGTCCCCCTATTCCCCCACCCCCCAGTCCCTCCCAAGCCTGTCCCCTTATTCTCCCACCCCCCAGTCCCCCCCAAGCCTGTCCCCCTATTCCCCCAACCCCCAGTCCCCCCCAAGCCTGTCCCCCTATTCCCCCAACCCCCAGTCCCCCCCAAGCCTGTCCCCTACTCCTAATCATAATAACACAGCATACATTAGCTAATAAATAATTACAGTATTAATATATAATAACAGTTATTATTATTATAAACAGATATTAGTAATTATGTTATGTAAACAAACCTTGGCTGATACTTCTCTGTTCAAATCCACATTAGCAGTGTTACCATATTGGTTACCAGTGTTACCATACATGTGTGTCACTGTAACTATTAAAAATTATATAGTCTAGAAAAAAAAGCATGTGAATAAAAAAATTATCATTCATTTATTCATTCATTCTTTCATTTATATATATTTATTTTTTTATTTTTAGGTGAGGTTTTGGGTTCAACCTCAACCTCAAACCTCAAATCAATTTATCTATTTAATAAGATGAAAAATTTCACTTTATATAATATATGTTTTACTAAAAATTGTAAAATATGATAAAAGTGTCTTAATTTTCATGTTTATTACTCATCTATTTATCAATCTATCGACAATTTGTTGATGGCATCTAATAGATAATTTTATTGTCTATGTTTTGGTATATACATGTATCAATTTATCTATTTCCTAAGATAAGAAATTTCATTTTATATAATATATTTTTTACTAAAAATTGTAAAATATGACCAAAGTGTTCCACTTTTTTCGGTAATTACTCGTCTATTTATCTATCTATCGACAATTTGTTATTAGCATCTAATAGATAATTTTATTGTCTATTTTTTGGTATATACATGTATCAATTTATTAATTTCGTAAAATGAGAAATTTCACTTTATATAATATATTTGTGACTAAAAATTGTAAAATATGACAAAAGTGTCTTAATTATTTCATTTATTACTCATCTATTTATCATTCTTTCGACAATTTGTTGATGGCATCTAATAGATAATTTTATTGTCTATCTTTTGATTTATACATGTATCAATTTATCAATTTAATAAGATGAGAAATTTCACTTTATATATTATATTTGTGACTAAAAATTGCAAAATATGACAAAATTGTCTTATTTTTCTTGTTTATTACTCATCTATTTATCTTTCTTTCGACAATTTGTTGATGGCATCTAATAGATAATTTTATTGTCTATCTTTTCGTATATACATGTATCAATTTATCTATTTCTTAAGATGAGAAATTTCACTTTATATAATATATTTTTGACTAAAAATAGTAAAATATGACCAAAGTGTCCCACTTTTTTCGTTAATTACTCGTCTATTTATCTACCTATCGACAATTTGTTGATGGCATCTAATAGATAATTTTATTGTCTATCTTTTGGTATATACATGTATCTATTTATCTATTTCCTAAGATGAGAAATTTCACTTTATATAATATATTTTTGACTAAAAATTGTAAAATATTACCAAAGTGTCCCATTTCTTCATTAATTACTCGTCTATTTATCAGTCTATTGACAATTTGTTGATGGCATCTAATAGATAATTTTATTGTCTATCTTTTCGTATATACATGTATCAATTTATCTATTTCATAAGATGAGAAATGTCACTTTATATAATATATTTTTGACAATATTGTAAAAGATGACCAAAGTGTCTTTATTTATTCATTTATTACTCGTCTATTTATTTATCTATCGACAATTTGTTAATGGCATCTAATAGATAATTTTATTGTCTATATTGTGGTTTATACATGTATCGATTTATCTATTTCCTAAGATGAGAAATTTCACTTTATATATTATATTTTTGACTAAAAATAGTAAAATATTACCAATGTGTCTTAATTATTTCGTTTATTACTCGTCTATTTATCTATCTATCAACAATTTGTTGATGTCATCTAATAAACAATTTAATCGTCTATCTTTTGGTATATACATGTATTATATTTATCTATTTCCTAATATGAGAAATTTCACTTATTATAATATATTTTTAACTGAAAAATGTAAAATATGACAAAATTGTCTTAATTGTTTCATGTATTACTCGTCTATTTATCTATATATTGACAATTTGTTGATGGCATGTAATAGATAATTTTATTGTCTATCTTTTGTTTTTTTCATGTATCTATTTATATATTTCCTAAGATGAGAAATTTCACTTCATATATTTTTGACTAAAAATTGTAAAATATTACCAAAGTGTCCCACTATTTTCGTTAATTACTCGTCTATTTATCTATCTATCGACAATTTGTTGATGGCATCTAATAGATAATTTTATTGTCTATCTTTTCGTATATACATGTATCAATTTATCTATTTCCTAAGATGAGAAATTTCACTTTATATATTATATTTTTGACTAAAAATAGTAAAATATTACCAATGTGTCTTAATTATTTTGTTTATTACTCGTCTATTTATTTATCTATCGACAATTTGTTGATGGCATGTAATAGATAATTTTATTGTCTATATTTTGGTTTATACATGTATCGATTTATCTATTTCCTAAGATGAGAAATTTCACTTTATATAATATATTTTTAACTAAAAATAGTAAAATATGACAAAAGTGTCTTAATTTTCTTGTTAATTACTCATCTATTTATCTATTTATCGACAATTTGTTGATGGCATCTAATAGATAATTTTATTGTCTATATTTTGGTATTTACATGTATCTATTTATCTATTTCCTAAGATGAGAAACTTCACTTTATATAATATATTTTTTACTAAAAATTGTAAAACATGACAAAAATGTCTTAATTGTTTCATTTATTACTCGTCTATTTATCTATCAATTGACAATTTGTTGATGGCAACTAATAGATAATTTTATTGTCTATCTTTTGGAATATACATATATCTATTTATCTATTTCCTAAGATGAGAAATTTTACTTTACATAATAAACTTTTGACTAAAAATAGTAAAATATGACCAAAGTGTCTTAATTGTTTCATTTATTACTCGTCTATTTATCAATCTATTGACAATTTGTTGATGGCATCTAATAAATAATTTAATCGTCTATCTTTTGGTATATACATGTATCAATTTATCTATTTCCTAGAATGAGAAATTTCACTTTATATAATATATTTTAGACTAAAAATTGTAAAATATGACAAAAGTGTCTTAATTTATTCATTTATTACTCGTCTATTTATCTATCAATTGACAATTTGTTGATGGCATCTAATAGATAATTTTATTGTCTATCTTTTCGTATATACATGTATCTATTTATCTTATTGCTAAGATGAGAAATTTCACTTTATATATTATATTTTTGACTAAAAATTGTAAAATATGACAAAAGTGTCTTAATTATTTCATTTATTACTCATCTATTTATCTATCTATCGACAATTTGTTGATGGAATCTAATAGATAATTTTATTGTCTATCTTTTCATATATACATGTATCAATTTATCTATTTCATAAGATGAGAAATGTCACTTTATATAATATATTTTTGACAAAATTGTAAAATATGACCAAAGTGTCTTAATTATTTCGTTTATTACTCGTCTATTTATCTATCAATCAACAATTTGTTGATGTCATCTAATAAACAATTTAATCGTCTATCTTTTGGTATATACATGTATTATATTTATCTATTTCCTAATATGAGAAATTTCACTTATTATAATATATTTTTAACTGAAAAATGTAAAATATGACAAAATTGTCTTAATTGTTTCATTTATTACTCGTCTATTTATCTATTTATTGACAATTTGTTGATGGCATGTAATAGATAATTTTATTGTCTATCTTTTGGTTTTTTCATGTATCTATTTATATATTTCCTAAGATGAGAAATTTTACTTCATATAATATATTTTTTACTAAAAATTGTAAAATATTACCAAAGTGTCCCACTTTTTTCGTTAATTACTCGTCTATTTATCTATCTATCGACAATTTGTTGATGTCATCTAATAGATAGTTTTATTATCTATCTTTTGGTATATACTTGTATCTATTTATCTATTTCCTAAGATGAGAAATTTCACTTTATATAATATATTTTTACCTAAAAATAGTAAAATATGACAAAAGTGTCTTAATTTTCTTGTTAATTACTCATCTATTTATCTATTTATCGACAATTTGTTGATGGCATCTAATAGATAATTTTATTGTCTATATTTTGGTATTACATGTATCTATTTATCTATTTCCTAAGATGAGAAACTTCACTTTATATAATATATTTTTTACTAAAAATTGTAAAATATGACAAAAATGTCTTAATTGTTTCATTTATTACTCGTCTATTTATCTATCAATTGACAATTTGTTGATGGCAACTAATAGATAATTTTATTATCTATCTTTTGGAATATACATATATCTATTTATCTATTTCCTAAGATGAGAAATTTTACTTTATATAATAAACTTTTGACTAAAAATAGTAAAATATGGCCAAAGTGTCTTAATTGTTTCATTTATTACTCGTCTATTTATCAATCTATTGACAATTTGTTGATGGCATCTAATAAATAATTTAATCGTCTATCTTTTGGTATATACATGTATCAATTTATCTATTTCCTAGAATGAGAAATTTCACTTTATATAATATATTTTAGACTAAAAATTGTAAAATATGACAAAAATGTCTTAATTTATTCATTTATTACTCGTCTATTTATCCATCAATTGACAATTTGTTGATGGCATCTAATAGATAATTTTATTGTCTATCTTTTCGTATATACATGTATCTATTTATCTTATTGCTAAGATGAGAAATTTCACTTTATATATTATATTTTTGACTAAAAATTGTAAAATATGACAAAAGTGTCTTAATTATTTCATTTATTACTCATCTATTTATCTATCTATCGACAATTTGTTGATGGCATCTAATAGATAATTTTATTGTCTATCTTTTCGTATATACATGTATCAATTTATCTATTTCATAAGATGAGAAATGTCACTTTATATAATATATTTTTGACAAAATTGTAAAAGATGACCAAAGTGTCTTTATTTATTCATTTATTACTCGTCTATTTATTTATCTATCGACAATTTGTTGATGGCATCTAATAGATAATTTTATTGTCTATATTTTGGTTTATACATGTATCGATTTATCTATTTCTTAAGATGAGAAATTTCACTTTATATATTATATTTTTGACTAAAAATAGTAAAATATTACCAATGTGTCTTAATTATTTCGTTTATTACTCGTCTATTTATCTATCAATCAACAATTTGTTGATGTCATCTAATAAACAATTTAATCGTCTATCTTTTGGTATATACATGTATTATATTTATCTATTTCCTAATATGAGAAATTTCACTTATTATAATATATTTTTAACTGAAAAATGTAAAATATGACAAAATTGTCTTAATTGTTTCATTTATTACTCGTCTATTTATCTATATATTGACAATTTGTTGATGGCATGTAATAGATAATTTTATTGTCTATCTTTTAGTTTTTTCATGTATCTATTTATCTATTTCCTAAGATGAGAAATTTCACTTCATATAATATATTTTTGACTAAAAATTGTAAAATATTACCAAAGTGTCCCACTTTTTTCGTTAATTACTCGTCTATTTATCTATCTATCGACAATTTGTTGATGGCATCTAATAGATAATTTTATTGTCTATCTTTTCGTATATACATGTATCTATTTATCTTATTGCTAAGATGAGAAATTTCACTTTATATATTATATTTTTGACTAAAAATTGTAAAATATGACAAAAGTGTCTTAATTATTTCATTTATTACTCATCTATTTATCATTCTTTCGACAATTTGTTGATGGCATCTAATAGATAATTTTATTGTCTATCTTTTGATTTATACATGTATCAATTTATCAATTTAATAAGATGAGAAATTTCACTTTATATATTATATTTGTGACTAAAAATTGCAAAATATGACAAAATTGTCTTATTTTTCTTGTTTATTACTCATCTATTTATCTTTCTTTCGACAATTTGTTGATGGCATCTAATAGATAATTTTATTGTCTATCTTTTCGTATATACATGTATCAATTTATCTATTTCTTAAGATGAGAAATTTCACTTTATATAATATATTTTTGACTAAAAATAGTAAAATATGACCAAAGTGTCCCACTTTTTTCGTTAATTACTCGTCTATTTATCTACCTATCGACAATTTGTTGATGGCATCTAATAGATAATTTTATTGTCTATCTTTTGGTATATACATGTATCTATTTATCTATTTCCTAAGATGAGAAATTTCACTTTATATAATATATTTTTGACTAAAAATTGTAAAATATTACCAAAGTGTCCCATTTCTTCATTAATTACTCGTCTATTTATCAGTCTATTGACAATTTGTTGATGGCATCTAATAGATAATTTTATTGTCTATCTTTTCGTATATACATGTATCTATTTATCTTATTGCTAAGATGAGAAATTTCACTTTATATATTATATTTTTGACTAAAAATTGTAAAATATGACAAAAGTGTCTTAATTATTTCATTTATTACTCATCTATTTATCTATCTATCGACAATTTGTTGATGGCATCTAATAGATAATTTTATTGTCTATCTTTTCGTATATACATGTATCAATTTATCTATTTCATAAGATGAGAAATGTCACTTTATATAATATATTTTTGACAATATTGTAAAAGATGACCAAAGTGTCTTTATTTATTCATTTATTACTCGTCTATTTATTTATCTATCGACAATTTGTTAATGGCATCTAATAGATAATTTTATTGTCTATATTGTGGTTTATACATGTATCGATTTATCTATTTCCTAAGATGAGAAATTTCACTTTATATATTATATTTTTGACTAAAAATAGTAAAATATTACCAATGTGTCTTAATTATTTCGTTTATTACTCGTCTATTTATCTATCTATCAACAATTTGTTGATGTCATCTAATAAACAATTTAATCGTCTATCTTTTGGTATATACATGTATTATATTTATCTATTTCCTAATATGAGAAATTTCACTTATTATAATATATTTTTAACTGAAAAATGTAAAATATGACAAAATTGTCTTAATTGTTTCATGTATTACTCGTCTATTTATCTATATATTGACAATTTGTTGATGGCATGTAATAGATAATTTTATTGTCTATCTTTTGTTTTTTTCATGTATCTATTTATATATTTCCTAAGATGAGAAATTTCACTTCATATATTTTTGACTAAAAATTGTAAAATATTACCAAAGTGTCCCACTATTTTCGTTAATTACTCGTCTATTTATCTATCTATCGACAATTTGTTGATGGCATCTAATAGATAATTTTATTGTCTATCTTTTCGTATATACATGTATCAATTTATCTATTTCCTAAGATGAGAAATTTCACTTTATATATTATATTTTTGACTAAAAATAGTAAAATATTACCAATGTGTCTTAATTATTTTGTTTATTACTCGTCTATTTATTTATCTATCGACAATTTGTTGATGGCATGTAATAGATAATTTTATTGTCTATATTTTGGTTTATACATGTATCGATTTATCTATTTCCTAAGATGAGAAATTTCACTTTATATAATATATTTTTAACTAAAAATAGTAAAATATGACAAAAGTGTCTTAATTTTCTTGTTAATTACTCATCTATTTATCTATTTATCGACAATTTGTTGATGGCATCTAATAGATAATTTTATTGTCTATATTTTGGTATTTACATGTATCTATTTATCTATTTCCTAAGATGAGAAACTTCACTTTATATAATATATTTTTTACTAAAAATTGTAAAATATGACAAAAATGTCTTAATTGTTTCATTTATTACTCGTCTATTTATCTATCAATTGACAATTTGTTGATGGCAACTAATAGATAATTTTATTGTCTATCTTTTGGAATATACATATATCTATTTATCTATTTCCTAAGATGAGAAATTTTACTTTACATAATAAACTTTTGACTAAAAATAGTAAAATATGACCAAAGTGTCTTAATTGTTTCATTTATTACTCGTCTATTTATCAATCTATTGACAATTTGTTGATGGCATCTAATAAATAATTTAATCGTCTATCTTTTGGTATATACATGTATCAATTTATCTATTTCCTAGAATGAGAAATTTCACTTTATATAATATATTTTAGACTAAAAATTGTAAAATATGACAAAAGTGTCTTAATTTATTCATTTATTACTCGTCTATTTATCTATCAATTGACAATTTGTTGATGGCATCTAATAGATAATTTTATTGTCTATCTTTTCGTATATACATGTATCTATTTATCTTATTGCTAAGATGAGAAATTTCACTTTATATATTATATTTTTGACTAAAAATTGTAAAATATGACAAAAGTGTCTTAATTATTTCATTTATTACTCATCTATTTATCTATCTATCGACAATTTGTTGATGGAATCTAATAGATAATTTTATTGTCTATCTTTTCATATATACATGTATCAATTTATCTATTTCATAAGATGAGAAATGTCACTTTATATAATATATTTTTGACAAAATTGTAAAATATGACCAAAGTGTCTTAATTATTTCGTTTATTACTCGTCTATTTATCTATCAATCAACAATTTGTTGATGTCATCTAATAAACAATTTAATCGTCTATCTTTTGGTATATACATGTATTATATTTATCTATTTCCTAATATGAGAAATTTCACTTATTATAATATATTTTTAACTGAAAAATGTAAAATATGACAAAATTGTCTTAATTGTTTCATTTATTACTCGTCTATTTATCTATTTATTGACAATTTGTTGATGGCATGTAATAGATAATTTTATTGTCTATCTTTTGGTTTTTTCATGTATCTATTTATATATTTCCTAAGATGAGAAATTTTACTTCATATAATATATTTTTTACTAAAAATTGTAAAATATTACCAAAGTGTCCCACTTTTTTCGTTAATTACTCGTCTATTTATCTATCTATCGACAATTTGTTGATGTCATCTAATAGATAGTTTTATTATCTATCTTTTGGTATATACTTGTATCTATTTATCTATTTCCTAAGATGAGAAATTTCACTTTATATAATATATTTTTACCTAAAAATAGTAAAATATGACAAAAGTGTCTTAATTTTCTTGTTAATTACTCATCTATTTATCTATTTATCGACAATTTGTTGATGGCATCTAATAGATAATTTTATTGTCTATATTTTGGTATTACATGTATCTATTTATCTATTTCCTAAGATGAGAAACTTCACTTTATATAATATATTTTTTACTAAAAATTGTAAAATATGACAAAAATGTCTTAATTTATTCATTTATTACTCGTCTATTTATCCATCAATTGACAATTTGTTGATGGCATCTAATAGATAATTTTATTGTCTATCTTTTCGTATATACATGTATCTATTTATCTTATTGCTAAGATGAGAAATTTCACTTTATATATTATATTTTTGACTAAAAATTGTAAAATATGACAAAAGTGTCTTAATTATTTCATTTATTACTCATCTATTTATCTATCTATCGACAATTTGTTGATGGCATCTAATAGATAATTTTATTGTCTATCTTTTCGTATATACATGTATCAATTTATCTATTTCATAAGATGAGAAATGTCACTTTATATAATATATTTTTGACAAAATTGTAAAAGATGACCAAAGTGTCTTTATTTATTCATTTATTACTCGTCTATTTATTTATCTATCGACAATTTGTTGATGGCATCTAATAGATAATTTTATTGTCTATATTTTGGTTTATACATGTATCGATTTATCTATTTCCTAAGATGAGAAATTTCACTTTATATATTATATTTTTGACTAAAAATAGTAAAATATTACCAATGTGTCTTAATTATTTCGTTTATTACTCGTCTATTTATCTATCTATCAACAATTTGTTGATGTCATCTAATAAACAATTTAATCGTCTATCTTTTGGTATATACATGTATTATATTTATCTATTTCCTAATATGAGAAATTTCACTTATTATAATATATTTTTAACTGAAAAATGTAAAATATGACAAAATTGTCTTAATTGTTTCATTTATTACTCGTCTATTTATCTATATATTGACAATTTGTTGATGGCATGTAATAGATAATTTTATTGTCTATCTTTTAGTTTTTTCATGTATCTATTTATCTATTTCCTAAGATGAGAAATTTCACTTCATATAATATATTTTTGACTAAAAATTGTAAAATATTACCAAAGTGTCCCACTTTTTTCGTTAATTACTCGTCTATTTATCTATCTATCGACAATTTGTTGATGGCATCTAATAGATAATTTTATTGTCTATCTTTTCGTATATACATGTATCAATTTATCTATTTCCTAAGATGAGAAATTTCACTTTATATAATATATTTTTGACTAAAAAAAGTAAAATATGACCAAAGTGTCCCACTTTTTTCGTTAATTACTCGTCTATTTATCTATCTATCGACAATTTGTTGACGTCATCTAATAGATAGTTTTATTATCTATCTTTTGGTATATACATGTATCTATTTATCTATTTCCTAAGATGAGAAATTTCACTTTATATAATATATTTTTAACTAAAAATAGTAAAATATGACAAAAGTGTCTTAATTTTCTTGTTAATTACTCATCTATTCATCTATTTATCGACAATTTGTTGATGGCATCTAATAGATAATTTTATTGTCTATATTTTGGTATTTACATGTATCTATTTATCTATTTCCTAAGATGAGAAACTTCACTTTATATAATATATTTTTTACTAAAAATTGTAAAATATGACAAAAATGTCTTAATTGTTTCATTTATTACTCGTCTATTTATCTATCAATTGACAATTTGTTTATGGCAACTAATAGATAATTTTATTGTCTATCTTTTGGAATATACATGTATCTATTTATCTTGTTCCTAAGATGAGAAATTTCACTTTATACAATATATTTTAGACTAAAAATAGTAAAATAAGACAAAAGTGTCTAATTATAATTGTTTCATTTATTACTCGTCTATTTATCTATCTATGGACAATTTGTTGATGGCATCTAATAGATAATTTTATCGTCTATATTTTAGTATATACACGTATCTATTTATCTATTTATTAAGATTACAAATTTTACTTTATATAATATATTTTTAACTAAAAATAGTAAAATATAACAAAAGTGTCTTACTTTTCTTGTTAATTACTCGTCTATTTATCTATCTATCGACAATTTGTTGATGGCATCTAATTGATAATTTTATTGTCTATCTTTTGGTTTATACATGTATCAATTTATCTTATTGCTAAGATGAGAAATTTCACTTTATATATTATATTTTTGACTAAAAATAGTAAAATATTAAAAAAATGTTGCCAATAATAAAAGCAGTGTTGCCAATAATAAATACACTCCATACGTACACACACACCCTCATACGCACATAGAAATATCAACCTCAGAAAATAACACCATATATACGTGTGTATATGTGTGTGTGCATATGTGTATGTGTGTGTGTACGTGTGTGTGTACATGTGTGTGTGTGTGTATACATGTGTATATGTGTGTATGTGTGTGTGTATGTATGTGTACGTGTGTGTATGTACGTGTGTCTGTGTGTGTATGTGTGTGTGTATGTGTGTGTGTATGTGTGTGTGTACGTGTGTGTGTATATGTGTGTGTACATGTGTGTGTACATGTGTGTGTACATGTGTGTGTACATGTGTGTGTATGTGTGTACGAGTGTATGTGTGTGTACGTGTGTGTGTACGTGTGTGTGTGTACGTAAGTGTGTGAGTGTATGTATGTGTGTGTGTATGTGTGTGTGTACGTGTGTGAACGTGTGTGTGTACATGTGTGTGAGTGTGTGTGTGTGTGTGTGTGTGTGTGTGTGTGTGTGTGTACGTGTACGTGTGTGTGTGTGTGTGTGCGTGCGTGTGTGTACATGTGTGTGTGTGTACGTGTGTGTTTGTGTATACGTGTGTGTGTACGTGTGTGTGTGTATACATGTGTGTGTGTGTACGTGCATGTGTGTGTACGTATGTGTGTGTGTGTGTGTGTGTGTGTGTGTGTGTGTGTGTGTGTGTGTGTGTGTATGTGTATGTATGTGTGTGTGTGTGTGTGTGTGTGTGTGTATGTATGTATGTGTGTGTGTGTGTGTATGTGTGTGTGTACGTGTGTGTGTGTGTGTACGTGTGTTTGTGTGTACGTATGTGTGTGTACGTATACGTGTGTGTGTGTGTATGTGTGTGTGTGTACGTGTGTGTGTATACGTGTGTGTATGTGTGTGTGTACCTGTGTACGTGTTCGTGAGTGTGTTTGTATACATGTGTATATGTGTGTATGTATGTTTACGTGTGTGTGTGTATACGTGTGTGTGTGTGTGTGTGTATGTGTGTGTGTGTGTGTATGTATGTGTGTGTGGTGTGTGTGTCCAACCACCGTTGGGGTAGGACGTCTGACAAGTGTGCTCCGTTAGTGACCTAAATCATGACTTGAACTAATGCTTGGAATAACAGTCTGTGTTTGACCCATCGTAGTGTATGAAACAAACATGGAAAAACTTATACCAAATAAACTAACAACACCAGAATCAGGAATACAGTGCAGAAAGTGTACCGGTGATTTTGAAAAAGCTGCTATCAAGTGCGACCTGTGTTATGGTTATTTTCATGTGAAATGTACTAACATGCCGTATTACATGGCTATTAAATACTTCCTATCGAGGATTCAGTACGTGTGTGAGGATTGCATGCAGACAAAGACTGGGAACTATCCACTTTTGGCAGCAGACAAAGACTGGGAACTATCCACTTTTGGCAGCAGACAAAGACTGGGAACTATCCACTTTTGGCAGCAGACAAAGACTGGGAACTATCCACTTTTGGCAGCAGACAAAGACTGGGAACTATCCACTTTTGGCAGCAGACAAAGACTGGGAACTATCCACTTTTGGCAGCAGACAAAGACTGGGAACTATCCACTTTTGGCAGCAGACAAAGACTGGGAACTATCCACTTTTGGCAGCATGGATCCAGGCACAGTGTGAGAAGGACGACCAATGTTGTGATGACGTCATCGGCTACCCCGGTAGTTTGAGCTCTGAGACTGCCGACAACAATAGTGAACGCCAGGGTACAGGTGAGGCCGATACCGGTAAACAATACAACAAACTAGTACTTGCTATTACTGAACTTAGAGCTGACGTAAAAAAGATTGCCCAGAAAGTTGAAAAAGAGAAAATAGAACGCAAGAAAAAAACATATGCCGAAGCCACATATTCTACAAACCATGTTAAATCAGATTTCAACCAACAAGCTGTATATATGAAGAGTAAAAATGGAATAAGTGTAACAGAAGAGAATAACGTTGATATTATAAATGCACTAAAAACCGTACCAACAGTGGCCATGAAAACGGTAAGCGACAATGCCATAAAACTAGTGTTTCCTAATAATGAAGCAAAAAATCGAGGTATTGGAGCACTGGAACAAACAGAGGATTACGACAACTATGAACTCTCGTACGAGAGGAAACTGTGGTCCAAAATAGCAGTGACGCATGTACCAAACACAATTGAAGAGACTCAGAGATTGCGCAGTCGATAACAGAGAAAAACTCTAACATAACACAGCTAATAGATGAAGAGAACGAAATAAAGGTCTTGTTCTCGAAGCCTGGGGCCCCAGGATATAAAACGGTTATTATAGGAACATCTCCCCGTATCAGGAACACAATTATGAACAATGGAGGACGTGTATATATACACATGTCTCGGTGCATCGCATATGACCACTATTGGGTTTTAAGATGCGGAAAATGCATGGAGTATGGTCACAAAACCGCCAGATGTACTGAACCAAACCCGTGTTGCGGATATTGTAACAAAGATCCCCTGTCAAAAGACTGTAATGAAAAAAGGAATTTGAAATGTGATCACTGCATGAAAACATCCAGGGCAGATACATACCATTCCGTGTTCGACAGGGAGTGTCCAGCATTTATTGCAGCCAAGAATTTAATCATAAGACGTACCATGAGATGCACAGAGGAGACAGAAACTAACTCAAAAAATTAATTACGACACACAGCCACCACATGTACCATATCGATCCCGAGACTGTTACACAAAAAGAACCAGACATCAACATAAAGCAGAAAACAATAGTGTGCTGTAACATAGAGGATATATTAACAAGAAATAAACGTTACAAGATAGCTATGATAGAAGAACTAGCTGAAACGTACAACTCAGTTTTAATATGTTGCACCGAATCACACTTAAGAAAAGAAATACAAAATGGAGAAATAAAAATGACCAAGTTTCAACACTTTAGAGGAGACAGATTACCAGGAAAGAAAAAAGGCGGAGTGATAGTATATGTGAGAAATGACTGGTCGACTCAAACCAGAATGTTGTGTACAGGATCTGACGGTGAAACTGAATATATCATACTCCACATAGCACATCTGAATATGCTTGTAGCTACAGTCTACCGACCACCAGGGTGTTCAGCACAAAGTTTATTACAATTCACTAACATATTAACTGAAACAAAAAATAAACTAGGAACACCGGAACCAACAACTTTAGTAAATGGAGACCTAAATTTACCGATTATTCAGTGGAATACTCAGAACATCCATGGAGGAACCGCCACTGATAGACTACACTCTGCCACACTAATTAATCTAGCAAACGAATTTATGATGGAACAGATGGTGAAGGAACCCACTAGAGGAAAAAATATTATAGACCTAATATTTATCAACAATCCAGAAGTTATAAATAAAGTAAGTGTAGAAGATACTATATTATCTGATCACAGACTAGTGATAATAGAAACAAATATATATGAAGAAGAAACTATAGATAAACCACTAAACCTAGAATCATTGGCCTCTATCAACTTTTTTAATAAAAACACTGACTGGAACAACATCAACGAAGAAATAACCAACATCAACTGGAACCAAGAACTGGACAATATGACCTGCACCGAAATGTTTGAGACTATTCATTCAAAGTTATTCGAAATCTGTGCCCCTCATACACCGAAAAGGAAGAAGCCACAACGCAGGGGAATTCCACGAGAACCAAAAATTCTGATGAAAAAAAGGAGCAGACTAACCAAACAATTAAGGACAACAAAATCACCAAACCGTGAAAAAATCCGACACAAGATTGCCATCATCGAAAATAAATGATCAAAATCGTTCATAGACGAACAACAAACAGGAGAAAAACGCGCCATAGATGCGATCAGTGAAAACCCCAAATATTTTTATTCCTATGCCAGATCCAAGGCAACAGTACACACTAACATCGGACCCATCAACAAAAACGGAAGACTAATCACAGATCCTAGAGGAATTTCTGAAGCACTGAACGAACAATACGTTTCAGCCTTCAGTGAACCTCGACAAAACCATACGAGACATACAAACACACAGCAAAACACACGAGGTAATGAGATAAATGACATCGAATTTAACGAAATAGATATAGAACACAACATAGCAACAATGAACAAGGAGGCTGCAGCAGGACCGGACAAAATCCCAGCCATATTATTAAAGCAATGTGCACGAAGCCTCTCTATACCATTATACAAGTTATGGTAAACATCCATGGACACAGGAGAAATACCAACCAAACTGAAACATGGTGCAATAACACCGATATACAAAGGAGGAGACCGAACCTTAAGTAAAAAATATAGACCAGTTGCTTTAACATCGCATGTCATAAAAGTGTATGAAAAAATCATCGTGAAGAAAATAATTACATATCTAGAGGAAAATATGCTATTTAACCCAGGACAACATGGATTCAGACAAGGGAGGTCATGTTTGTACCAACTATTACAACACCGAATGGACATACTCAACTATCTCGAAAATGAAACTGGTGTAGATGTAATATACCTAGACTTCGCAAAAGCGTTTGACAAAGTAGACCATTCAATACTTATAGAGAAACTGAGTCACATTGGAATTGGCGGTAAACTGATCGAGTGGATACGGGTTTTTTTCATCAGAACTCAGACAGTGGTGGTTAAAGGAGTAGAATCAGAAATAACAGAAGTGAAAAGTGGCGTGGCGCAGGGATCGGTACTAGGTCCACTGTTATTCCTTATCTATATAAGTGACATAGACAAAAATATGAACTACTGCAAAGCTACATCGTTTGCAGATGACACCAGACTGCTGAAAAGTATAAAATATGAAGAAGATAAAGAATTGATGCAAAGTGATCTAGCAAAGATATACCAATGGACAAACAATAACAACATGGAATTCAACAGCACAAAGTTCGAACTACTGAGCTACAGACATCCAAAATTCCAACACCTTATAATTATGCATCTACGAAACACCAAATGCAGCAATCATCGCCCAAACAAACCAAGTACGCGATCTAGGTATAATATTAAGTGACAACGCCACCTTCAACCAACAAATAGACAGCACTGTAACCAGAACTAGACAAACAATAGGATGGATTTTACGTACATTTAGAACAAGAGAAACTAGAGCAATGATCACCCTCTACAAGTCGTTAGTTCTACCAATGCTGGAATACTGCTGCCAACTGTGGAGTCCTACGAGAATCGGAGATATAAGAAAACTGGAAGCCGTTCAGAGGACATACACGAACAGAATTGCAGGCCTAAACAACATGAATTACTGGCAAAGATTAAAATACTTGAACTTATACTCACTAGAGAGAAGAAGAGAGAGATACATAGTCATATATATCTGGAAAATAATTAATGGACTGGTCCCCAACTTATAGCCTCCTAACGCCATTACAACTGGCAACAGTGGACGGAGAGGGTTATTATGTATAGTACCAACCATCACAGGCACATGGAGAAGAATTCAAACATTGAAAGAAAGCTCTATTGCAATACAATGGCCGAAATTATACAACAAACTACCCAAGAATATAAGAGAACAAAATACAACACTAGAACATTTTAAGAAGAATTTAGACCCATTTTTAAGAAACATACCAGACAAACCATCACTACCGCACTACCACACCACTACGGAAGGTAACAGCATACTGCAACACATTACACACACTACATGAGGGCGGCGCTTCACATGGCCCTGGTCCCACTACGGAACGAACTTCATCTCAGGACAATCTCAGGTGTACGTGTGTGTGTCTGTATGTGTGTGTGTGTACGTGTGTGTATCTGTATGTGTGTGTGTGTACGTGTGTGTACGTGTGTGTTTCTATATGTGTGTGTGTGTGTGTGTGTGTACGTTTGTGTGTCTGTACGTATGTGTGTCTGTACGTGTGTGTGTGTGTACGTGTGTGTGTACGTGTGTGTGTCTGTACGTATGTGTGTGTGTATGTGTGTGTGTCTGTACGTATGTGTGTGTGTACGTGTGTGTGTACGTGTGTATGTGTGTACGTGTGTGTGTACGTGTGTGTGTACGTGTGTATGTGTGTACGTGTGTGTGTGTGTATGTCTGTACATGTGTGTGTGTGTGTGTGTGTGTGTGTACGTGTGTGTGTGTGTGTGTGTGTGTGTACGTGTGTGTGTGTGTGTACGTGTGTGTGTGTGTGTGTGTGTACATGTGTGTGTATGTGTATATGTGTATGTATGTGTGTATGTGTGTGTGTGTGTGTGTGTGTGTGTATGTGTGTGTGTGTGTGTGTGTGTGTGTGTATATGTGTATGTATGTGTGTGTGTGTGTGTGTGTGTGTGCGTGTGTACGTGTGTGTGTGTGTGTATGTGTGTGTGTCTGTGTACGTTTGTGTGTATGTGTGTGTGTGTGTCCCCTACTCCCGCACCCCTATAAACCGACCTGACAATGTTTTTAACACTCACTGGAGGGTTCCTCGTAGTGATGCTCCAGTGAGGCTCCAACAACCTGTTAACTAACCTGAAAATTCCATTACCTTGTCATATAGTGCATAACTGGTAGATATTTCAAAAAGGGCAGTTAAATTTGACCCTATTTCAACAAAATATGGTATTACACTGGTGTACAGTTGCCAAAAAAGGTATTGCGACAAATCTTGATAGAACTTTAACCATAGTAATATCCACAACTATTTGTATATGGACTATAAGCATGTATAACAGAAGGAAATATACATATCCTTCTGTAATACATACTTATAATCCCTACAAACAACTATGGACATTAATATATTTAAAGTTGTATCAATAGGTGTCGCAGTACCTTTTTTGGCAACTGTATATTCTAAAAAGGTCAATGTTACACTGTAAAATCTTAAACCAGTGCAATTTTTGGTTTCTGCCATTACAATGTTTCATGTAGACATTGACATAGATTACTTTGATGCAAGTATTTCAACAATAACATATAGACCACCACAGTTACTAGCAATGGTATAACAGCATGTAATCCTCACCTTAACAATGAGAAGATTTGTGTTGGGTTTTAATCTGAAGACACATGGCAGATCTCAATCACTTGATCTCCCCTACATTCTTGATAACTTTCTTAGCACCACTAATATTCCACCACTTCCACCGGTTTGTTTAAACATTAACTAACACAAGCATTATTTTCACATCTGGTCAGGATCATGGTACCAATAGTAGTGGACCAAGCTGCTCAACACACTCAAGTAACCTGTAAACAATAAAATCATTAGTAACTGACCACACCTTGCAGGGTTGGGGTCAATAATTAGTTACCTTCACCCAACCACAATACCACTGAATTCATTGTGGTACCAACCAGATAAGCACAGATGGCCTTATGTACACTGGGGGTCAGAAGTTGTGTCCTCATCAAATTGCAGGATTAATAAACTAGCAGAGCTTTGACAACTGTGATGTTCAAACCTTTTAAAACTAGACTCAATAGGTTAAGGGGGTGTGGGAGAAGGGGACAGGCTTGGAGGGTGACTGGGGGGTGCAGGAATAGGGGGACAGGCTTGGAGGGTGACTGGGGGGTGCAGGAATAGGGGGACAGGCTTCATGACATAAAAAACATTTGTTTCAATCATCCTAAATAATATTATAAGGTTAGTAAATTATCCGTGGTTACGGATTTCAACTGGTGTGACGATTTCTTTTGTGTTAGCTGTAGTACAATATAGTACACTTTACACGTACCATACTGTACCATACTGTAATGTACCATACCATACTGTAATGTACCTTACAGTACCATACTGTACTGTACTGTACTGCTACAATTTAGCACTTTTTCGGTACAATTCAGCACATTTATTCTATGTATGTATATTCCAATTTAAATAAAGTATGGAAAGGGTACGGAAAAGTCACCAAAAAGTAACATATTTTGGTATTCGTACTTAACAAGAATTATCATACCATAATTTCATACCGTACTGGTAGATTATAAAATACCATAGGCCTACCGTACTGTAATTCTGTACTGTAATACTGTACTGTAATACTGTACTGTACCCGTACACACATACAAACACACCAACAATAGAAAAGATACATACAGAAAACTTATGTCAACAAGCAGCACCTTGTTTCAAAACAGTGTTAGTTTAAATAAAAACCAATTATTTGTTTCAGAATGGTGTTAGTTTAAATAGATACCCATTATTTGTTTCAAAGCAGTGTTAGTTTAAATAAAAACCAATTATTTGTTTCATAACATCATTAGTTTAAATAAATACTCATTATATGTTTCAGAACATCATTAGTTTAAATAAAAACAAATTATTTGTTTCCGAACGTCATTAGTTTAAATAAATACCAATTATTTCTTTCAGAACATCATTAGTTTAAATAAATACCCATTATTTGTTTCATAACATTATTAGTTTAATTAAATACTCATTATTTGTTTCCGAACGTCATTAGTTTAAATAAATACCAATTATTTGTTTAAAAACAGCATTAGTTTAAATAAATACTCATTATATGTTTCAGAACATCATTAGTTTAAATAAAAACCAATTATTTGTTTCCGAACGTCATTAGTTTAAATGAATACCAATTATTTGTTTAAAAACAGCATTAGTTTAAATAAATACCCATTATTTGTTTCAGAACGGTGTTCTACGCACATAATAATAATTAATTACTGTATTAATATATAATAACAATTATTTATGGTACTATTATATTATTATTATTATAAGCAGATATTAGTAATTATGTTATGTTATTATATAGACTTGTAAATACACATAAACATTAATTATCAAAGACACACACACACACACATACACATACACACACACACACATACACATACACACACACACACACACACACACACACACACATACACATACACACACACACACACACACACACACACACACATACACATACACACACACACACACACATACACGTACACACACACACACCCACGCTTCGCAGACGACAGTGATATCATTTCGTGACATGTTCATAATGATTTCACTCATTTAGTATACGAACTCCTCGGATTTATTCGAGAGTCAACTGTATATATACATAAATAGGTATGTAATGATGTGTAAATAATATTCCTACTGTACTGTATAATGTAAAAAACATAATAGAAAAAAATAGAGAAACCAAAATTCTGAAAAAAAATCTCCAGCAGATTGTGTCCGTTATAACCGAAATCCGTTATAACGGGGTCCGAAATAACGAGGTTTAACTGTAATGTATTACCGTTATTGCTGCTGTTTTTTACACAATACTGTATTACCGTTATTGTTGCTGTTTTTTACACAATACTGTATTACCATTATTGTTGCTGTTTTTTACACAATACTGTATTACCGTTATTGTTGCTGTTTTTTACACAATACTGTATTACCGTTATTGTTGCTGTTTTTATACTAAATACTGTATTACCGTTATTGTTGCTGTTTTTTTTACTAAATACTGTATTACCGTTATTATTACAAACATAATTTGGAATCTAGTCTGACCTGACCTGACGTAACCTAGACCACAATAGACTACCGGGACCTAACCTGGGCAGACTACCGTGACCTGACCTGGGCAGACTACGGGACCTAACCTGGGCAGACTACCGGGCCCTGACCTTGTTAAGTCCAGATACCAAAATATCTTTTTTGGCAACTGTACACCAGTATAATGTATGTATTCTCATGTACGTATTCTCATGTACGTATTCTCATGTACGTAATTTTAAATAAATACCCATTATTTGTTTCAGAACGGCGTTAGTTTAAATAAATACCCATTATTTGTTTCAGAACGGTGTTCTACGCACCCCAAGCCTGTCCCCCCTATTCCTCCACCCCCCAGTCCCCCCCAAGCCTGTCCCCTTATTCCCCCACCCCCCAGTCCCCCCCAAGCCTGTCCCCTACTCCTAATCATAATAACACAGCATACATTAGCTAATAAATAATTACAGTATTAATATATAATAACAGTTATTATTATTATAAACAGATATTAGTAATTATGTTATGTAAACAAACCTTGGCTGATACTTCTCTGTTCAAATCCACATTAGCAGTGTTACCATATTGGTTACCAGTGTTACCATACATGTGTGTCACTGTAACTATTAAAAATTATATAGTCTAGAAAAAAAGCATGTGAATAAAAAAATTATCATTCATTCATTCATTCATTCTTTCATTTATATAAATTTATTTTTTTATTTTTAGGTGAGGTTTTGGGTTCAACCTCAACCTCAAACCTCAAATCAATTTATCTATTTAATAAGATGAAAATTTTCACTTTATATAATATATTTTTGACTAGAAATTGTAAAATATAACGAAAGTGTCTTAATTGTTTCATTTATTACTCGTCTATTTATCTATCTATTGACAATTTGTTGATGGCATCTATTAAATAATTTTATTGTCTATCTTTTGGTTTATATATGTATCTATTTATCTATTTCCTAAGATTCGAAATTTCAGTTTATATATTATATTTTTGACTAAAAATAGTAAAATATGACAAAAGTGTCTTACTTTTCTTGTTTATTACTCATCTATTTATCTATGTATCGACAATTTGTTGAAGGCATCTAATAGATAATTGTATTGTCTATCTTTTGGTTTTTACATGTATCTATTTATCTATTTCCTAAGATGAGAAATTTCACTTTATATATTATATTTTTGACAAAAAAATGTAAAATATGACCAAAGCGTCCCATTTCTTCATTAATTACTCGTCTATTTATCTATCTATCAACAATTTGTTGATGGCATCTATTAGATAATTTTATCGTCTATCTTTTGGTATATACATGTATCTATTTATCTATTTTTTAAGATAAGAAATTTCACTTTATATAATATATATTTGACTAAAAATAGTAAAATATGACAAAAGTGTCTTAATTTTCTTGTTAATTACTCGTCTATTTATCTATCTATTGAAAGTTTGTTGATGGCATCTAATAGATAATTCTATTGTCTATCTTTTGCTATATGCATGTATCTATTTATATATTTTTTAAGAGGAGAAATTTCACTTTATATAATATATTTTTGACTAAAAATAGTAAAATATGACCAAAGTGTCCCACTTTGTTCGTTAATAACTCGTCTATTTATCTATCTATCGACAATTTGTTGATGGCATCTAATAGATAATTTTATTGTCTATCTTTTAATATATACATGTATTTATTTATCTATTTCTTAAGATGAGAAATTTCACTTTATATAATATATTTTTAACTAAAAATAGCAAAATATGACAAAAATGGCTTAATTTTCTTGTTAATTACTCGTCTATTTATCTATTTATCGACAATTTGTTGATGGCATCAAATAGATAATTTTATTGTCTATCGTTTGGTTTATACATGTATCTATTTATCTTGTTCCTAAGATGAGAAATTTCACTTTATATATTATATTTTTGACTAAAAATTGTAAAATATGACAAAAATGTCTTAATTATTTCATTTATTACTCATCTATTTATCTATCTATCGACAATTTGTTGATGGCATCTAATAGATAATTTTATTTTCTATCTTTTCGTATATACATGTATCAATTTATCTATTTCCTAAGATGAGAAATTTCACTTTATATAATATATTTTTAACTAAAAATAGTAAAAAATGACAAAAGTGTCTTAATTTTCTTGTTAATTACTCGTCTATTTATCTATTTATCGACAATTTGTTGATGGCATCTAATAGATAATTCTATTGTCTATATTTTGGTATTTACATGTATCTATTTATCTATTTCCTAAGATGAGAAATTTCAATTTATATAATATATTTTTTACTAAAAATTGTAAAATATGACAAAAGTGTCTTACCTTTCTTGTTTATTACTCATTTATTTATATATCTATCGACAATTTGTTGAAGGCATCTAATAGATAATTGTATTGTCTATCTTTTGGTTTTTACATGTATCTATTTATCTATTTCCTAAGATGAGTAATTTCACTTTATATATTATATTTTTGACAAAAAAATGTAAAATGTGACCAAAGCGTCCTATTTCTTCATTAATTACTCGTCTATATATCAATCTATCAACAATTTGTTGATGGCATCTATTAGATAATTTTATCGTCTATCTTTTGGTATATACATGTATCTATTTATCTATTTTTTAAGATGATAAATTTCACTTTATATAATATATTTTTGACTAAAAATAGTAAAATATGACAAAAGTGTCTTAATTTTCTTGTTAATTACTCGTCTATTTATCTATCTATTGAAAGTTTGTTGATGGCATCTAATAGATAATTCTATTGTCTATCTTTTGCTATATGCATGTATCTATTTATATATTTTTTAAGAGGAGAAATTTCACTTTATATAATATATTTTTGACTAAAAATAGTAAAATATGACAAAAATGGCTTAATTTTCTTGTTAATTACTCGTCTATTTATCTATTTATCGACAATTTGTTGATGGCATCTAATAGATAATTTTATTGTCTATCATTTGGTTTATACATGTATCTATTTATCTTATTCCTAAGATGAGAAATTTCACTTTATATATTATATTTTTGACTAAAAATTGTAAAATATGACAAAAATGTCTTAATTATTTCATTTATTACTCATCTATTTATCTATCTATCGACAATTTGTTGATGGCATCTAATAGATAATTTTATTGTTTATCTTTTCGTATATGCATGTATCAATTTATCTATTTCTTAAGATGAGAAATTTCACTTTATATAATATATTTTTGACTAAAAATAGTAAAATATGACCAAAGTGTCCCAATTTTTCGTTAATTACTCGTCTATTTATCTATCTATCGACAATTTGTTGATGGCATCTAATAGATAATTTTATTGTCTATCTTTTCGTATATACATGTATTAATTTATCTATTTCCTAAGATGAGAAATTTCACTTTATATAATATATTTTTGACTAAAAATAGTAAAATATGACCAAAGTGTCCCACTTTTTTCGTTAATTACTCGTCTATTTATCTATCTATCGACAATTTGTTGATGGCATCTAATAGATAATTTTATTGTCTATCGTTTGGTTTATACATGTATCTATTTATCTATTTCCTAAGATGAGAAATTTCACTTTATATAATATATTTTTAACTAAAAATAGTAAAAAATGACAAAAGTGTCTTAATTTTCTTGTTAATTACTCGTCTATTTATCTATTTATCGACAATTTGTTGATGGCATCTAATAGATAATTCTATTGTCTATATTTTGGTATTTACATGTATCTATTTATCTATTTCCTAAGATGAGAAATTTCAATTTATATAATATATTTTTTACTAAAAATTGTAAAATATGACAAAAGTGTCTTACCTTTCTTGTTTATTACTCATTTATTTATCTATCTATCGACAATTTGTTGAAGGCATCTATTAGATAATTGTATTGTCTATCTTTTGGTTTTTACATGTATCTATTTATCTATTTCCTAAGATGAGAAATTTCACTTTATATATTATATTTTTGACAAAAAAATGTAAAATGTGACCAAAGCGTCCTATTTCTTCATTAATTACTCGTCTATATATCTATCTATCAACAATTTGTTGATGGCATCTATTAGATAATTTTATCGTCTATCTTTTGGTATATACATGTATCTATTTATCTATTTTTTAAGATGATAAATTTCACTTTATATAATATATTTTTGACTAAAAATAGTAAAATATGACAAAAGTGTCTTAATTTTCTTGTTAATTACCCGTCTATTTATCTATCTATTGAAATAGATAATTCTATTGTCTATGTTTTGCTATATGCATGTATCTATTTATATATTTTTTAAGGGGAGAAATTTCACTTTATATAATATATTTTTGACTAAAAATAGTAAAATATGACAAAAGTGTCTTAATTTTCTTGTTAATTACCCGTCTATTTATCTATCTATTGAAATAGATAATTCTATTGTCTATCTTTTGCTATATGCATGTATCTATTTATATATTTTTTAAGGGGAGAAATTTCACTTTATATAATACATTTTTGACTAAAAATAGTAAAATATGACCAAAGTGTCCCACTTTTTTCGTTAATAACTCGTCTATTTATCTATCTATCGACAATTTGTTGATGGCATCTAATAGATAATTTTATTGTCTATCTTTTAATATATACATGTATCTATTTATCTATTTCCTAAGATGAGAAATTTCACTTTATATAATATATTTTTAACTAAAAATAGTAAAATATGACAAAAATGTCTTAATATTCTTGTTAATTACTCATCTATTTATCTATTTATCGACAATTTGTTGATGGAATCTAATAGATAATTTTATTGTCTATCGTTTGGTTTATACATGTATCTATTTATCTTATTCCTAAGATGAGAAATTTCACTTTATATATTATATTTTTGACTAAAAATTGTAAAATATGACAAAAGTGTCTTAATTATTCCATTTATTACTCATCTATTTATATATCTATCGACAATTTGTTGATGGCATCTAATAGATAATTTTATTGTCTATCTTTTCGTATATACATGTATCAATTTATCTATTTCCTAAGATGAGAAATTTTACTTTATATAATATATTTTTGACTAAAAATAGTAAAATATGACCAAAGTGTCCCACTTTTTTCGTTAATTACTCGTCTATTTATCTATCTATCGACAAGTTGTTGATGGCATCTAATAGATAATTTTATTGTCTATCGTTTGGTTTATACATGTATCTATTTATCTATTTCCTAAGATGAGAAATTTCACTTTATATAATATATTTTTAACTAAAAATAGTAAAAAATGACAAAAGTGTCTTAATTTTCTTGTTAATTACTCGTCTATTTATCTATTTATCGACAATTTGTTGATGGCATCTAATAGATAATTTTATCGTCTATTTTTTGGTATATACATGTATTTATTTATCTATTTTCTAAGATGAGAAATTTTACTTTATATAATATATTTTTGACTAAAAATTGTAAAATATGACAAAAATGTCTTAATTGTTTCAATTATTACTCGTCTATTTATCTATCTATTGACAATTTGTTGATGGCATCTAATAGATAATTTTATGGTCTATCTTTTCGTATATACATGTATCAATTTATCTATTTCCTAAGATGAGAAATGTCACTTTATATAATATATTTTTGACTAAAAATAGTAAAATATGACCAAAGTGTCCCAATTTTTCGTTAATTACTCGTCTATTTATCTATCTATCGACAATTTGTTGATGGTATCTAATAGACAATTTTATTGTCTATCTTTTGCTATATGCATGTATCTATTTATATATTTTTTAAGGGGAGAAATTTCACTTTATATAATATATTTTTGACTAAAAATAGTAAAATATGACCAAAGTGTCCCACTTTTTTCGTTAATAACTCGTCTATTTATCTATCTATCGACAATTTGTTGATGGCATCTAATAGATAATTTTATTGTCTATCTTTTAATATATACATGTATCTATTTATCTATTTCCTAAGATGAGAAATTTCACTTTATATAATATATTTTTAACTAAAAATAGTAAAATATGACAAAAATGTCTTAATATTCTTGTTAATTACTCATCTATTTATCTATTTATCGACAATTTGTTGATGGAATCTAATAGATAATTTTATTGTCTATCGTTTGGTTTATACATGTATCTATTTATCTTATTCCTAAGATGAGAAATTTCACTTTATATATTATATTTTTGACTAAAAATTGTAAAATATGACAAAAGTGTCTTAATTATTCCATTTATTACTCATCTATTTATATATCTATCGACAATTTGTTGATGGCATCTAATAGATAATTTTATTGTCTATCTTTTCGTATATACATGTATCAATTTATCTATTTCCTAAGATGAGAAATTTTACTTTATATAATATATTTTTGACTAAAAATAGTAAAATATGACCAAAGTGTCCCACTTTTTTCGTTAATTACTCGTCTATTTATCTATCTATCGACAAGTTGTTGATGGCATCTAATAGATAATTTTATTGTCTATCGTTTGGTTTATACATGTATCTATTTATCTATTTCCTAAGATGAGAAATTTCACTTTATATAATATATTTTTAACTAAAAATAGTAAAAAATGACAAAAGTGTCTTAATTTTCTTGTTAATTACTCGTCTATTTATCTATTTATCGACAATTTGTTGATGGCATCTAATAGATAATTTTATCGTCTATTTTTTGGTATATACATGTATTTATTTATCTATTTTCTAAGATGAGAAATTTTACTTTATATAATATATTTTTGACTAAAAATTGTAAAATATGACAAAAATGTCTTAATTGTTTCAATTATTACTCGTCTATTTATCTATCTATTGACAATTTGTTGATGGCATCTAATAGATAATTTTATGGTCTATCTTTTCGTATATACATGTATCAATTTATCTATTTCCTAAGATGAGAAATGTCACTTTATATAATATATTTTTGACTAAAAATAGTAAAATATGACCAAAGTGTCCCAATTTTTCGTTAATTACTCGTCTATTTATCTATCTATCGACAATTTGTTGATGGTATCTAATAGACAATTTTATTGTCTATCTTTTCGTATTTACATGTATCAATTTATCTATTTTCTAAGATGAGAAATTTCACTTTATATAATATATTTTTGACTAAAAATAGTAAAATATGACAAAAGTGTCTTAATTTTCTTGTTAATTACTCGTCTATTTATCTATCTATTGAAAGTTTGTTGATGGCATCTAATAGATAATTCTATTGTCTATCTTTTGCTATATGCATGTATCTATTTATATATTTTTTAAGAGGAGAAATTTCACTTTATATAATATATTTTTGACTAAAAATAGTAAAATATGACCAAAGTGTCCCACTTTTTTCGTTAATAACTCGTCTATTTATCTATCTATCGACAATTTGTTGATGGCATCTAATGGATAATTTTATTGTCTATCTTTTAATATATACATGTATCTATTTATCTATTTCCTAAGATGAGAAATTTCACTTTATATAATATATTTTTAACTAAAAATAGTAAAATATGACAAAAATGTCTTAATATTCTTGTTAATTACTCGTCTATTTATCTATTTATCGACAATTTGTTGATGGCATCTAATAGATAATTTTATTGTCTATCGTTTGGTTTATACATGTATCTATTTATCTTATTCCTAAGATGAGAAATTTCACTTTATATATTATATTTTTGACTAAAAATTGTAAAATATGACAAAAGTGTCTTAATTATTCCATTTATTACTCATCTATTTATATATCTATCGACAATTTGTTGATGGCATCTAATAGATCATTTTATTGTCTATCTTTTCGTATATACATGTATCAATTTATCTATTTCCTAAGATGAGAAATTTCAATTTATATAATATATTTTTGACTAAAAATAGTAAAATATGACCAAAGTGTCCCACTTTTTTCGTTAATTACTCGTCTATTTATCTATCTATCGACAAGTTGTTGATGGCATCTAATAGATAATTTTATTGTCTATCGTTTGGTTTATACATGTATCTATTTATCTATTTCCTAAGATGAGAAATTTCACTTTATATAATATATTTTTAACTAAAAATAGTAAAAAATGACAAAAGTGTCTTAATTTTCTTGTTAATTACTCGTCTATTTATCTATTTATCGACAATTTGTTGATGGCATCTAATAGATAATTTTATCGTCTATTTTTTGGTATATACATGTATTTATTTATCTATTTTCTAAGATGAGAAATTTTACTTTATATAATATATTTTTGACTAAAAATTGTAAAATATGACAAAAATGTCTTAATTGTTTCATTTATTACTCGTATATTTATCTATCTATTGACAATTTGTTGATGGCATATAATAGATAATTTTATTGTCTATCTTTTCGTATATACATGTATTAATTTATCTATTTCCTAAGATGAGAAATTTCACTTTATATAATATATTTTTGACTAAAAATAGTAAAATATGACCAAAGTGTCCCACTTTTTTCGTTAATTACTCGTCTATTTATCTATCTATCGACAATTTGTTGATGGCATCTAATAGATATTTTTATTGTCTATCGTTTGGTTTATACATGTATCTATTTATCTATTTCCTAAGATGAGAAATTTCACTTTATATAATATATTTTTAACTAAAAATAGTAAAAAATGACAAAAGTGTCTTAATTTTCTTGTTAATTACTCGTCTATTTATCTATTTATCGACAATTTGTTGATGGCATCTAATAGATAATTCTATTGTCTATATTTTGGTATTTACATGTATCTATTTATCTATTTCCTAAGATGAGAAATTTCAATTTATATAATATATTTTTTACTAAAAATTGTAAAATATGACAAAAGTGTCTTACCTTTCTTGTTTATTACTCATTTATTTATCTATCTATCGACTATTTGTTGAAGGCATCTAATAGATAATTGTATTGTCTATCTTTTGGTTTTTACATGTATCTATTTATCTATTTCCTAAGATGAGAAATTTCACTTTATATATTATATTTTTGACAAAAAATGTAAAATGTGACCAAAGCGTCCTATTTCTTCATTAATTACTCGTCTATAAATCTATCTATCAACAATTTGTTGATGGCATCTATTAGATAATTTTATCGTCTATCTTTTGGTATATACATGTATCTATTTATCTATATTTTAAGATGATAAATTTCACTTTATATAATATATTTTTGACTAAAAATAGTAAAATATGACAAAAGTGTCTTAATTTTCTTGTTAATTACTCGTCTATTTATCTATCTATTGAAAGTTTGTTGATGGCATCTAATAGATAATTCTATTGTCTATCTTTTGCTATATGCATGTATCTATTTATATATTTTTTAAGAGGAGAAATTTCACTTTATATAATATATTTTTGACTAAAAATAGTAAAATATGACCAAAGTGTCCCACTTTTTTCGTTAATAACTCGTCTATTTATCTATCTATCGACAATTTGTTGATGGCATCTAATAGATAATTTTATTGTCTATCTTTTAATATATACATGTATCTATTTATCTATTTCCTAAGATGAGAAATTTCACTTTATATAATATATTTTTAACTAAAAATAGTAAAATATGACAAAAATGTCTTAATATTCTTGTTAATTACTCATCTATTTATCTATTTATCGACAATTTGTTGATGGGATCTAATAGATAATTTTATTGTCTATCGTTTGGTTTATACATGTATCTATTTATCTTATTCCTAAGATGAGAAATTTCACTTTATATATTATATTTTTGACTAAAAATTGTAAAATATGACAAAAGTGTCTTAATTATTCCATTTATTACTCATCTATTTATATATCTATCGACAATTTGTTGATGGCATCTAATAGATAATTTTATTGTCTATCTTTTCGTATATACATATATCAATTTATCTATTTCCTAAGATGAGAAATTTCACTTTATATAATATATTTTTGACTAAAAATAGTAAAATATGACCAAAGTGTCCCACTTTTTTCGTTAATTACTCGTCTATTTATCTATCTATCGACAAGTTGTTGATGGCATCTAATAGATAATTTTATTGTCTATCGTTTGGTTTATACATGTATCTATTTATCTATTTCCTAAGATGAGAAATTTCACTTTATATAATATATTTTTAACTAAAAATAGTAAAAAATGACAAAAGTGTCTTAATTTTCATGTTAATTACTCGTCTATTTATCTATTTATCGACAATTTGTTGATGGCATCTATTAGATAATTTTATCGTCTATTTTTTGGTATATACATGTATTTATTTATCTATTTTCTAAGATGAGAAATTTTACTTTATATAATATATTTTTGACTAAAAATTGTAAAATATGACAAAAATGTCTTAATTGTTTCATTTATTACTCGTCTATTTATCTATCTATTGACAATTTGTTGATGGCATCTAATAGATAATTTTATGGTCTATCTTTTCGTATATACATGTATCAATTTATCTATTTCCTAAGATGAGAAATGTCACTTTATATAATATATTTTTGACTAAAAATAGTAAAATATGACCAAAGTGTCCCAATTTTTCGTTAATTACTCGTATATTTATCTATCTATCGACAATTTGTTGATGGTATCTAATAGACAATTTTATTGTCTATCTTTTCGTATATACATGTATCAATTTATCTATTTTCTAAGATGAGAAATTTCACTTTATATAATATATTTTTGACTAAAAATAGTAAAATATGACCAAAGTGTCCCACTTTTTTCGTTAATTACTCGTCTATTTATCTATCTATCGACAATTTGTTGATGGCATCTAATAGATAATTTTATTGTCTATCTTTTCGTATATACATGTATCAATTTATCTATTTCCTAAGATGAGAAATTTCACTTTATATAATATATTTTTAACTAAAAATAGTAAAAAATGACAAAAGTGTCTTAATTTTCTTGTTAATTACTCGTCTATTTATCTATTTATCGACAATTTGTTGATGGCATCTAATAGATAATTCTATTGTCTATATTTTGGTATTTACATGTATCTATTTATCTATTTCCTAAGATGAGAAATTTCAATTTATATAATATATTTTTTACTAAAAATTGTAAAATATGACAAAAGTGTCTTACCTTTCTTGTTTATTACTCATTTATTTATCTATCTATCGACAATTTGTTGAAGGCATCTAATAGATAATTGTATTGTCTATCTTTTGGTTTTTACATGTATCTATTTATCTATTTCCTAAGATGAGAAATTTCACTTTATATATTTTATTTTTGACAAAAAAATGTAAAATATGACCAAAGCGTCCCATTTCTTCATTAATTACTCGTCTATATATCTATCTATCAACAATTTGTTGATGGCATCTATTAGATAATTTTATCGTCTATCTTTTGGTATATACATGTATCTATTTATCTATTTTTTAAGATGAGAAATTTCACTTTATATAATATATTTTTGACTAAAAATAGTAAAATATGACAAAAGTGTCTTAATTTTCTTGTTAATTACTCGTCTATTTATCTATCTATTGAAAGTTTGTTGATGGCATCTAATAGATAATTCTATTGTCTATCTTTTGCTATATGCATGTATCTATTTATATATTTTTTAAGAGGAGAAATTTCACTTTATATAATATATTTTTGACTAAAAATAGTAAAATATGACCAAAGTGTCCCACTTTTTTCGTTAATTACACGTCTATTTATCTATTTATCGACAATTTGTTGATGGCATCTAATAGATAATTTTATTGTCTATCGTTTGGTTTATACATGTATCTATTTATCTTATTCCTAAGATGAGAAATTTCACTTTATATATTATATTTTTGACTAAAAATTGTAAAATATGACAAAAGTGTCTTAATTATTCCATTTATTACTCATCTATTTATATATCTATCGACAATTTGTTGATGGCATCTAATAGATCATTTTATTGTCTATCTTTTCCTATATACATGTATCAATTTATCTTTTTCCTAAGATGAGAAATTTCACTTTATATAATATATTTTTGACTAAAAATAGTAAAATATGACCAAAGTGTCCCATTTTTTTCGTTAATTACTCGTCTATTTATCTATCTATCGACAATTTGTTGATGGCATCTAATAGATAATTTTATTGTCTATCGTTTGGTTTATACGTGTATCTATTTATCTATTTCCTAAGATGAGAAATTTCACTTTATTTAATATATTTTTAACTAAAAATAGTAAAAAATGACAAAAGTGTCTTAATTTTCTTGTTAATTACTCGTCTATTTATCTATTTATCGACAATTTGTTGATGGCATCTAATAGATAATTCTATTGTCTATATTTTGGTATTTACATGTATCTATTTATCTATTTCCTAAGATGAGAAATTTCAATTTATATAATATATTTTTTACTAAAAATTGTAAAATATGACAAAAGTGTCTTACCTTTCTTGTATATTACTCATTTATTTACCTATCTATCGACAATTTGTTGAAAGCATCTAATAGATAATTGTATTGTCTATATTTTGGTTTTTACATGTATCTATTTATCTATTTCCTAAGATGAGAAATTTCACTTTCTATATTATATTTTTGACAATAAAATGTAAAATATGACCAAGTGTCCCATTTCTTCATTAATTACTCGTCTATTTATCTATCTATCGTCAATTTGTTGATGGCATCTAATAGATAATTTTATCGTCTATCTTTTGGTATATACATGTATCTATTTATCTATTTCTTAAGATGAGAAATTTCACTTTATATAATATATTTTTGACTAAAAATAGTAAAATATGACCAAAGTGTCCCATTTTTTCGTTAATTACTCGTCTATTTATCTATCTATCAACAATTTGTTGATGGCATCTATTAGATAATTTTATTGTCTATCTTTTGGTTTATACATGTATCTATTTATCTATTTCCTAAGATGAGAAATTTCACTTTATATAATATATTTTTAACTAAAAATAGTAAAAAATGACAAAAGTGTCTTAATTTTCTTGTTAATTACTCGTCTATTTATCTATTTATCGACAATTTGTTGATGGCATCTAATAGATAATTCTATTGTCTATATTTTGGTATTTACATGTATCTATTTATCTATTTCCTAAGATGAGAAATTTCAATTTATATAATATATTTTTTACTAAAAATTGTAAAATATGACAAAAGTGTCTTAACTTTCTTGTATATTACTCATTTATTTACCTATCTATCGACAATTTGTTGAAAGCATCTAATAGATAATTGTATTGTCTATCTTTTGGTTTTTACATGTATCTATTTATCTATTTCTTAAGATGAGAAATTTCACTTTATATATTATATTTTTGACAAAAAAATGTAAAATATGACCAAAGCGTCCCATTTCTTCATTAATTACTCGTCTATATATCTATCTATCAACAATTTGTTGATGGCATCTATTAGATAATTTTATCGTCTATCTTTTGGTATATACATGTATCTATTTATCTATTTTTTAAGATGAGAAATTTCACTTTATATAATATATTTTTGACTAAAAATAGTAAAATATGACAAAAGTGTCTTAATTTTCTTGTTAATTACTCGTCTATTTATCTATCTATTGAAAGTTTGTTGATGGCATCTAATAGATAATTCTATTGTCTATCTTTTGCTATATGCATGTATCTATTTATATATTTTTTAAGAGGAGAAATTTCACTTTATATAATATATTTTTGACTAAAAATAGTAAAATATGACCAAAGTGTCCCACTTTTTTCGTTAATTACACGTCTATTTATCTATTTATCGACAATTTGTTGATGGCATCTAATAGATAATTTTATTGTCTATCGTTTGGTTTATACATGTATCTATTTATCTTATTCCTAAGATGAGAAATTTCACTTTATATATTATATTTTTGACTAAAAATTGTAAAATATGACAAAAGTGTCTTAATTATTCCATTTATTACTCATCTATTTATATATCTATCGACAATTTGTTGATGGCATCTAATAGATCATTTTATTGTCTATCTTTTCCTATATACATGTATCAATTTATCTTTTTCCTAAGATGAGAAATTTCACTTTATATAATATATTTTTGACTAAAAATAGTAAAATATGACCAAAGTGTCCCATTTTTTTCGTTAATTACTCGTCTATTTATCTATCTATCGACAATTTGTTGATGGCATCTAATAGATAATTTTATTGTCTATCGTTTGGTTTATACGTGTATCTATTTATCTATTTCCTAAGATGAGAAATTTCACTTTATTTAATATATTTTTAACTAAAAATAGTAAAAAATGACAAAAGTGTCTTAATTTTCTTGTTAATTACTCGTCTATTTATCTATTTATCGACAATTTGTTGATGGCATCTAATAGATAATTTTATCGTCTATTTTTTGGTATATACATGTATTTATTTATCTATTTTCTAAGATGAGAAATTTTACTTTATATAATATATTTTTGACTAAAAATTGTAAAATATGACAAAAATGTCTTAATTGTTTCATTTATTACTCGTCTATTTATCTATCTATTGACAATTTGTTGATGGCATATAATAGATAATTTTATTGTCTATCTTTTGGTATATACATATATATATTTATCTATTTCCTAAGATGAGAAATTCCACTTTATATAATATATTTTTGACTAAAAATAGTAAAATATGACCAAAGTGTCTTAATTTTCTTGTTAATTACTCGTCTATTTATCTATTTATCGACAATTTGTTGATGGCATCTAATAGATAATTCTATTGTCTATATTTTGGTATTTACATGTATCTATTTATCTATTTCCTAAGATGAGAAATTTCAATTTATATAATATATTTTTTACTAAAAATTGTAAAATATGACAAAAGTGTCTTACCTTTCTTGTATATTACTCATTTATTTACCTATCTATCGACAATTTGTTGAAAGCATCTAATAGATAATTGTATTGTCTATATTTTGGTTTTTACATGTATCTATTTATCTATTTCCTAAGATGAGAAATTTCACTTTCTATATTATATTTTTGACAATAAAATGTAAAATATGACCAAGTGTCCCATTTCTTCATTAATTACTCGTCTATTTATCTATCTATCGTCAATTTGTTGATGGCATCTAATAGATAATTTTATCGTCTATCTTTTGGTATATACATGTATCTATTTATCTATTTCTTAAGATGAGAAATTTCACTTTATATAATATATTTTTGACTAAAAATAGTAAAATATGACCAAAGTGTCCCATTTTTTCGTTAATTACTCGTCTATTTATCTATCTATCAACAATTTGTTGATGGCATCTATTAGATAATTTTATCGTCTATCTTTTGGTTTATACATGTATCTATTTATCTATTTCCTAAGATGAGAAATTTCACTTTATATAATATATTTTTAACTAAAAATAGTAAAAAATGACAAAAGTGTCTTAATTTTCTTGTTAATTACTCGTCTATTTATCTATTTATCGACAATTTGTTGATGGCATCTAATAGATAATTCTATTGTCTATATTTTGGTATTTACATGTATCTATTTATCTATTTCCTAAGATGAGAAATTTCAATTTATATAATATATTTTTTACTAAAAATTGTAAAATATGACAAAAGTGTCTTAACTTTCTTGTATATTACTCATTTATTTACCTATCTATCGACAATTTGTTGAAAGCATCTAATAGATAATTGTATTGTCTATCTTTTGGTTTTTACATGTATCTATTTATCTATTTCCTAAGATGAGAAATTTCACTTTATATATTACATTTTTGACAAAAAAATGTAAAATATGACCAAGTGTCCCATTTCTTCATAAATTACTCGTCTATTTATCTATCTATCGACAATTTGTTGATGGCATCTAATAGATAATTTTATTGTCTATCTTTTCTTATATACATGTATCAATTTATCTATTTCCTAAGATGAGAAATTTCACTTTATATAATATATTTTTAACTAAAAATAGTAAAAAATGACAAAAGTGTCTTAATTTTCTTGTTAATTACTCGTCTATTTATCTATTTATCGACAATTTGTTGATGGCATCTAATAGATAATTCTATTGTCTATATTTTGGTATTTACATGTATCTATTTATCTATTTCCTAAGATGAGAAATTTCAATTTATATAATATATTTTTTACTTAAAATTGTAAAATATGACAAAAGTGTCTTACCTTTCTTGTTTATTACTCATTTATTTATCTATCTATCGACAATTTGTTGAAGGCATCTAATAGATAATTGTATTGTCTATCTTTTGGTTTTTACATGTATCTATTTATCTATTTCTTAAGATGAGAAATTTCACTTTATATATTATATTTTTGACAAAAAAATGTAAAATATGACCAAAGCGTCCCATTTCTTCATTAATTACTCGTCTATTTATCTATCTATCAACAATTTGTTGATGGCATCTATTAGATAATTTTATCGTCTATCTTTTGGTATATACATGTATCTATTTATCTATTTATTAAGATGAGAAATTTCACTTTATATAATATATTTTTGACTAAAAATAGTAAAATATGACAAAAGTGTCTTAATTTTCTTGTTAATTACTCGTCTATTTATCTATCTATTGAAAGTTTGTTGATGGCATCTAATAGATAATTCTATTGTCTATCTTTTGCTATATGCATGTATCTATTTATATATTTTTTAAGAGGAGAAATTTCACTTTATATAATATATTTTTGACTAAAAATAGTAAAATATGACCAAAGTGTCCCACTTTTTTCGTTAAGAACTCGTCTATTTATCTATCTATCGACAATTTGTTGATGGCATCTAATAGATAATTTTATTGTCTATCTTTTAATATATACATGTATCTATTTATTTATTTCCTAAGATGAGAAATTTCACTTTATATAATATATTTTTAACTAAAAATAGTAAAATATGACAAAAATGTCTTAATTTTCTTGTTAATTACTCGTCTATTTATCTATTTATCGACAATTTGTTGATGGCATCTAATAGATAATTTTTATTGTCTATCGTTTGGTTTATACATGTATCTATTTATCTTATTCCTAAGATGAGAAATTTCACTTTATATATTATATTTTTGACTAAAAATTGTAAAATATGACAAAAGTGTCTTAATTATTCCATTTATTACTCGGCTATTTATCAATCTATGGAAAATTTGTTGATGGCACCTAATAGATAATTTTATTGTCTATATTTTCGTATATACATGTATCAATTTATCTATTTCTTAAGATGAGAAATTTCACTTTATATAATATATTTTTGACTAAAAATAGTAAAATATGACCAAAGTGTCCCAATTTTTCGTTAATTACTCGTTTATTTATCTATCTCTCGACAATTTGTTGATGGCATCTAATAGATAATTTTATTTTCTATCTTTTTGTATATACATGTATCAATTTATCTTTTTCCTAAGATGAGAAATTTAACTTTATATAATATATTTTTAACTAAAAATAGTAAAATATGACAAAAGTGTCTTAATTTTCTTGTTAATTACTCGTCTATTTATCTATTTATCGACAATTTGTTGATGGCATCTATTAGATAATTTTATCGTCTATTTTTTGGTATATACATGTATTTATTTATCTATTTTCTAAGATGAGAAATTTTACTTTATATTATATTTTTTTGACTAAAAATTGTAAAATATGACAAAAATGTCTTAATTGTTTCATTTATTACTCGTCTATTTATCTATCTATTGACAATTTGTTGATGGCATATAATAGATAATTTTATTGTCTATCTTTTCGTATATACATGTATCAATTTATCTATTTCCTAAGATGAGAAATGTCACTTTATATAATATATTTTTGACTAAAAATTGTAAAATATGACCAAAGTGTCCCACTTTTTTCGTTAATTACTCGTCTATTTATCAATCTATCGACAATTTGTTGATGGCATCTAATAGATAATTTTATTGTCTATCTTTTCGTATATACATGTATCTATTTATCTATTTCCTAAGATGAGAAATTTCACTTTATATATTATATTTTTGACAAAAAATGTAAAATATGACCAAGTGTCCCATTTCTTCATTAATTACTCGTCTATTTATCTATCTATCAACAATTTGTCGATGGCATCTATTAGATAATTTTATCGTCTATCTTTCGGTATATACATGTATCTATTTATCTATTTTTTAAGATGAGAAATTTCACTTTATATAATATATTTTTGACTAAAAATAGTAAAATATGACAAAAGTGTCTTAATTTTCTTGTTAATTACTCGTCTATTTATCTATCTATTGAAAGTTTGTTGATGGCATCTAAGAGATAATTCTATTGTCTATCTTTTGCTATATGCATGTATCTATTTATATATTTTTTAAGAGGAGAAATTTCACTTTATATAATATATTTTTGACTAAAAATAGTAAAATATGACCAAAGTGTCCCACTTTTTTCGTTAATAACTCGTCTATTTATCTATCTATCGACAATTTGTTGATGGCATCTAATAGATAATTTTATTGTCTATCTTTTAATATATACATGTATCTATTTATCTATTTCCTAAGATGAGAAATTTCACTTTATATAATATATTTTTAACTAAAAATAGTAAAATATGACAAAAGTGTCTTCATTTTCTTGTTAATTACTCGTCTATTTATCTATTTATCGACAATTTGTTGATGGTATCTAATAGATAATTTTATTGTCTATCTTTTCGTATATACATGTATCAATTTATCTATTTCTTAAGATGAGAAATTTCACTTTATATAATATATTTTTGACTAAAAATAGTAAAATATGACCAAAGTGTCCCAATTTTTCGTTAATTACTCGTCTATTTATCTATCTATCGACAATTTGTTGATGGCATCTAATAGATAGTTTTATTGTCTATCTTTTGGTATATACATGTATATATTTATCTATTTTTTAAGAGGAGAAATTTCAGTTTATATAATATATTTTTGACTAAAAATAGTAAAATATGACAAAAGTGTCTTATTTTTTTGTTAATTACTCGTCTATTTATCTATCTATTGAAAGTTTGTTGATGGTATCTAATCCATAATTCTATTGTCTATCTTTTGGTATATACATGTATCTATTTATATATTTTTTAAGAGGAGAAATTTCACTTTATATAATATATTTTTGACTAAAAATTGTAAAATATGACCAAAGTGTCTTTATTTATTCATTTATTACTCGGCTATTTATCTATCTATGGAAAATTTGTTGATGGCACCTAATAGATAATTTTATTGTCTATCTTTTCGTATATACATGTATCAATTTATCTATTTCTTAAGATGAGAAATTTCACTTTATATAATATATTTTTGACTAAAAATAGTAAAATATGACCAAAGTGTTCCAATTTTTCGTTAATTACTCGTCTATTTATCTATCTATCGACAATTTGTTGATGGCATCTAATAGATAGTTTTATTGTCTATCTTTTGGTATATACATGTATATATTTATCTATTTTTTAAGAGGAGAAATTTCACTTTATATAATATATTTTTTACTAAAAATTGTAAAATATGACAAAAGTGTCTTACTTTTCTTGTTTATTACTCATCTATTTATCTATCTATCGACAATTTGTTGATGGCATCTAATAGATAATTGTATTGTCTATCTTTTGGTTTTACATGTATCTATTTATCTATTTCCTAAGATGAGAAATTTCACTTTATATATTATATTTTTGACAAAAAAATGTAAAATATGATCAAGTGTCCCATTTCTTCATTAATTACTCTTCTATTTATCTATCTATCAACAATTTGTTGATGGTATCTATTAGATAATTTTATCGTCTATCTTTTGCTATATACATGTATCTATTTATCTATTTTTTAAGAGGAGAAATTTCACTTTATATAATATATTTTTGACTAAAAATAGTAAAATATGACAAAAGTGTCTTATTTTTTTGTTAATTACTCGTCTATTTATCTATCTATTGAAAGTTTGTTGATGGCATCTAATAGATAATTCTATTGTCTATCTTTTGGTATATACATGTATCTATTTATATATTTTTTAAGAGGAGAAATTTCACTTTATATAATATATTTTTGACTAAAAATAGTAAAATATGACCAAAGTGTCCCACTTTTTTCGTTAATTACTCGTCTATTTATCTATCTATCGACAATTTGTTGATGGCATCTAATAGATAATTGTATTGTCTATATGTTGGTATATACATGTATCTATTTATCTATTTCCTAAGATGAGAAATTTCACTTTATATAATATATTTTTAACTAAAAATAGTAAAATATGACAAAAATGTCATAATTTTCTTGTTAATTACTCGTCTATTTATCTATTTATCGACAATTTGTTGATGGCATCTAATAGATAATTTTATTGTCTATCGTTTGGTTTATACATGTATCTATTTATCTTATTCCTAAGATGAGAAATTTCACTTTATATATTATATTTTTGACTAAAAATTGTAAAATATGACAAAAATGTCTTAATTATTTCATTTATTACTCATCTATTTATCTATCTATCGACAATTTGTTGATGGCATCTAATAGATAATTTTATTGTCTATCTTTTCTTATATACATGTATCAATTTATCTATTTCATAAGATGAGAAATGTCACTTTATATAATATATTTTTGACAAAATTGAAAAATATGACCAAAGTGTCTTTATTTATTCATTTATTACTCGGCTATTTATCTATCTATGGAAAATTTGTTGATGTCACCTAATAGATAATTTTATTGTCTATCTTTTCGAATATACATGTATCAATTTATCTATTTCTTAAGATGAGAAATTTCACTTTATATAATATATTTTTGACTAAAAATAGTAAAATATGACCAAAGTGTCCCAATTTTTCGTTAATTACTCGTTTATTTATCTATCTATCGACAATTTGTTGATGGCATCTAATAGATAATTTTATTGTCTATCTTTTGGTATATACATGTATCAATTTATCTTTTTCCTAAGATGAGAAATTTAACTTTATATAATATATTTTTAACTAAAAATAGTAAAATATGACAAAAGTGTCTTAATTTTCTTGTTAATTACTCGTCTATTTATCTATTTATCGACAATTAGTTGATGGCATCTATTAGATAATTTTATCGTCTATTTTTTGGTATATACATGTATTTATTTATCTATTTTCTAAGATGAGAAATTTCACTTTATATAATATATTTTTGACTAAAAATAGTAAAATATGACCAAAGTGTCCCAATTTTTCGTTAATTACTCGTCTATTTATCTATCTATCGACAATTTGTTGATGGCATCTAATAGATAATTTTATTGTCTATCTTTTGGTTTTTACATGTATCTATTTATCTATTTCCTAAGATGAGAAATTTCAATTTATATATTATATTTTTGACAAAAAAATGTAAAATATGACCAAGTGTCCCATTTCTTCATTAATTACTCGTCTATTTATCAATCTATCAACAATTTGTTGAAGGCATCTATTAGATAATTTTATCGTCTATCTTTTGGTATATACATGTATCTATTTATCTATTTTTTAAGAGGAGAAATTTCACTTTATATAATATATTTTTGACAAAAAATAGTAAAATATGACAAAAGGGTCCCAATTTTTCGTTAATTACTCGTCTATTTATCTATCTATCGACAATTTGTTGATGGAATCTAATAGATAATTTTATTGTCTAACTCTTGGTATATACATGTATCTATTTATCTATTTTTTAAGAGGAGAAATTTCACTTAATATATTATATTTTTGACTAAAAATTGTAAAATATGACAAAAGTGTCTTAATTATTTCATTTATTACTCATCTATTTATCTATCTATAGATAATCTGTTGATGGCATCTAATAGATAATTTTATTGTCTATCTTTTCGTATATACATGTATCAATTTATCTATTTCATAAGATGAGAAATGTCACTTTATATAATATATTTTTGACAAAATTGTAAAATATGACCAAAGTGTCTTTATTTATTCATTTATTACTCGGCTATTTATCTATCTATGGAAAATTTGTTGATGGCATATAATAGATAATTTTATTGTCTATCTTTTCGTATATACATGTATCAATTTATCTATTTCTTAAGATGAGAAATTTCACTTTATATAATATATTTTTGACTAAAAATAGTAAAATATGACCAAAGTGTCCCAATTTTTCGTTAATTACTCGTCTATTTATCTATCTATCGACAATTTGTTGATGGCATCTAATAGATAATTTTATTGTCTATCTTTTGGTATATACATGTATCTATTTATCTATTTTTTAAGAGGAGAAATTTCACTTTATATAATATATTTTTTACTAAAAATTGTAAAATATGACAAAAATGTCTTACTTTTCTTGTTTATTACTCATCTATTTATCTATCTATCGACAATTTGTTGATGGCATCTAATTGATAATTGTATTGTCTATCTTTTGGTTTTTACATGTATCTATTTATCTATTTCCTAAGATGAGAAATTTCACTTTATATATTATATTTTTGACAAAAAAATGTAAAATATGACCAAGTGTCCCATTTCTTCATTAATTACTCGTCTATTTATCTATCTATCAACAATTTGTTAATGGCATCTATTAGATAATTTTATCGTCTATCTTTTGGTATATACATGTATCTATTTATCTATTTTTTAAGAGGAGAAATTTCACTTTATATAATATATTTTTGACTAAAAATAGTAAAATATGACAAAAGTGTCTTAATTTTCTTGTTAATTACTCGTCTATTTATCTATCTATTGAAAGTTTGTTGATGGCATCTAATAGATAATTCTATTGTCTATCTTTTAGTATATACATATATATATTTATCTATTTCCTAAGATGAGAAATTCCACTTTATATAATATATTTTTGACTAAAAATAGTAAAATATGACCAAAGTGTCCAACTTTTTTCGTTAATTACTCGTCTATTTATCTTTGTATTTATGTGTGTGTACGTGTGTATGTACGTGTGTATGTGTGTACGTGTGTACGTGTGAGTGTTTGTATGTGTGTACGTGTGTGTGTGTGTACGTGTGTGTGTGTGTACGTGTGTACGTGTGTGTGTGTGTGTACGTGTGAGTGTGTGTACGTGTGTACATACGTGTACATGTGTGTACTTGTGTACATACGTGTACATGTGTGTACTTGTGTACATACGTATGCATGAGTGTGTGTACATGTGTGTATGTGTGTGTGTACGTGTGTGTGTGTATATGTGTGCATGTGTGTGTATGTGTACGTGTACGTGTGTGTGTGTGTGTACGTGTGTGTGTACGTGTGTGTGTATGTGTTTACGTTTGTGTGTATGTACGTGTGTACATGTGTGTGTACGTGTGACCGTATGTGTGTGTGTACGTGTGTGTATGTGTGTGTACGTATGTGTGTGTAAGTGTGTGAGTGTGTGTAAGTGTGTGTGTGTGTACGTGTGTGTGTGTGTGTACGTGTGTGTGTAATAATAATAATAATAATAATAATAATAAACGGTTTATTTCACATAGTGCAGCCCTGGAGCTGAAAATATACATGGGTGAGACAATGTTAAAAAAAAAGTGGTAATGTGTGTATGTGTATGTGTGTGTGTGTGTACGTGTATGTGTGTGTGTGTGTACGTGTATGTGTGTGTGTGTGTACGTGTATGTGTGTCTGTATGTGTGTGTGGATGTGTTTACGTGTGTACGTGTGTGTGTGTGTATGTGTGTCTGTACGTGTGTGTTTACGTGTATACGTGTGTGTGTGTATGTGTGTCTGTACGTGTGTGTGTATGTGTATACATGTGTGTGTGTGTATGTGTGTCTGTACGTGTGTGTGTACGTGTATACGTGTGTGTGTGTGTACGTGTGTGTGTACATGTGTGTGTGTGTGTACGTGTGTGTGTGTGTGTGTGTGTAGGTGTGTACGTATGTGTATGTGTGTGTGTACGTGCGTGTGTGTGTACATGTTTGTGTCTGTATGTGTGTGTGTGTATGTGTACGTGTGTTGTACGTGTGTGTGTGTGTACGTGTGTGTGTGTGTGTGTCTGTATGTGTGTGTGTACGTGTTTGTGTCTGTATGTGTGTGTGTGTGTGTACGTGTGTGTGTGTCTGTATGTGTACGTGTTTGTGTCTGTGTGTGTGTGTGTGTGTGTGTACGTGTGTAAAAACGGTACAAAATGGCCATAGTGCGTGTCTCCCCACTTGTTCGTGATGTAATTATGAAGACATCTGCCCTCTACATACAAAATATGAGATGTGGAACATATGACAGGTATTGGGTTAGGAGATGTGGTCACTGCCTGTGATTTGGGCATGTCACAGAAGGATGTCATATGACTGAACCAAGATGTGGTCACTGTGCAGGTACTCATCTGTCATCAGTCTGCCCAAATAGTACAATGGAGAAGTGTCATAACTGCATTGTATCATCACGAGCTGAAGTGAATCATAAGGCTTTCAACACAAAATGTCCCTCTTTTATTGCAGCTAAGGAAGCAACCATAAGGAACACGATGACAATGTCTGATGAAATGCCAAAACACTAAATAGAGTTGGTGTTGATGAAGGTACAGTCTCGGTATTCAACAATGATGATATAATAACACCTTCCACTACCACTAGTTCAACGACTCCATACACAACAGTAATGTTTGGCAATATAGCTGGATTATTAACTCGGAATGATAAGACAAAACTCAAGATTCTAAATGAAGAAGCAACTACAGAAAATGCCATAATCGTTGCATTAACAGAATCACACCTAACAGAAAATCATTTTGATTCGGAAATTCAGCTGAATGGATATACATGCTATCGCACCGACAGAACAACAGGCAGGAAAAAAGGTGGTGTAGTAACCTATATACATAATACATGTTCAACCAGTGTAGATATATTGGCAGCAGATTCAAACTCGTACATGGAGTACAGCTTGTTCTATATTAAACAACTAGATCTGGTAGTTATAACACTATACAGACCTCCAGAATGTCCGAGTAACATGTTCATCACACCATTAGAGGAGATCAGGACTAAACTGGGAGCAGTGAGTACAGGTTTGCCCAATATCATCCTTACTGGTGATTTTAACTTCCCAAGTATAGACTGGAAAACAGAGAGAGTCATTGGTGGAGGAGCAGCATATAGACAACAAGCTTAATCACTCATGGAGTTTGCCAGAGACTTATGCTTGCAACAATTCATTGATTTGCCTACACGAGAAGACAACATTCTGGACCTATTTTTTACAAACCACAACGATATCGTACAGGAGTATGATGTAAATCCTTGGAGGGCAAGCGATCACCGTTTGGTAACTGTTAAAACATCGATAATGATACATAAACCTGCAGAGTTATCACAAGATAGACAGAATACTGGCTTTAGTAAACTAAATCTATTTAGCTCCCTAACCAACTGGTCAGCAATAAAATACGAGTTAAGCCAAATAGCTTGGTCCTCGTTGGAAGGTGGTCACCAGCCTACAGTCCTATATGAAGAGATACTGCAGGTATGCTTGGACATTTGTACCCGGCACTCCCCAACAAGACGCCTGAACAACAAAAGAACAATATTCCTAGAGACCGGCGAATATTAATGAGAAAACGAACAGTAATACGGAAGAAGTTAAAAACTACAAAATCCGACAACAATAAGCGACTTATGGAAGCAAAGCTGGATAGGATAGAGCAGGAGCTGAGGGATTCTGTGCTTAGACAGCAACATTCAGCTGAAATGACTGCAGTGGATGCTATAAGAATTAACCCTAAATATTTTTACACCTTTGTGAGAAATAAATCAAAATTGAAAGCTGACGTCATGGCATTGACAGGTACAGATGGTAACTTGGAGAGTGATCCACCTAAACTGTGCGAACTATTTAGTCAACAATTTACAAAAGTTTTTAGTGTACCAATAAGAACAAAGACTATCCATGATCCAGATGCACTTTTTAATAGTGAAATGGCGGAACAACAGGAATTAAGGGAACTACCATTTACGGAAGCTGATGTCTTGACAGCAATTCGAACCATTCGTACTACTGCAGCCCCAGGACCTGACCAATTCCCTGCAATCGTTTTGAAAAACTGTGACAGTGAGTTAGCCAAACCACTGAAAATGTTATACAGTAGCTCCTTCCAAACCAGAATTATACCAGATCTCCTGAAACAAGGCAAAATAACACCAATATATAAGAAGGGCCTACGTGCTGAACCATCAAACTACAGACCTGTTGCCCTTACATCCCATATAATAAAAATCATGGAAAAGATTATAGTTAAGAATATGACATCCTATATGGAAAGAAATCATTTAATGAATCCAGGACAACATGGTTTTCGTGCAGGACACTCTTGTCTCTCACAGCTTATTGAACATCAAGAAAATATAGTGGAGTCACTAGAAAAAGGTAACAATGTTGATGTAGTCTATTTGAATTTTGAAAAAGCCTTTGATAAGGTCGACCATGGGGTTCTTTTGCATAAATTGCAGAACCTTGGAATCACGGGTACACTTGGAAAATAGATATACTCTTTTCTAACTAATTGAACCCAATTTGTGGCTGTAAAGGGAGCTATTTCACAGGCAACTGAGGTCATGAGTGGTGTACCACAGGGGTCTGTCTTGGGTCCCCTGCTATTTTTGATACACATTGCAGACATCAACAGCTCAATCGTCCACTCCACTGTAAGATCATTTGCAGACGATACCAGGATACAGTGTGAAATAACAAATGTAAACAGTACAGTGAACTTACAAGACGATCTTAATGTTATCAAGAACCAAAACACATATAAAACACTCAAGAGAGTGGATATCAAACAGAGGAATATGGTCAAAGATCTTGGAGTTTGTATGACTAGTGATGCTGTGTTTGGACAAGTGGTGAGGAAGTGTAGAATGCAGATGGGGTGGATCTTACGTACATTCACTGTTCGAGAAGAGTTACCAATGATTACTCTGTACCGCTCGCTACTTCTACCTCTGCTGGAATATTGTTGCCAGTTGTGGCATCCGTGGAAGCGGAGTGAAATTAAATCATTGGAGGGAGTGCAAAGAACTTTTACAAATAAAATATCGTCAGTGAGGGACTGTAACTATTGGGATCGTTTCCGAAGACTCAAATTATATTCACTTGAGAGAAGACGTGAGAGGTATATGATTATTTACACATGGAAAATAGTAAATAAGCACGTACCAAACGTGAGTCGCATCGGAATCACTACCAAGAACCACCCACGTCTAGGTGTTATGTACGTGCCACCCAAAGTGAACATCCGTGCT